>CM056729.1:64415716-64603373 GCA_029844215.1 Przewalskia tangutica
CACCGTCACGATGTCCAGGGGGCATGTGGCCATGCGGCGGGTTGACCACCAGTATATTGTTGTGAGGTTACATTGGGCGTGTCTGCCGTCACGATGTCCGGGGCATGTGGCCATGCGGCGTGTGTGTTGCATCATGGACATGTCTACATCTGCAGTGTTAGGAGCATGCGGCCATGATCACGAACATGATGGATGTTGTGGGCGTGAGACCCAGTTATATTTAAGTGGTGACTTTGAGGCGTGAGTCCCCGACTTGACTAGCATGTTGCGTCTTTGTATTTTGGTTATCATCATGTCTCATAGCTTTTTAAGCTATTATGATTTCATTCTGATGTTGTGATTCATATACTTGGTACTGTTATGCAGCTTCCTTGAGTGCGTTAAATCTGCGGTGAGAGAGATACGTCGGTCGTGGATCCGCTCTTAGGATCTCATTTCGTGTTGGAAACTCAGTTCCGTCGGAGGCTTATCTTTAGTATGTTTCACTGAGTTGTAGGTTCTTGTACATTCGGGGTATGGCGAACCTGTCCGTCATAGTTATTGTAAATCTTAAGTGCATGCTTTTATTTGTGGCGGGGTTTGTAAAAAGGATAGCTGTTCGGGTTTTATGTATATCTTGAAACCTTGTTTTGGTTGCTTTGTTTATTTATTATAACTCTTGTTTCATGACTCGTGTTTTATTTTCACTGGTTTTCTCGATGTTGTATAACTAGGTGCGGTAAGGCACGATAGAGGCGGGTTGGGCGTTCTGATATGTGTGTCTGTGTGATGGTAGAGATTCCACCGCGTCACGCGATTGTATTTTCTCTTACGGTATGCGTGTGAGATTCCACGAGGCGAGGATATAGTTTTATATGTGTTGTAAGTGTATGCAAGCGGTGAGGTAGAAGTGCCACGGGGCGTCACGTGGTTAGATTTTACACTGGCGGTCGGCGGTGATAGAATCACGGCGCTTTGATATTTGAGGTGGTGTTACATAGCCACTGGTATGACTATCGTTCATATATTGAAACAGTACAAGGTAAGGATTACTGTCATTACTTTCACTTACATAAGGCCTGATGTCTTATTAATTGTGTTATCATACATGTCTTGGTGTATTTTGGCTATTATGATTTAAATTCACAGTACTTGATTTGCATACTTAGTACATGTTGTCTTGACCTCGCTTGAAGTGCGTTCGTGCCGGTCGAGTACATAGCTTGTTGATCCGCACTCCACAGGATCACGGTTGATTCTCGAAAGCTCCATTTTCTCGGAAGCTTTGTCCTTGGTATGGTTCCACTGAAGTGGTTGACTTTTGTACATTCGGTATGGCGGGGCCTGTCGAATCAGATTGTTTAGTAAATTCTTAGAAGTGCAGTCGTATCTTGTGGGTCACTTTATAAAAAAAAAAAAAATTGAAGCTTGCTTTTGGATTTGCTTGTATCCGAGGTAGCCTTATCGGCTAGCCTATTATTTATTTCATTATTAAGTTTTTGTATATTATTGATTATCTCGATATATACGTAAGGGTGCCGGGTAGGGCACGATCGCGAGCTTGGAGGTCGGTCGTGACAATACCACGAATGTACATAAATGTTACACCAGTAAGTCAGGACATGTATAAGAGAAGGTATTTAAGGAATCGAGACTTGGAAATTAGTGCGAAAGGAAGAATTGTTTTAGACGGAAAATCTTAGAAACGTCGGAAAAAGGAAAAATGTTCGATTGATGAGAATTGGATTCTCAAAATGTATTATTTGAGGATTATGGAACTTTTAACATTATGGAAATTTGTTTTTACAGTTTGGTCATGTGGGGCCACAGGAATTTCGTTTGTGGGACTCTGAGGATTCTAATTTTATGGACGAATGAGAGGGTGACACGTGGCACCCCAGCATGGTCTTGGTCGAAAATAGTAAGGGTAAAATGGTCATTTACCATCAAGGAAGATAAGTCTTGCTAGGCAGATTGTTGACCAGTCAAACTCATCCACTTGGCTTTACATTATTGCTCTTCATCACAGCCCACAAGTGTTTTAATCTAAGCCCTCCTTTGTGTTTTATATTCTAAGCTAGTGCAAAACAAGCTCTTCTAACACTTATAATTTTCACACATTGTTGTTCTTAAAGTAGCTCTCGGGTTTGACATTACATCCATACCCAAAATTTTTGTAGTTTTGATCCATTATTCACAGACTTAAACCCAAGGTCCTAAGGGTTTTGTAAGGATATCTCGATAGAAAGATTTGGAAAAGCAGCGTTTTTCGTATTAGTACATGGCGGAAACTTAGGAGTTCTTCAACTTTGAAGTTGGAACTTGAAGATGGGTTCTTGTAGGCTTCAGGAGTGCTTGGGCGGATTGGAGCATAAGGAAAGGAGCTAAGAATTGCTAAGGAGCGACTTTGATTCTTGGAAATTTTAAGGGCTTGTAAAGGTATAAATCTTGTCGTTTTAGCATTTAAGGTTTACTTATTGTTGTAGTTATGGATATTAGCAAGCATGAGTTGTATAGTATGAAGTTTGATAAGTATATTGGCTAGTGGAACCTAATCCGAAAACTAGCGTGTTTAGCCTTAAGATTACAATTCAAGTTGATTATTAGTTTAAGTCGTATGTTGTATAAAGAAGGATTTTGTAGTTGTTGTTGTTGTTTATGACTATATAACATGTTAGACCTTAGAACTTGGAATTGAAAAAGAATTGGAAAGGACTTGTGTTGAGTTATTGTTGGTGAGAATGGCTAGTGAGTATTAAACTACTTGGTATGAATTGTGAGGCGAAATTTTACGTATTGTAAGGCGTGTAATCCCCTTTGATTGGTTGGTATGTTGAGCCTTAAATGTGGCATGTTTGGTTATTGTATTCGGCCTTGAAAAAGGTGGCAAAGTATGTAGAAACAAAGGAGGTCTTTGCCCGATTTTCCGTAGAATAAGAGGCGTATACTTAGTATTATTCTACGTTAGAAACTAGAAATTGATAGTCATGTTGTGACCATTATGGGTTGACAATTCTACGTGCGTATTCGGCAGCTTGTGGATTTAGTAGAAAGGTATGTGAACTATCTCTCTTACAGCATGATTCCTTAAGATAAAGAAAGTATGTCCTACTACTTAAATGATCCGTTCCTTGGTTATATTTGGATTGCCTAAATAGAATTTGTTCTATGTACTTCCGATTGTACTTTGATGTTTAAATTGTAAGTTGTATAATCCATTGCCTTAGTGGAGTTTGGATTCTTAAGAGTGAAAGTATTTTTCTTAAAGTACATAGAGTCTTGAAAAGGAAGGGTTTCCAAATCTTTTGGCTAGTCCATAGTTCCAAAACCTAAGGGTTGTTATAATGACTTTAGAAGTCGAATGAGTGATTTACTTAATTGTTTTAAAGAGGAAAAATGACATGATTTAAGAGAAGAAACTTGTTTTCTAAATATTAAGAGACTTGAAGTATTTTGAAAGTTAAGAACTTGATTTGTAAGTATGTGATACTTGGTTTTAAAAGTATAAGTCTCTTGGTTATAAAAGGAATGAATATGTCCAAAACCATAAAGGGTTATAACGACTTTATGGGAAGTTGAATTATAATGGCTTTATGGAAGGTTAAGAAAGTTGTCTATTTTGATTAATGGGCATAAGTTGCCTAGATTGTAAAAATTTGAAGTTACTTGATTTCAAGCTTTGAAATGAGTTTTCTAAAAGTGTAGTAACCTCTTTGAAAAATAGACACACCTTGATACTACGGTGTTAGTATCTTGGGGTTTTACATAGAAAGGAGTATTTTGAAAAGAATGTCGTCTACGTAGTACTTTGGTTTGTTTAATTGAGAATTATTCTATGTGTGCCTTGATAAGTACTTTGGCTTGTTTAATTGAGAATTATTCTATGTGTGCCTTGATAAGTACTTTGGCTTGTTTAATTGAGAATTATTATATGTGTCTTTGGTGATAGCCTTTGAGTGCAAGTATTATATTTGTGCAGCGCGACTCTCGGTTGGAGGGCTGTCTTGTGATGTAAGTTTACTTGGGCGTCTGAAGCGGTGATGTGGGATTCCACGGGTATCTTCCATTATTTGTATTACCATGAGTCATGCTTATACGATGTGGGATTAGGGCATGCGACCACGAGGATACTCTTGGACATGCTTATCGATGTGGGATTAGGGGCATGTGACCGGGGCGGAGTTAGTGTTATACCGTATTTTGAGTATGCGTGAGGCGTGCGTCTGGTTTAGCCTAGTTAGGCATAAGGGGCGAAAATTGTGCACAACCGAAAAGAATTGTTTTTCGACGAAGCGTTTTCCAAACTGCGAAGGAAAATTACGATTGCAACATTTATAATTTTGCGGATTTTTAGAGATAAAATATTTTGGACCAACGAGAGGCGACACTTGTCACCGCCGAGTGGGCGGCAACAATGGGCAATTGTTGGCACGTTTTTGATGGAAAATGCCTTAAACACGGTGATGTTTGCTAGATATTTATGGAGTAGATGGATAAGGTTCCACTTGCCCAAATCTCAACCATCCACTTGCCTCCACTTGCCTTAATCTTGACCGTTGGTGGTCCTATAAATACCCCTAAGTTGCAAAGAATTCTTCATCCACAAATATTTTCCAAGTCTTGAAAACTCCCTTCTCATGTGAGCTTCTCGTTCAAAGCCCTCTCCCCACTCTTGAGTGAGCTAGCGAAACCCCATCCGGTAGAAAATACTCTCAAGTATTGTTACTTTTCCAAAATACCTTAGCCTTATACCATTGTAGTATTCCAAAGTTACCTCATCGTGAGGCAGAAAATACTACCTTATATCCATTAGTCATAAACGAAACCACTAGGATAAACTTCATTGTTGGTTGAAGTAGTAAGTAGTGATTGTGTAGAAACTTAGAGTTTCTTGGAGCGGATGGGCGTGCAGATTAGGAGCTAAACCTTGCTCGGGATGACTTATATCTTGGATAATTTTGGGCTTATCAAGGTAAATAATCCTATCCTTCTATTATAATTAGAGTTACATCTTGTAGTAGTATAGAAATAAGTATAAGATACATAGAAGGATATTAAAGAATAGAATTGAATGAAATCACATTAGAAGAATATAGAGAAGATTTGGTGTGCTTACATAGAATTTGTATTCTGATGAACTTGAGTAGTTTGTGGTAGGGAAATGCTTGATTTTAGTAGAATTAAGAACATACGCTTAGAATGTCCTCTGAGTAGTCTAGGCGTTGATAGGCGTGTTGACTATTATAGGTTGATCTTGTTATACCCGTAGTTCGAGGTATGTATGCGAGGGCGTGCGTGCGAGAATCGTGAAAAGATTGGAAAGGAAGAAAGAAGCGATTTTCCACGGAAAAGTTTAGGTTTTGTGAAGGAAAAAGGTTCGTTAATGGGAATTGGATTCCCAGTTTGGTATTCGGACTTCTGGAATATTAGAGAATTATGGAATTTTATTTTGGAAATGGTCACGTGGGGCCACGGGAGAAATTCTGATTTTGTAGAGGCAGCTTTGATTTTGAGATTTTGGCGTTTTGGATATTTTCGGAAGGCGAAATATTTTGGGCGAATCGGGCGACACGTGTCACCCCAATGTGGCACCTTTGGTAGAAATATGTTTGTGCTTGACACGGTTAAGTCGTTTTTTTTAAAGCGTTTTCCACGACTTTCGTAGGGAATTTCTATGTCATTTAGTATTTTTGCGGATTTTTAGAGGCGGAACATTTTGGACCAACGAGAGGCGGCGCTTGGCACCTGCCGTTGGTGGGCAAAGTGGGCGGCGTGGGCGATTTGGGGAAGGCAAGTGGGAGATATTTTTGGTAGATATTTTGTGTGCAAGTTGGCTAGGACACGTGGGTGAATCTTGGCCTACTGCTGCTAGGCACTTGGCTAGATCTTGGCCGTTGGTTGGCCTTGGCTTGCTATAAATACCCTCTAAGGTTGATGAACTTCCCGTCCATTCCAAATATTTCCTAAGTGTTAAAGTCCTCCTCTCCCTCTTGTTTGACTCTCGTCCAGAGCCCCACTCCTAGATAGGCCTTTGTGGCCGAGAGCCTCCCACTCTCCCTTTGTGGTGTGGCCGTGGGGTACCCCACTGCTAGTGTTTTCGTATAAATGCCATCTTGGTAGAAATACTCTCAAAGTATTGTTGTTATGCCCAATTACCTTAGCCTTATACCTTGTTGTATTCTAAGGTTATACCTTTCTGAAAAGCCAGAAATACTATTATACTTCCGTCGATCCTGGCAGAAACCACAGGAAAATCTCCATAGTCAGTTGGAGTATTGTGTAGAAGTTGGTTAGAACTTCTAAGGGTGGTTTAGAGCGGGTTGGGCGCTCGGAGTTGGAGCTAAAACTTTGCTAAGGATCGACATTAAACTCGGTTAATTATGGGCTTATCGAGGTAATTATCTTGTCCACACTATTGTAATTGGAAATTACATGTTGTTAGATTATATAGTAGAAGTATACTATATATAGTCTTGACTGTAATTACATGGGGTGTATTCTGATGAGCTTGTGTAGTAGTCTGCAGTGGGTAGAATTGTGCAGTTAGGGTTAGATGTATAACCCCACTTGGTTGGCTTGGTAGCGGCCTCGTTAGAGGAGGAGGTTTCTGTTGTTGCGGGGAGAGTCTTTGTCGAATTTTGGTAGAATGTTCTGCGATAAGATCTAGATGTTAATAAAGCGCGCGTGGCCTTATAGGTTGAAGTACTACGTGTGGCGCGTTACTTGGCTTAAGGAGTGGCCGGCGGCGAAGTACTCGGGCGTTTTGCTATTAGTCGATAATCGTCGCGAGGTATGTGAACCTCTTCCTATCTCTTCTAGCATGATATGTGTGAACTATGTAATGCGGTGAGCGTCATGTGCTAAATGTATTCGATTGGTTTAAAACATAAAGTGTTATAACGGCTTTATGGGAAGTTGGTTATAACGACTTTATGTAGATAAGAAAACACTTTGTGGTTTTAAAAGGTAAATGATTTGTTTATAAGCGGCTTGATGTGTGATCATAAAGAACTTGAAGTATTTCAAAGATTTACGAAATCGTTTTGAAAGAGAAGTAATACTTGGTTTTGAGAACTTAAGAGTTATACTAGCTTTATGGGAAGTTAGGTATAACGGCTTAAGAGCGTTTCTTGATTTTGGAAATCAGGATGTGTATCGACAAACCACTGCAGCGTTAATAAAAGGAAATGTTTTGAATAATTAAGTATTATTAAAACCAGTAGAAACTTCCATCTGCATAGAAGCTAAGATGAGACAAAATGATATTTCTAGATCATGATTCTTGTAATAAGATTGTTATAAACAAGAATATCTACTCATATAAGGCTTATGTTTCTCAGATTGTTTAAAGAGAATTATATTCTTAATTGAATAAGACTATGAACTCTGAAACCTTTCTAAAATGAGAAACTTGAACATTGGAAATTAGGCAAACTTGATCATTGGAAAAGAATGTTGCTACTTGATTTTACAAAGAGAAGTAATTGATTTACTTTAAAAGGATAGTCACTCTATTTTATACTACGGGTATTGTGTGACATTGTGAAAGTAACGTATCTTTTAAAGAGTTGATGTATGAAGTACTTTGGGGATAAAAACCGATTTTGTTAATCATATAGTAGAAGGTACCTTGTGTGAACAACTTGATTGTATTGGTTTGTGATAGCCTTGTAATACTTTCTTGATTGCGTTGATAAGTAAGCGTGTTGGGATCTACGTGTGTTAGTATCTTGTGATGTTTGTGTGAAGGGTTTCCCTTGGTGTGCTTATTAACTATCGGTCGTTATGATAGTATTGTGGCGTTAAATCTCTTGAGATGATTCGGGGTTAAAGCGCCTCCGTCGGGGTAGACTTCGAGCGGGTCGATGGACCTATGATTGAGAATACCTCATGCAGTCGAGGGCTATCTTGCGGAACTACGAGTTCGAGTTAGTGTCGTCGCTTTATGGGCATGCGGTCGCTTGTGGCCATGCGGCTGCGAAGTCGGGGCGATCTTGGGAGTAGCTACCCTCGATGCGGGGATGCCTCATGCGGGCGATGAGATTGGCCTATCGCGGGCTGCGGGAAGTTCGGGACTAGGCAGCGCGCATTAGATCTGCGGGCAAGTGGCGGCTTTGATCATGTGGCGATGCAGAGCAGATCTTATAATCTGATTCATGACCTTGTTGATGCGTGGGTGTTAGTAATCGGCTATGCCTTCGTACTTACCACCGTGCGGTGTTATTATAGCGCAGTGGGACACGGTGTTCATGTGTGTTCCTTGGAACTTTTATATCATAAAGCTAGCGGTGAGGAATGTGTCAGACACGATTGATGTTGTGGCGTGAGACCCATTTGTTATATTCTTTGGTGATGACTTGAGGCGTGAGTCCACGACTTGATATATTTGCTTAGTTATTGTAAAGCGTAGTTTGGTTATCATACATGACTCGTGCTTTATAGAGTCTTATGATTTAATTTACAGTATGTTTAGTTTCACATACACGGTACCTGTTATGCGACCTCGCTTGAAGCTGCGTTCATCTGCGAGTTGAGGTACGCGATCGTTGATCCTAGCTCTCGAGTCCGATTCGGCGTTTGGGAAGCTCCGTTTCTCGGAGGCTTATCGGTGGTGTAGTCCCTGCGTAGTAAGTGTTTACATTCGGGGGTTTGGCGGGGCCACTGTCCGCCGTTGTTATCATATCATTCTTAAGTGCAGTAATCTTGTTGTGGCGGGGTTTGTAAAAAGGATTAAAGCATTCATGTTAAAAGTTGTCATTTATATATATCGAAAGGCAAGTTTCCTGATTATTGTTTTATACTTACATTATCTCATGTATTGTTGTGTTTGTTCGTGATTACTCGATGTATGTCTACTTGGGTGCGGGGTAAGGCACGATCCACGGGCCGGTTGGTCGTGACAAAAGTGGTATCGAGCGATTAATCCTCGGAAAGTGTCTCTGACCGTATCCGGATGAGTCTTGATTATCGGTGTTGTGCACCCGCGATGTCGGAGGCTATAGGATATTTAGGATTGGTTTCTATTCTTCTCACTCTGAGATCGTGCCTTAGAGGCGTGTTGTAAGTTGGACCCTCAGCGAAATTATTTCCACTTATCGTTATGCCTCGCGTGAGGGCAACCGGCCCGGGGAGGCAAGCGGCCGAGAGGCTGCGAGTAGAGTTCGAGGGTGGCGAGGCACGGGCGATCATTACCTAGGGTAGTCTTTGCTATCGGGGAGTTTTGCGGCGTCACTAGCCCATGAGTTTAGTCTGGCGGCGGCGATGCTTACTGCGGCCATGTTATATGAACCTTGATTCCACGGCCGGGAGCAGAGAATATAGATTGCCAAGGACAACCACATTACTAGCTATAGATTTGGCTACGAGTATCTGGATGTCTGCGAGTCTTGAGGACTATCTAAAGAGGGTTGTGCAAAGTAATTCTTGATTAGGCTTGAGCATGGCACGTATGCGGGCTTATCGCGTGGCGGAAAGCGTAGAGATCGGCAGGTTAACGAGGCGCGAGAAGAGGGCGGGCGTGAGTCGCCGGTAACTTTCAAGGTGAGTATACCTTGAGTGCTACGTTACGATAGCGATGTGTGAGTTGTGATTAGGAATCGGTGGAGTTAGCAGAGTAAGATTTTGGGGATAGAGAAGGTGTGAGCCTTAGAGTGTTATACGTAAAGACCTTAGAGGTAAGGCCGTCTCGAGAAAGGTGTAGTGTTATGTTTGACCCTTATAGGAGTGCATAGTGCCGTGAGCTATGTTCGTGGGATAAGTCCACTGAGTAGCGTGATTTGAAAGAAGGTAGTCGAGCTAAGAAGACCGCGGGTTTTAAGTAACGTGTTTAATAAGATTGTTCCTTGGGAGATGGTATTTTGCGCCTTGGAGTCGGGGTTGAGGCTACGTCTTGGGTCGACCGCGGTAGGTTTTAGTGGTGGGTCGATTTGTGGTGGTCCTCTTTGTGTTAGGGTCGTGAGGTGTTAGGCCCGTGTTTAGTTAAGCAGCGTGCAAGTTCGTGGATCACGTTCGACCAATGGTCGGGCGATGGGGCGACTATCGTGTTAACTTGGTCGGTCGTTCCCTGGCGATGTTGATGTTATCTGAAAAGGTTGTGAGGTTGCAGGTGCCTACCTTCGCCTTATGAACAGTGGAGCCAGTGCAGCTGTTTCTCTTCTGGGAGTTTGTACGAGCGGGGCTAGGAACTTCGGTGAGTCTCGTATCGCGTTCGCCGCCGGGCGATGTTTTGATTTGAGGTAGTGTGAGGATCGTTGTCTCGGTTGAAGTGTTTAAGCTACCATTTCGGTGTTCGGATGTCGTCTTGTAGCGCCTTGTGAAGCGAAATGCAAGTTGCGGTCGATTGGTTCGATGTTGGCGGGGTTGAATAGTTGGTTGAGCTTGTTCCGGTGGTGTGGATAGTCTGGCTTGTCTAGAAGAAGTTACGGCGGCTCGGAGAAATCGTCGCGGATAATCGGCGGCGCTTAGAGTTGAGTTGTGATCGGTCTTCTTGAAAGTACCACCGGTTAGGGTGTGGCGAGTTTTGGAAACAAAGGAACTTAGCGAGTTACTTGGGGCCGCACGAGTTCATGTGAAGAATAGGCGGGTTGCTATATGTTAGCTTTTGTCCGACTTAGGAGCGGGGCGTCGATCTTCGTATTGTTATGTTGAAAGTATCGAAGATCCATCGAGAATGTTCGATTAATGATGACCACGTTAGAGATAGTAACCAGAGTTTTGGATACTAAAGCGATGCTCGGAAATGTGATAAGAATCAGGAGTGTACAACTTGATGATCGCGTGCGGCCGGTACCATTTGTTGGGTCGTCGGAGCAAGGCTCGCGACAAAGTGACAAAAGTAGTATTATTTGTGGTGATGTAGAGGTGTTTCCTCGTGGACTTAGATGTAAGTTTTTGCGAGTGTTTCCATGGCGGTGTGGCGGGATTGTTTCGTAAGTATAGTAGTGAAGACTATCTTGCGCGTGTTCGTTTGAGACTTAGAAGGAACATTGGAATGAATGTTTCTAAGAGAGAATGTTATACCCGTAGTTCGAGTATGTATGCGAGGGCGTGCGTGCGAGAATCACGAGAAAGATTGGAAAGGAAGAAAGAAGCGATTTTCCACGGAAAAGTTTAGGTTTTGTGAAGGAAAAAGGTTAGTTAATGGGAAATGGATTCCCAGTTTGGTATTCGGACTTCTGGAATATTAGAAATTATGGAATTTTATTTTGGAAATGGTCACGTGGGGCCACGGGAGAAATTCTGATTTTGTAGGGCAGCTTTGATTTTGAGATTTTGGCGTTTTGGATATTTTGGAAGGCGAAATATTTTGGGCCGAATCGAGGCGACACGTGTCACCCCGTGTGGCACCTTTGGGCGAAATATGTTTGTCTGCCTGACACGGTTAGAGTCGTTTTTAAATGAAGCGTTTTCCACGACTTTCGTAGGGAATTTAGGCTATGTCATTTAGTATTTTTGCGGATTTTTAGAGAGGCGGAACATTTTGGACCAGCGAGAGAGGCGCGCAGCACCACTCATTGGTGGGCAAAGTGGGCGGCGTGGGCGATTTGGGAAGGCAAGTGGGAGATATTTTTGGTAGATATTTTGTGTGCAAGTTGGCTGGGACACATGGGTGAATCTTGGCCTACACTTGCTGGGCACTTGGCTAGATCTTGGCCGTTGGTTGGCCTTGGCTTGTGCTATAAATACCCTCTAAGGTTGATGAACTTCCCATCCATTCAAATATTTCCTAAGTGTTAAAGTCCTCCTCTCCCTCTTGTTTGACTCTCGTCCAAGAGCCCCACTCCTAGATAGGCCTTTGTGGCGAGAGCCTCACTCTCCCGCTTTGTGGTGTGGCCGTGGGGTACCCACAGCCTAGTGTTTTTCGTATAAATGCCATCTTGGTAGAAATACTCTCATAGTATTGTTGTTATGCCCAATTACCTTAGCCTTATACCTTGTTGTATTCTAGGTTATACCTTTCTGAAAAGCCAGAAATACTATTATACTTCCGTCGATCCACAAACCGAAACCCTAGGAAAATCTCCATAGTCAGTTGGAGTATTGTGTAGAAGTTAGTTAGAACTTCTAAGGGTGGTTTAGAGCGGAGTTGGGCGCGCGGATTTGGAGCTAAATCTGTGCTAAGGATCGACATTACAATCGGTTATGTATGGGCTTATCGAGTTAATTATGTTGTCCCCCTATTGTAATTGGAAATTACATGTTGTTAGATTATATAGTAGAAGTATACTATATATAGTCTTGTTGTAATTACATAGGTGTATTCTGATGAGACTTGTGTAGTAATCTAGTGGAGTAGAATTGTACAGTTAGGGTTAGATGTATACCCACTGGTTGGCTTAGTAGCGGCCTCGTTAGAGGAGGAGGTTTCTGTTGTTGCGGGAGAGTCTTTGTCAATTTTGGTAGAATGTTACTACGATAAGATCTAGATGTTAATAAAGCGCGCTTGTGGCCTTATAGGTTGAAATACTACGTGTGGCGCGTTACTTGGCAGGAGTAGCCAGGCGGCGAGGTACTCGGGCGTTTTGCTATTAGTCGATAATCGTCGCGGTATGTGAACCTCTTATATCTCTTCTAGCATGATATGTGTGAACTATGTAGTGCGGTGAGCGTCGTGTGCTAAATGTATTCGATTGGTTTAAAGCATAAAGTGTTATAACGGCTTTATGGGAAGTTGGTTATAACGACTTTATGTAGATAAGAAAACACTTTGTGGTTTTAAAAGGTAAATGATTTGTTTATAAGCGGCTTGATGTGTGATCATAAAGAACTTGAAGTATTTCAAAAGATTTACAAATCGTTTTGAAAGAAATGTCTTGGTTTTGAGAACTTAAGAGTTATACTAGCTTTATGGGAGGTTAGGTATAGCGGCTTAGAAGCGTTTCTTGATTTTGGAAATCGGGATGTGTATCGACAAACCAACTGCGGCGTTAATAAAAATGTTTTGAATAATTAAGTATTATTAAAACCGATGAAACTTCCATCTGCATAGAAGCTAAGATGAGACAAAATGATATTTCCTAGATCATGATTCTTGTAATAAGATTGTTATAAACAAGAATATCTACTACATATAAGGCTTATGTTTCTCAGATTGTTTAAAGAGAATTATATTCTTAATTGAATAAGACTATGAACTACGAAACCTTTCTAAAATGAGAAACTTGAACATTGGAAATTAGGCAAACTTGATCATTGGAAAGAATGTTGCTACTTGATTTTACAAAGAAGTAATTGATTTACTTTAAAAGGATAGTCACTCTATTTTATACTACGGGTATTGTGTGACATTGTGAAATGCGTATCTTTTAAAGAGTTGATGTATGAAGTACTTTGGGGATAAAAACCGATTTTGTTAATCATATAGTAGAAGGTACCTTGTGTGAACAACTTGATTGTATTGGTTTGTGATAGCCTTGTAATACTTTCTTGATTGCGTTGATAAGTAAGCGTGTTGGGATGCTACGTGTGTTAGTATCTTGTGATGTTTGTGTGAAGGGTTTCCGCTTAATTGTGCTTATTAACTATCGATCGTTATGATAGTATTGTGGCATTCGTCTCTTGAGATGATTAGGGAGTTAAATTGCCCTCCGTCTGGGGTAGACTTCAGTAGTCGATGGACCTATGATTGAGAATACCTAAATGCGAGTCCGGGGGCTATCTTGGAACTACGAGTTCGAGTTAGTGTCGTCCTTTATGGGCATGCGGTCCTTGTGGCGTGCGGTGCGAAGTCGGGGCGATCTTGGGAGTAGCTACCCTCGATGCGGGGATGCCATGCGGGCGATGAGATTGGCCTATCGCGGGCTGCGGGAAGTTCGAGACTAGACGCGCATTAGATCTGCGGGCAAGTGGCGGCTTTGATCATGTGATGCAAGCGAATCTTATAATCTGATTCGCGACCTTGTTGGCATGCGTAGGTGTTAGTAATCGGCTATGCCTTCGCTTTACCGTCACGGTGTTATTATAGCACAGTGGGACACGGTGTTCATGTGTGTTCCTTGGAACTTTTATATCATAAAGCTGCCGCGGTGAGAATGTGTCCACGCACGATTGATGTTAATGGCGTGAGACCCACCGTTATATTCTTTGGTGATGACTTGAGGCGTGAGTCACGACGATATATTGCTTAGTTATTGTAAAGCGTAGTTTGGTTATCATACATGTCTCACTTTATAGACTATTATGATTTCATTTGCGGTATTTTTAGTTTCATACTCGGTACTGTTATGCTTGACCTCGCCCGGCTGCGTTAAATCTGCCGCGAGTTGAGTACACGATCGTTGATCCTAGCTCTCGAGTCGCAGTTCGGCGTTTGGGAAGCTCAGTTTCTCGGAGGCTTATCGGTGGTGTAGTCCATGTCGTAGTAAGTGTTTACATTCGGGGTTTTGGCGGGGCCACTGTCCGCCATTGTTATCATATCATTCTTAAGTGCGTAATCTTGTTGTGGCGAGGTTTGTAAAAAGGATTAAAGCGTTCATGTTAAAAGTTGTCATTTATATATATGCGAAAGGCAAGTTTCCTGATTATTGTTTTATATACATTATCTCATATTGTTGTGTTTGTTCGTGATTACTCGATGTATGTCTACTTGGGTGCGGGGTAAGGCACGATCCACGAACCGGTTGGTCGTGAGATACTCTGTGCGACATACTCGACTTGGCAGGTGGATTTCGCCGAGAAGGTATATGATTCTTCCTATACTCTTGAGCATGATATTTTAAAATATATATATAGTACGGTGAAGCGTCGTGTGTTAAGCGAACATGGTTTTACTTGGCGTCTTTTGACTTGAGTCTAAATAATAAGAATCTTGAAGTCTTTCAAAAGAATTATGAATCATTTTGAAAGAAGAAGAATACTTGTTTTTAAACAAAAGCTTAAGAGTTATACTAGCTTTATGGGAAGTTAGGTATAACGACTTAAGAAGGATAAAAGGAGCAGTTTATTTATGTGTTTATGAAATACGTATTGATTTGGAAAGTATAGTAAGATGGTTTGATGAGTAGACATATGATGATGCTACGTGTGTTAGTGTCTTGTAATGTTTGTGTAAAGGGGTTCCACTTGTTGTGCTTATGTTGTTTAACAGTAGCGGTTATGCGATATTATATCAACACCACGACTTGATATGCAGGGTTAGCGCCCTCGATGCGAGTATACCTCATGCAGTGCAATGTGACCTATGCGGAGTGCGGGAGTTCGAGATTGATCATTAAGGTATTATCCGTCGAGGATGCCTCATGCGATGCGTGACTATGCGATGCGTGTGACTATGCGGACTTGAGGTCGGGGCGATGCGGGGTTTGCTATCCCGTCACGAGAATACCTCATGCGAAGTGCAGTGTGACCTATGCGGACTGCGGGAGTTCCAAGATTAGGCACGTAATGATACTATAGGCGATTGGCCTTGCTTCGATCATTAGCGGCCTAGAAAAGACCAGTTACCTTATACATAGTTTGCTCTTGTTTATGCTGTGGCACTATGTGCGATTTAATTGATTGTATTGGTAAGTGGTTTTAAAAAGCTTTGATTTCATTTCAGTACTTTACAGTTTCACATACTTGGTACCTGTTGTACTGACCTCCTTCGGGGGGCTGCGTTCATGCGGTAAGGAAGCAGTGCTAGATCCGCATCCTTAGGATCTTTACTTTGGTGTCAGGAGCTCCATCTTCTCCGGAGGCTCGACTTTTGGTATGGTTCTCCCTGGTATTGTAGATATATGTACATTCAGGGTATGGCGGGGCCCTGTCCCGCCATAGTTGTTACTTTCTTAGAAGTGCAGTAGTCCTATTATGCAGTTGGAATGTAGCCGGGCTTTGTATATATATATATATATGCGAAAGCGACTTTTCTCGAGATAAAGCGTGTCTCATTTTACATTTGTTTCATGTCTTGTTTTTATATTCCGATCACTCGATGTATGACTACTTGGGTGCGGGTAAGGCACGATCCGCGAGCCGGGCAGTCGTGACAAAAGTGGTATCGAGCGATTAATCCTCGGAAAGTGTCTACAGACCGTATCTAGTAGAGTCTTGATTATCGGTGTGTTGTACACCACGCCAATAATCAGGAGGCTATAGGATATTTAGGATTGGTTTCCATTCTTCTCACTCTGAGATCGTGCCTTAGAGCTGTGTTATAAGTTGGACCTCTCTAATATATTTCCTTTCTTTTGATTATGCCTCGCGTAAAGCAACCGGGCCCGAGAAGGCAAAGCGGCGGAGGCGCTAGTAGGAACCAGAGGCCACGAGGCGTGCCCGATCTATACCCGAGGCGATACCTCGGTGGCGAGTTCCACGACGCCCGGCCCAGCGAGTTTAGAAGTGCAGCGATGGCGATGAGACCACGATACACACCTCGATCCACGGCTGGAAGCGAGATGAGATGGGTTCTTGGGAGATGGACGATTCTGGCGAGATCGTGGCGGACGCGAGATAAATTTGGATCACGGCGGTTCCAGCTCAGCATGCAGTGGTTCACCGAGTCGGATAGTTTGAGGCTACAGGATTTTACGAGTTGTAGCGCGAGTTCTGGTCGAGGCACGAGGATGATCCACAAGAGTTCATCCGCCGATTCTGAAGGATCATCGCAGTGATCGAGCTTGAGACCGAGTCGATGGTCTTGAGCTCACATCGATTGCGTGATACGCGATCGGGGTTTGGTCGAGAGCTATCCGGGAGAGCACGCCCAGCCAAACATTTGGGACGAGTTCTCGGAGGCTTTCTCGACCACTTCACCTCACGAATGAGAGGCGCGGGCAACAGTTCTTGATCTTTGAGGCAGAGAGGCGCACGATTAGGGAGTACAACGTTGAGTTCGATTCGTTGGCTCGATATGTCCGGCGTTAGTAGCGGATATGGAGGCCAAAGTGCCGCTACGTCAACGCGGATGATTATTTGGCGAAGTCTTGCTCAGCGTAGCTCTTCACCGGGCATGGATATTGCGCACGCGAGCTTATCTGCAGGATGTGAGGCGTAAGGCGGCGGGTTGTCGATTCAGCAGAAGAAGGCCGGGGCGGCGGGATCTTTTGGTGGTTCTCGGTGGACGATCTCATCGAACTAGATTTGCACCCCGGCTCGGAGCACTCCTACCGTCTTGATGACGAGTATTCGGGCGGTCGGGGCCCAGGCTTGATTTCTAGGGTAGCAGAGGTGCTAACGATCGAGACCACCCCGCCGTTTGGCCGTCGGTGGGTCCCATTCACGGGAGTTGTGGTTCTACTGGAGTTTGTTATGCTTGCGGCGTAAGGTCACTTTGCGAGGGTATCGACGAGGCGGCGCAGATGGTAGAGTCGACTACGGTCTTTCGCGGGTCTTCCTCACTCGGTTACTCGCCCGGGCGTAGTACTCGAGGACCAGTGTGGCGAGAGGTCGTGGCAGGGTCTAGTTCTAGCGGTCCTCGTAACGCATTTATGCCTTGTCCGGTAGGCGGGACGAGGCATCGCCGGATGTAAATCCACGGTACTTTATCTCCGTTTCATGTTGTGGCGTGTATGCCTTGATAGATCCGGGTTCTACTCATCCATATATCTCCCCTTATTGCTAGTAGGATATGGATAGAGCACGAGTCCATAGACCCACTTTGAGGTAGCTACGCGATGGGTGATTTGGTGGTAGCTGGCGAGTATATAGGGCTTGCCCGGTGACTTTATCGGTCGTCGGACCTGGCCGACTTGATAGAGTTGGACATGGCGATTTCGATGTGATCGTGGGTATGGATTGGCTGGCTTCGCTACGCCAATGTAGGCGTAGGAGAGAGTCGCAGTTCCGATTTCTGAGGCGGTTATTGAGTGGGAGAACAACGTGTCGCCGAGGGTAGGTTTATTTCCTACCTCGAGCTAGGAAGATGGTGCGAAGGGTATATCTACCATCTCGTTCGGGTGTTTGATCACGAGGCTGCGGTACCAGTTTTTGATCAGTTCGGTAGTCGAGAGTTCCCGGATGTGTTTCGGGCGACCTCTGGGTATCCTCACGAGAGGAGATAGAGTTTTGTATCGATGTCTTTGCGGACACTGCCTATTTCCATTCCGCCATACGAGAATGGCACCGCCCGAGTTGAGAGAGTTAAAGGACCGGTGAGAGATTTCCGGAGAAAGGGCTTCATCAGCCTAGTGTTTCTCCACGAGGAAGCTGGTATTGTTCGTGAAGAAGAAGGACAGGACGCTGCGCATGTGTGTTGATTACAGGAAGCTGAACAAGGTGACTATTAAACGAATACCCTCCCGTGATTGATGATTTGTTCGACGATTGCGGTGCGAGATGTTTCTCAAGATTGATCTGCGATCGGGCTATCATCAGTGCGTGTCGAGGCGGATGTCCCTAGGACTGCATTCCGTATGTCTTTCGGTTTGACCAATGCTCCGGCGGTATTCATGGATTTGATGAACCGAGTGTTCAAGCAATTTTTGGACACGTTTGTGATAGTGTTCATTGATGACATCTTGGTTTATTCTCGCTCGAGGCGAGGCGTGCGGAGCATTTGAGAGGTATCTTGAGAGTTCTCCGGGACCAGCGATTATCGCCAAGTTTTCCAAATGTGAGTTTTGGTTGACTTGGTGGCTTTTCTTGGGCATATTGTGGGGTAGATGGTATTCGTGAATCGGCCAAGATCGAAGCGATCGGAGTTGTCCTAGACCTACCACTCCGGCAGAGATCTGCGGCTTTACGGGCCTTGCAGTTACTATCGGCGGTTCGTGGAGAAGTTTGCTTATTTGGCACCTTGACTAAGTCGACTCGGAAGGAGCTAAGTTTGATGGTGATGCTTGTGGCGGAGTTTCCAGTTGCTAAAGGAGAGGTGGCGACCGCGCTTCTTACTCTTCGCAGGTCTAGGCGGTTATGTAGTGTATTGTGATCGTCAGCGCCGGGCTTGGATGTGTGTTGATGCAAAGAGGTAAGGTTATAGCGTCACGCGTCAGCGACTTAAGAAGCATGAGGAACTACCCACCCATGATTTGGAGTTAGCGGTGATTCACGCCAAGATCGGAGGCACTATTTGTATGGGGTTCATGTGGATATTTACAGACTACAAGAGCCTCGATATATCTTCGGGATCGGAGGCGAACTTACGGCAGACGGTGGTTAGAGCTACTCAAGATTATGACGTCGATATCTTGTACCACGGGAAGGCCAATGTTGTGGCAGATGCTCTTAGTCGTAGGTCGATGGGAGTCTATCGATGTTCAGGAGAGGAGGGCATGGTCGCGAGTTGCATCGGCTAGCGAGCCTTGGAGTCCGATTGATTGATTCCGATAGTAGTGGGTTCGAGTTCGAGAGGTTGCAGTCTTCCATCGTCGAGGTGAAGAAGGCAGATTTGAGGATCCGGTTTTGAAGCGGTATCGTGATCTGGCGCCGTGAGGAAGGTCCTTTTGAGTAGCACTGATAAGTCTTTGAGGTTTGAGCGAGTTGTGTTCCGGATATTGCGGGACTTGGCCGAGTTCTGGGGAAGCCACACGGCGCGCGTTACTATCCATCCGGTCGACAAAGATGTACCACGACCTCGAATCCGTATTGGTGGGATGGCTTGAAGAGGGGCGTTGCGAGTTTGTGGCTCGATGCCGTGTTGTCGGCGGTGAAGGTAGAGCACGGAGGCACGGTGGATTATTGCGGCGATAGAGATCCCGCACGGAAGTGGGAGGTGATCAACATGGACTTTATCACGGGATTACCTCGCTCGGAGGAAGCATGATTCTATCGGGTTATCGTCGTGGTGTGAAAATCAACCCACTTTCTTCCGTCAGGATGACTTTTCGGTGAGGATTATGCTAGACTTTACATCAGAGATCGCGAGAGGCGCATGGGTCCCTATTTCTATCATATCGACCGAGAGCCCGGTTCACGGCTAACTTGAGGTCTTTCGAGAAGGATTAGGGGCGGTGAGCCTCGATCGCATTCTATCCTCAGACAGACGGACAGTAGCGCACTATCCGGACTGGAGGATATGTGCGAGCTGTGTTATTGACTTCGGGTAGTGGGAGGATCATTTGCCTCTAGTTGAGTTTGCATATAATAATAGCTACCACTCCAGATTCGGATGGCGCCTATGAGGCTTTGTATGGGAGGAAGTGCAGATCGCGATAGGCTGGTTTGATGTAGGCGAGTGCGATTAGTGGGACGGACACAGTTTAGCGACGATGGATAAGGTAAAGCTTATCCGTGAGTGGTTCTTGGCGGCAAATTCGAGTCGGCAGTCATATCACGCATCATCGCCGTCGGCGGTGAGTTAGAGGTTGATGATTGGGTTTTCTGAAGGTGTCACCCATGAAGGTGTGATGAGATTTGGCGAGAAAGGAAGCTCGGCAGTACATTGGGCCTTATCAGATTGTCCGCGGGATAGGCGGTTGCCTATGAGTTGGATCTGCCGTCGAGCTTGAGGCGGTCATCCGGTTTTTCATGTTTCTATCTTTGAGAGATGTATCGGGGATCCATCTAGTACCCGATTGACGATGTCCGGTGTGGGGGTTATCGTATGAGAGATTCCCATGGCGATAATCGATCATCGTGTTAGGCGTCTGCGGACAAAGGGCGTGGCTTCCACAAAGTCTTGTGGCGGAGCAGCACGAGGAGGAGATGACGTGGGAAGCCGAGGAGGACATGAGGCGAAGTATCCTCACTATTCCCACCTCAATTAACTCACTTTCCTACTTGTAAATTTTCTTTGGCATATGTACTTAAGTGTTGTATTGTGGCCATGTGTGGCATTTGTAAACTATTAGGAGGAACTTTATCGTTATCCGTCTTGGAAGGAACATTCGGGCGAATGTTTCTAAGGAGGGAGAATGTTATACCCGTATTTCGGAGTATATGCGTGAGGCGTGCGTACAAAGTTTAGCCTTAGTTAGGCATAAGGGACGAAAATTGTGCACAACCCACGAAAGAATTGTTTTTCAGGCTAAACGTTTTCCAAACTTTGCGAAGGAAAATTACGGTTGCAACATTTATAATTTTTGCGGATTTTTCCGAGAGATAAAATATTTTGGATCAACGAGAAGGCTTACACTTGTCACCTCCAGTGGACGGCAACAATGGGCAATTGTTGGCGTTTTTTGATGGAAAATGCCTTAAACACTTGGTCAATGTTTGCTAGATATTTATGGAGTAGATGGATAAGGTTCCACTTGCGCAAATCTCCACCATCCACTTGCCCTCCACTTGCCTTAATCTTGACCATTGGTGGTCCTATAAATAGCCCACTAAGTTGCAAAGAATTCTTCATCCACAATATTTTCCAAGTCTTGAAAACTCCTTCTCCTTGTGAGCTTCTCGTCCAAAGCCCTCTCCCCTCTTGAGTGAGCTAGCCAACCCCCTGTGAAAATACTCTCCAAGTATTGTTACTTTTCCAAAATACCTTAGCCTTATACCATTGTAGTATTCCAAAGTTACCTCTATACGTAGAGCCCGAAAATACTACCTTATATCCATTAGTCACTAAACGAAACCCTAGGATAAACTTCATTGTTGGTTGAAGTAGTAAGTAGAAGTTGTGTAGAAACTTCTAAGGGTTTCTTGGAGCGGATTGGAGCGTACAGATTAGGAGCTAAACCGTGCTCAGGATCGACTTATATCTTGGATAATTTTGGGCTTATCAAGGTAAATAATCCTATCCTTCTATTATAATTAGAGATTACATACTGTAGTAGTATAGAAATAAGTATAAGATACATAGAAGGATATTAAAGAATAGAATTGAACTGAAATCACATCAGAAGAATATAAGAGAAGATTTGAACTGTACTTACATAGGACTGTATTTACAGTAGACTTGAGTAGTTTGACGGGTAGGGAAATGCTGCCCAATTTTTCGTAGAATTAAGAACATTCTTCTTAGAATGTCCTACAGAGTAGTCTAGACATTGATAGACGTATTTGACTATTATAGGTTGATACTCTGCGCGCGACATACTCGACTTGGCAGGTGGATTTCGCCGAGAAGGTATGTGATTCTTCCTATACTCTTGAGCATGATATTTTAAAATATATATATAGTACGGTAGACGTACGTGTGTTAACTGAACATGGTTTTACTTGACGTCTTTTGACTTGAGTCTAAATAATAAGAATCTTGAAGTCTTTCAAAAGAATTATGAATCATTTTTGAAAGAAGAAGAATACTTGTTTTTAAACAAAAGCTTAAGAGTTATACTAGCTTTATGGGAAGTTAGGTATAACGACTTAAGAAGGATAAAAAGGAACGGTTTATTTATGTGTTTATGAAATACCTGTATTGATTTCTGGAAAGTATAGTAAGATGGTTTGATGAGTAGACATATGATGATGCTACGTATGTTAGTGTCTTGTAATGTTTGTGTAAAGGGGGTTCCCTTGTTGTGCTTATGTTGTTTAACGGTAAGCAGTTGTACTGATATTATATCACTTACACCCCCTGACTTGATATGCCGAAGGTTAGCCGCCCTCGATGCGAGGTATACCTCATGCGGTGCAGTGACCTATGCGAGTGCGGGAGTTCGGGATTGATCATTCGTATTATCCGATGTGAGGATGCCTCATGCGATGCGTGTGACTATGCGGTGCGTGTGACTATGCGGACTTGGGGTCGGGGCGATCTGGGGTTAGCTATCCGTCACGAGGAATACCTCATGCGGGTCTGTGTGACCTATGCGGACTGCGGGAGTTCCAGGATTAGGCACGCATAATGATACTATGGGCGATTGGCCTTGCTTCGATCATTAGCGGCCTAGAAAAGACCAGTTACCTTATACCTAGTTTGCTCTTGTTTATCTTTGTGCATGTGCGATTTAATTGATTGTATTGGTAAGTGGTTTTAAAAAGCTTTGATTTCATTCCAGTACTTTACAGTTTCACATACTTGGTGTTACACCCCGTAAGTCCAGGACATGTATAAGAGAATGTACGAAAGGAATAGAGACTTAGAAATTAGTACGAAAGGAAGAATCGTTTTTTCGACGGAAAATCTTCCGGACGTCGGAAAGGAAAAATGTTCGTTGTTGAGAATTGGATTCTCAAAATGCATTATTTGAAGAGTATGGAACTTTTAACCTTATGGAAATTTATTTTTACGGATTTGGTCAAGTGGGGCCCACCCGAGGAATTTTACATTTTTGTGGGGCCCACGAGGGTTACAGAATTTTATGGATGAATGAGAGGGAGACACGTGGCACCCCCTCCATGATGTTGGACGAAATATTGCAAGGGTGTTGTGGTCATTTGACCTATGTAGATGATAAGTCTTCTAAGCTTGATTTTGTTGACTAGTCAACTTGTCCACCTAGGCTTGATCCAAGTGAAACTAATCCTAACCTCACATTTGTTTAAGTCTAAGCCCTCCATTGTGTGTTATAAGCTCACTACTAGTGCAAGACTAGCTCATTTACACTTAGAAAAATTAGAGAACATTTGTGTTCTTCAAGAGACCTCTCGGCTTTGTCCAACTTTCCCACACAAAATTTTGTAATTTTGTGTCCTTGATATGAATTGTGGGGCGGAATTTTACACGTATTGTAAGGCGTGTAATCCCCTTTGTTTGGTTGTTGTTTGGAGCCTTAAATGTGGCTTGTTGGTTATTGTATTCGGCCTTGAAAAAGGTGGCAAAGTGAGTAGAAACAAAGGAAGTGCTGCCCGATTTTCCGTAGAATTAGAGACCGCATACTTAGTATTATTCTACGTTAGAGACTAGAAGTTGATAGTCTTGTTGTTGACCATTATAGGTTGACACTTCTACGTACGGCGTATTCGGCTTAGCTTGTGGATATTAGCGAAAGGTATGTGAACTATCTCCTTCTAGCATGATTCCTTAAGAGAAAGAAATCGCCCTACTCCTTAAATGATCCATTCCTTGGTTGTATTTGGATTGCCTAAAGTAGAAATTGTTCTATGTACTTCCTTTGATTGTACTTTGATGTTTAAATTGTAAGTTGTATAATCCATTGCCTTAGTGAAGTTGGATTCTTAAAAGTGAAAGTATTTTACTTAAAGTACATAGAGTCTGGAAAAGGAAGTGGTTTCCAAATCTTTTGGGCTAGTACCTTAGTCTCAAAATCCTAAAGGTCATTATAATGACTTTAGGGGAGTCAAAGGAGTGATTTACTTAATTGTTTTAAAAGAGGAGAAATGACATGATTTAAGAGAAGTAACTTGTTTTAAAGGTGTGAGTTACTTGAGGTTTAAAAGTAGAAGAAACTTGTTTTCTATATATTAAGAGACTCGTAGTATTTTGAAAGTTAAGAGACTCGATTTGAAAGTTTGTGATACTTGGTTTTAAGTATAAGTCTCTTAGTTATAAAAAGAATGAAATTGTCTAAAAACCATAAAGGGTTATAACGGCTTTATGGGAAGTTGGTTATAACGACTTTATGGAAGGTTTAGAAAGTTGTCTATTTTGATTATTTGGCATAAGTTGCCTAGATGTGAAAATTTGAAGTTACTTGATTTCAAGCTTTGAAATGAGTTTTCTAAGAAGTGTAGTAACTTACTTTGAAAAAAGAGACACGCCTTGATACTACGAGTGTTTAGTATCTTGGGATTTTACATAAAAAGGAGTCTCTTGAAAAGAATGTACGTACGTAGTACTTTGGCTTGATTAATTGAGAATTAGTCTAAGTGTGCCTTGATAAGTACTTTGGCTTGATTAATTGAGAATTAGTCTAAGTGTGCCTTGATAAGTAATTTGGCTTGATTAATTGAGAATTATTCCATGTGATGCCTTGATTAGTACTTTGGCTTGATAAATTGAGAATTTGTCTAAGTGTGCCTTGATTAGTACTTTGGCTTGATAAATTGAGAATTAGTCTAATTGTGCCTTGATAAGTACTTTGGCTTGATTAATTGAGAATTAGTCTAAGTGTGACTTGATAAGTACTTTGGCTTGATTAATTGAGAATTATTCTAAGTGCGCCTTGATAAGTACTTTGGCTTGATTAATTGAGAATTAGTCTAAGTGTGCCTTGATAAGTACTTTGGCTTGATTAATTGAGAATTATTCCATGTGATGCCTTGATAAGTACTTTGGCTTGTTAATTGAGAATTATTCTATTTGTGCCTTGATAAGTACTTTGGCTTGATTAATTGAGAATTAGTCTAAGGGTGCCTTGATAAGTACTTTGGCTTGCTAAATGAGAATTATTCTATGTGTGCCTTGATAAGTACTTTGGTTTGTTTAGTTGAGAATTGCCTATGTGTCGAAATAGCCATTGTGTGCTATTGGTATATCGGTCGTTTGGTCATTCCGGGTTTGTGGCATTTGGATATTCCGTGGATTTGCTACCCACGATGCGAGGAATACCTCATGCGGGTCCGTAAGGACTTATGCGGGTGAAATAGTCCCATGCGGGCGGGTCCAGCCTATGCGAGGAATACCTCATGCGAGTCCGTAAGGGCTTATGCGGGTGAAATAGTCCCATGCGAGGAATACCTCACGCGTCCACACGACTATCACGGGTGAAATAGTCCTGCGAGTAGGATTGCTAAATGATTCACGCGCGGATGGTCCCGCTTTGATCATGAGCTCCTATTTTATATTGTAAGGATACTCACATTTACTCTCGTTGTTAGTAAGGCACAATGTGTTGTAATTTGATTATCATATATGTCCCGGTTGTTTGTGTTACCCTATGGTCATGCTTTTTACGATGTGGGATTAGGGGCATGAGACCACGTGGTATTTAGGACACAGGTGGGACTTGGTGTTCATGTATCCTTATTGGTGTTATTACATCACGGATCACGGCGGTGAGGAAGGATTCCACGCATGATTGATATTATGGGCGTGAGACCCATAGTTATATTTGAGTAGTGACTTTGAGGTGCGTCCACGACTTGATATGACCGCTATGTATTGTATCTCGTAGGTTCGCTATCATACATGTCTCCTGCTTTGTTTAGATTATGATTTCATCAAGACTTCGTTCACATACTTGGTACATTCTTTCTCGACCTCGGCCGAAGTGCGTTCATCCGCAGTTTAGGTATGCTGGTTGGTGATCGGCAGTGTAGGACCGCCGTAGTTTTGGATAGCTCCTCTGCTCGTGAGTTTATCATTTTGGTATAGTTCCTTCAGCATGCTTTTGTCTGATTATGGGTACTGGCGGGGCCTTGTCCGTCATATTTCAAGAAACTCTTAGAGGTCCGTATTCATATGCTGGATTGGACTCGTATACGGTGTAGTGTCTTTATTATGTATATTATATGGCGGCCTTGTCGGCTTTGCCCTTGCGCACGCTGGTTTAAAAAAAGAGTGTTATAAATTCCGCATTTACTTGTGTTGTTAAGGTAGAAGGGTGCCTGTAGGGCACCGATCCAACAGGAGTTGGGGTGTGACAGTGGTATCGAGCGATCGGTCCTCTGAATGTCTACGGACCGTGTCTAGTAGAGTCTTGATTATCGGTGTGTTGCGCGCCACACCCATAAACAGAGGCTACAGGACATTTAGGAGTTGGTTTCTATTCTTCTCACTCTAAGATCGTGCCATAGAAGCCGTGTTAGTAAGATAATTCCTCTCGACGTATTGTTGTGTTCAGCTTATGCCTCGAGGAGGCAACGGCCGCCCAGAAGGGCAAAGGAGTAGCGAGCTACTAGTCGACTCAGAGTTGATAGGGCTTATGCCCGTGTTATACCTGATGTTGTTCGCGATCGCGAGTTCTTCTTCGCAGTTTTGAGGCCCCAAAGCACGAGCCTCCAGTTTCTCGATTAAGGGAAGACTTTAGGGTCACGAAGGAAGCCATTATGTTATTGACCAGATAGTAGTGTTACGCTTTCTTGGAGGAAGTTATTCGCCCAAGACAGCAGTGTACAGAGGTAGAGGGGCAACGCGAGATCTGCGTAAGAGGCTAGACCGGTTGGTTATTCCGTGAGTTTTTGGACGAGTGCCTCAATGGCCAGTGAGATATTCATCCCAAATTACCCAGCACATACCCCGCAGCTCACAGTGGAAGATCGACCCACTGTATTTAGGAGCCGGTCAAGCTCCAGGGGTCGAGGTTCTCAGAGGAGCAGATGAGTTCCTCAGTCGAGGCCACCTATTCCTCACTGTTTCAGATGTGGTAAGCGTCATTCGGGGAAATGCCGTCATGGCACAGGTGTTTGTTATTATTGTAGCCGTCCGGGCCATATACTGAGGGTATGTCCTTTTAGAAGGGGCACCGGTGAGGTGGCTCACCTACGAGGCTGTAGTTGGTTCCCTTTCCTCCACAGTTATGCGTTCCGGGCAGGTGTTCGCATGTCGGCCACCGTGGTAGAGTCGGTGGAGTTTATAGTTCGCGGTCCTCGAACGCAGAGATGACGTGACTCTCGGACAGATCGTGAGGCGACATCGCACGGGGTTCTGGTATATCTCGATTCTTTGAATCATACGTGCATCGATAGATTCAGATTTTACCCTAGCGTATATGTTTTCCCTTTATTGCTAGCGCTGTAAGTGATATTACCCCCGGTAGGAATACTTTGATTAGTAAAGTGAGAAGTTAAGAATATTGACAAGAATGATAAGTGGTGAGACTATAGTTATGTAGAGTTCACAAGTTGTAATTTCCGCAATGATGTAAGGCCGATAGGGAAAGGATGTATAGTAGAAATACTTTGGCTTATGTGATTTAACCTCTGTGAATAGGGATAGGGTAAGAAGTACCTCGAGATAAGAGATAGATTTATTTCAGGCTTAGAATGAGAAGTTAAGTGTGACGATGATTCGGGTAATAGACTCATTTCTGGTCAGTCGATATTATAGAATCGGGTGAAGTCGCTTGGTAGTGTTAACGCTATGGGATAGGGTCACGAGGGTGCTATGCCAGTCTAGTTGATCGTTGTACGAGTTTGTGGATGCGTTCCACCGGAACTAGGTCGTAAGGACCGAGAAGAGCCTTAACGGGAATGTAAGTAACTATATGGCCAAGTTTGGATAGTAACTCCAAGGATTGGAGAAGAGAAACAAAAATTTGAGATTTTGTACGTGTACTAGATGAGTTGAATGTACGAGAAAGTATGACAAGTAAGGAAAGAAAGGAACCTCTAAGGATCCCGTGTTTGGGAAGACAGTAACCTTCGAGATTTGTGAGAAGGGACCACGGACGGAAGGTCCATTATTATGTTCACGTATGTTGTGGTGGCCATGTGTGGCATCGTTAGTCTTGTGCATGTTTTGATTGATAGGCATAGTATAGAGTTTATGCCGGAGTTTGTATAGCTTGGCAACCGACTAAGAACATTCGGGGACGAATGTTTCTAAGGAGGGAAGAATGTTACACCCCGTAAGTCCAGAACATGTATAATAGAATGTACGAAAGGAATAAAGACTTAGAAATTAGTACGAAAGGAAGAATCGTTTTTCCGACGGAAAATCTTCCGGACGTCGGAAAGGAAAAATGTTCGTTGTTGAGAATTGGATTCTCAAAATGCATTATTTGAAGAGTATGAAACTTTTAACCTTATGGAAATTTATTTTTACGGATTTGGTCACGTGGGGCCCACCCGAGGAATTTTACATTTTTGTGGGGCCACGAGGTTACTAATTTTATGGACGAATGAGAGGGCGACACGTGGCACCCCCTCCATGATGTTGGACGAAATATTGCAAGGGTGTTGTGGTCATTTGACCTATGTAGATGATAAGTCTTCTAAGCTTGATTTTGTTGACTAGTCAACTTGTCCACCTAGGCTTGATCCAAGTGAAACTCATCCTAACCTCACATTTGTTTAAGTCTAAGCCCTCCATTGTGTGTTATAAGCTCACTACTAGTGCAAGACTAGCTCATTTACACTTAGAAAAATTAGAGAACATTTGTGTTCTTCAAGAGACCTCTCGGCTTTGTCCAACTTTCCCACACAAAATTTTGTAGTTTGATCCATTAGCCACAAGACTTTAACCCAATGTCCCCAAGGGTATTGTAAGGTTATCTCAATAGAAAGATTTCGGAAAAAATGCATTTTTACGTTAGTCGCAAGGCGGAAACTAAGGGAGTTCTTCAACTTTGAAGTTGGAAATTGAAGATGGGTTCTTCATAGGCCTCTAAGGAGTGCTTGGAGCGGATTGGAACTTAAGGAAAGGAGCTAAGAATTTCTAAGGCGCGACTTTGGATCTTGGAAATTTTAAGGGCTTGGAAAGGTATAAATTTTGTCGTTTTAGTAGTTAAGACTTACTTATTGTTGTAGCTATGGTTATTAGCAAGCATGAGTTATATAGTATGAAGTTTGATAAGTATTTTGACTATTGGAACCCTAATCCGAAAACTAGCATGTTAGCCTTAAGATTACAATTCAAGTCGATTATTAGTTTAAGCGTCGCATGTTGTATAAAGAAGGAAAGTGTAGTTGTTGAAGTTGTTTAGACTATATAACATGTTAGACCTTAGAACTTGGAATTGGAAAAGGATTGGAAAAGACTTTGAATTGTTGGTTGTTGTTGGCCGAGAATGGCTAGTGAATATTTAACTCCTTGATATGAATTGTGGGTGAATTTTACGTATTGTAAGGCGTGTAATCCCTTTGTTTGGTTGTTGTTTGGAGCCTTAAATGTGGCTTGTTGGTTATTGTATTCGGCCTTGAAAAAGGTGGCAAAGTGAGTAGAAACAAAGGAAGTGTTGCCCGATTTTCCGTAGAATTAGAGACCGTATACTTAGTATTATTCTACGTTAGAGACTAGAAGTTGATAGTCTTGTTGTTGACCATTATAGGTTGACACTTCTACGTACGGCGTATTCGGCTTAGCTTGTGGATATTAATCGAAAAGGTATGTGAACTATCTCCTCTTCTAGCATGATTCCTTAAGAGAAAGAAAGTACGTCCTACTCCTTAAATGATCCATTCCTTGGTTGTATTTGGATTGCCTAAAGTAGAAATTGTTCTATGTACTTCCTTTGATTGTACTTTGGTGTTTAAATTGTAAGTTGTATAATCCATTGCCTTAGTGAAGTTGGATTCTTAAAAGTGAAAGTATTTTACTTAAAGTACATAGAGTCTTGAAAAGGAAGTGGTTTCCAAATCTTTTGGGCTAGTACCTTAGTCTCAAAATCCTAAAGGTCATTATAATGACTTTAGGGGAGTCAAATGAGTGATTTACTTAATTGTTTTAAAAGAGGAGAAATGACATGATTTAAAAGAAGTAACTTGTTTTAAAGGTGTGAGTTACTTGAGGTTTAAAAGTAGAAGAAACTTGTTTTCTATATATTAAGAGACTCGTAGTATTTTGAAAGTTAAGAGACTCGATTTGAAAGTTTGTGATACCTTTTTTTTTTAGGTAAATGCAAATATTATTACTAATAACGAAAAGGAAGTGGCTACAATCAGTCGTTGAGGTATCTCAAGCCTCAACGTAATGCAAACAAGAAGAGATAGAGGGGAGGGGTGGTCACTCAAAAGGTGCCATTCTGAGGGGATAAAATCATAGAGAACTCTATAAGATGTTGTTTTGATTCTGCAATGACCTCTTCTGCGGAAAGCTTGTGCCTTCAAAGAGCATTGTGTTTCTTGCCCTCCAAATCTCATAAACCATTATGCAAAAGTAAGCAAAATAGCTTTGGCTCGAATGCTTGTCATTCCGCTGTTCTTTCTTAATCCATTTAAGGGAGAGCTTTCAACGATTGTCATCTCTCTTCTAATACCCAACCAATCTTTTATGCTCTTCCAAATCATGTGTATAAGGGCAGGCAAAGAAGAGGTGCTCCTTGTTTCATTAGCTTGCTTGCGTAACCCGCAAGATTTATCCTCCAAGTTGAGAAATGATAGAGTATCCTTTGTAGCTAACCGCTCGCAATTTAGCCACATAGTAAAAGAGAATTTGGGAGGAATGAAGCCTTTCCAAATTTGTGACATCCAAGGCTTTTTAGCTTGGAGTGCGCAAGATATCATACACGAGGCTTGAATCAAATATACCGCTGGCACAACATTTTGTAAAGCCCTCAATAGCATCACCATGGCTACAAAGATAGTAACAAATTTGTCGCGAATCACACAAATCTTTTGAATAAGGGGAATCCTTGGACGCACCTCATAGTCCCAAATTGTAAAATCTCTCAAATAGTGGCTATTGATCCATCGACCCATGGGAATCACCGTGTGAGTTTGCCAAATCGTCTGGATAGCGTGGCATGATTCCATTCCTTGATGTTCATAAGACCAAGCCACCGCCGGTTTGAGGCAAGCAAATGATATCCCAAGCAACTCTTGGTGGTTTCTCCCATAAGAACTGAATACAAGCAGACCGAACCTTGTTGATAATAGTGGCGTGATAGGAAGTGCCCTAACCAAAAGCTCTCAACCCTCGACGACGGACACTGATTAGTTCAATTTACCGTAAGAAAGGGTGTGATGCCCCATTTCAATGTAATTCGAAATAGCACTAGTGAATGGGGCAAATTGATCCACCGAGACTGAAATTAGGGACAAAAGGATCCCCAAGTATCGTACCGGAAAACTTCCAATGGCGAAACCCACTCTGGACAATATCAAGTCCCGAACTGTAGAATGCATTCCCGCTAAGTAGACAGAGGATTTAGCTGGGTTAAGAGTTAATCCTGAGGCAGCCTCCAACTCTTCCGCATAATTCATAAGAATCCCAATCAAGATTTATCTCCTTTGGCAAAAGCATGAGGTCATCCGCGAATGCCAGATGAGTAATGCCCAATTTCTTACACTTTGGAAAATATGAGAAAGCTCTTGCCTCAGCCTTCATTTTAAGCAGCCTTGAGAGGTATTCCATGCACAAGATAAAGAGAGTAGGGGACATAGGATCACCTTGTCTTAGGCCGCGCTTTCCTTTGAAGTATCCATGTAGCTCACCATTGATAGAAAGGGAGAAGGAGGTTGAGCTAACACATTCCATGATCCATCTTGTAAATCTGTCTGGAAATTTTAGACTTAGTACCAATTCGAGGAAGCTCCAAGAGACTGTATCGAATGCTTTACGAAGGTCCACCATAAGCATACATCTTGGTGAGACTCGCTCTATTAAATCCTCTCACAAGCTCTTGTGCTACATATACGTTGTCCATCATGTTTCTTCCTTTCACAAAAGCCCTTGGGATTTGTCAATGAGAGAAGGAAGGATCAATGCCATTCTGTTAGCTAGAATCTTGTGATGATCTTATAGATCACATTAGTCAATCAGATGGGCCCAAATCATTTACCTTGGGATCATGATCAGTTTTTGGCAGCAGGTTATGATGATATGATTAACCCGCTTCAAAAGAACTCCAAGAGAAGAACTCTTGGACACATCTTACAACATCATGGCCCATCTTTCCATCTATTCTTGAAGAAAGCGTGATAACCATCTGGTCAGTGCCTTGTCATTGCCTATATCGTAGTGCTTCCCAAATCTCCTTTGGGGTGATGAAATGCAAAAGTTGTAATCTCTCTTCTTCACTCACTTTGGGCCATAGTTGAACACATCAGATCAAAGTTGGTAGTGGGTCGAAGTACCTAATAGATCCTTGTAAAATTCAACAAGCAACTTCCTAACTTCTTCCGTGATGTAGTGGTAGTACCATTAGCTTTAGCAAGAAAGTTAATGGAGTTCCGACATTACTCCTTTTGATCAAACTATGAAAGTATTTGGAACATCTATCACTTCCAATCAAGTGCTTCCTTGACTTCGCCTTACGAAGTGTCTTTCACTTCCAAGAAGTGTTTGCTCTAGCTCTTGAGGACTTCACCTTGGCTTTAAGCTCCTCATCAAAGGGATTTTCCATGTGTGCATTGATAGCCTCCTTGAACTCTATGCTTGCCCTTTTGCTCTTTGTTCGATACCTCCAAAGTCACTTATGTTCAAAGCCCTTAAAGGTTGCTTGAGGCTTTCAATTTGGAGGTTAGGACGATCGAGCGATTCCCAATATGTCTTGTCTCCAACATGAAGTCATAATGTTCTCAAAGTGGGTGAAAGCCACATATTCATGAACTTGAAAGGCGCTTCCCAACATTATAGGATGCATAATCGTGGCTATCACAAGACGGTGGTCCGAGACAGCTCCATAGGCATGAAATTGGCCGCATTCTAGGGTCAAATCACTCCAATTTTGATTCATCAACACTCTATCAAGCTTAGACCAAATCGAACCATTCGTCCAGTGTAGAAGGAACCTAAGAAGGGCGTCTTCTAGTCCATGAGAATTCCTGAAATCTCCAAGATCCCTAAGTGCATAAGGCGTGAGAGGAGGACCCCCCACCTTATCATTAGGGTTGCAGTAAGTGTTGAAATCTCCCATAATCATCCAAGGCTTAGTGATGCCAACGCCAGTGAGAAAGGTGATGCCAAAGCATCCTTCTATCCGAGATGCTATAAACCGGTACACAAATGTGGCGGAAGGACACTTGTGTTATATTGCAACTTGCCCGACATGGATATCCGAGAGTCCATACCCAAGACTTCACAACAAACCCGGATGGATCCCAAAGTAATAGCATTCTACCGCTCCAATGAATTCCAAATTTGAGCAAAACTTCCACGCTTTGAATCTTTGAGTAGAGAAAGACTCTGTCCTTTGCTGTGATAGCTTAGTTTCCAATAGACAAATCATAGTCGCGTCATGCTGTTTTGTGATATTACACACTAGAACTTGCGTGGCAGCCCTATCCCTTTGTCCGCAAAGACCACGGACATTCCAACAAAGTATTTTCATTAGGAAACAAAGGAGGTTTTATTAGCACCTCGCGCTTAGCCGCTTTCCCACCGCTTGCCCATTCTTTTGGACAAAACCTCTTGCCATCCATCATCTTTGTTGCTGAAGCCATAACTTGTGTACCAGCCAAGCTATGTTCCCCGCTCAAAGTTAACGTTACTTGACACAAGCTGAGCCTTTTCCGTAGCACCGTCAGATGTAACTTCATCCAATGAAGGTGGCGGGTTCATAGGCATCTCGTAATCAGAATGTTTTGACTCACCCCATCCTAACATGTTGTGTACGCCATTGTGAGAATTAGGCAGTGAGGACTTTGCTAGAGAATCCCGCAAACATGATGGGCTGAATGACCCAAAACCGGAGGACCACGCAGACGTGATACTTCTCCCAAGCTTCCGCACTGTGAGGTGTCAGGTGCTCGCTTTCTTCAATGTCCATCAAGTTATCAGCATCTACGGATGTTGAGAAGTTAGTGGATGAGGGGAGGAGGGTTGGTTCCACCTGCACTTTGTTGACCTTCAAACGAGTAGAATCATCCTTGTTGTTGGGGTACCTCAAGATTGCGGTTTTGGAGTTTCTTCAATGTTGACATCATCCTCGCCTTCCTACACTTCAAGTGGTTGTGTCCAAAAGCCGCACAATGATAGCAAAAGTCCGGTAATTCTCATAGTTTACCCTTTGAGTATACCTTCATATCGGGAGTTTGATGACAAAATCCATTATCGGCCTCGCTAACATCCACTTCCACTAACTCTTGCATAGTTCATTTTAGACCTTTCCTTAGTATATTGGTCGGTAAAGAGGTTTTCCTACACGTGAAGCAATCTTACTAAGGCCCGTTGCACTCCAAATAGAAAGGGAATGTCCGAAAGTGACCCAATAGAATGTCCATAAACAAATCATCCGTTATAAGAACTCCTTTATTGATAGCCTTGAGCATCATGGTTTTCCGTAGACCATATAAGGGCCTCCGTGAAGTACATTAGTGCGCTCTTCCTCCGTCATGAATTTGAACACCGTCCACTTTGCCATATGGTATAATACTACATTTAACTCCCCATCCTTTCACAATCGTATTCATGCTTCTCTTCCCGAAAGGACCCGAAGCAACCTATTAGGCAATAGCCCCAAGTTTCTATGAAAGGAACTTCATCCTCACTTCTATATCTTCCACTTGTTGTTCAATAAATTGTAACTTCATACCTTTGCCTCAATCCTAGTTCCCGCAAAGACTCCAAAGATAAGTCTTTTTAGGAGGAAGGGACCTTTGCCATAGTTTGGGGGAAAATTGTTATGAGTCAGGCCGTGGTAGGATATGATGTGGTTTAGAAGATGCATTAGTGTGTAAATCATTGGGAGGTATATATGGAGGTATAGGCAGAGGAAGGGTAGAAGGGAGTGAGCTTGGGCCCGCAATGTAAGAGATGATTCGTGTCTTTTCGGGAGGTAGGAATTTGTGTTGGTTTTCTAAGGAATAGAAGGAAGAGGAGATAGAAGGGGTGAGGTGTTGTGAAATTCAGAAGTAGTGAAGTGGTATTAGATGAGAGAGGGGATGTTTAAGACTCTACTCAATCCGAGGAAGCGTTAAAGACGAAATGAGTGTTGTGATTCTTGAGATTGCCTCCACTTAGCAAACTAGCTAAAGTAGGGAAGGCTTCATTGGTGACACTTAAAGAAATCTGGGTTGTTGACTTGAATCACGAGAAGGCACTTTGAATCCCGCCTCATTCAATGTCGACTTCTACTCGTGATCATTGATGGTTATGGAGTTCCTAGGCCTCGACATAGAAATAGCTTTGTTTCTCACAATTGACTTGGCTCTTTGTGTAACGTGAGTAGTCAATGCCCCTAGATTATCCCCCGATCCGCCTTGGAACTAAGACCATCATAAAGTCCCGAGTTATGAGAGAGTCATTGATACCGCCTCATAAATGTGCGACGCCAGACCCTCAATAAAAACGTTAGAACACACCACCGACTTAGCTCTGTAAAACGGGGTAGTTAATGTCCCTAGGTTATCCCCGCCCGCCTTGGAAATCGCACCATCATAAAGGCCCGTGGTTGTGAGTGACATGTTGATACCGCGGCATTAATGTGTGACGCCGACACCTCAATAATGACGTTAGAGTCCTCGGGGATAAACCCTTCGTATTCCACATCCGATCTTGATCCTGCATAGAGTGCATATTCCTAGTATCATTGTTATCCTCGTGACCCGCCTTAGCCTTCTCGACCCAAGACCACCTCGTAATAGGAGTAGTCACATCGCTTCCTGGCATCAAGTTTGCTCTCGACACCCGCATTGAACTTCTTGGGATAGGAGTACCATCAATGCTTTCAATCGACTTTGAATCAAACAAGACATGATTACTCTTGGACCCATGAACACCGCACGACCCGCCAAGAACTTTTGACCCACGCTCGACCCCGTTTAGACCCGAATGCCATCGTGTCTTGCTTCACCAATTGCAAAGTCCGCCTAGATTTTAACCCTTTTCCGCTAACTCGAGAGAATTTCCAGTAGTGTCGGGTACTAATGCCGAGTGATCGCCTAGTTCTTCCGAAATGATCCCTTTACCAACAAATTGGCCCGTGGAATGATCAACCACCATAGTAGCATTAGGGGCGTCAATGGTCCTGCCGAAAGTTCTGCCTTCAAACTCACTAATATCCAAGATTTCAATTTCTATATTTTTGCCCCATTCATGTATCCTTTGTAGCATAGAATCATCTACTACATTTTCTAAAGGAAAGCGCGAGTCTGGAGTAACATGAACCAACACAGAAGGGTCCGAGATTGCCGGAATAAGATTTTCCTGCAATTATCGACTACGCCATTCTTTTTTTCTTCTTTGTTCTAGCTTTAGCCGAACCGCTCAACCTCCGAATCATCTAGAACGTGTAACGTTTAGACTTTTTCATAATGTGGACAATAACAATCAAACCATAATGAATCAAACGAAAATCTAAGGGAGGGGGAAGAAGAGGAAGAAACCTAAGGAGCAACTAAGGGAAACGTTGAGAGCGTTTTCTTAGTGAGAGAAACTTCTCTCTAACTCCTGACGTCAAGATAAAGGTAAAGTTTGTGATACTTGGTTTTAAGTATAAGTCTCTTAGTTATAAAAAGAATGAAATTGTCTAAAACCCATAAAGGGTTATAACGGCTGTATGAAAATTTGAAGTTACTTGATTTCAAGCTTTGAAATGAGTTTTCTAAGAAGTGTAGTAACTTACTTTGAAAAAATAGACACGCCTTGATACTACGGGTGTTAGTATCTTGGGATTTTACATAAAAAGGAGTCTCTTGAAAAGAATGTACGTACGTAGTACTTTGGCTTGATTAATTGAGAATTAGTCTAAGTGTGCCTTGATAAGTACTTTGGCTTGATTAATTGAGAATTAGTCTAAGTGTGCCTTGATAAGTACTTTGGCTTGATTAATTGAGAATTATTCCATGTGATGCCTTGATTAGTACTTTGGCTTGATAAATTGAGAATTTGTCTAAGTGTGCCTTGATTAGTACTTTGGCTTGATAAATTGAGAATTAGTCTAATTGTGCCTTGATAAGTACTTTGGCTTGATTAATTGAGAATTAGTCTAAGTGTGACTTGATAAGTACTTTGGCTTGATTAATTGAGAATTATTCTAAGCGCCTTGATAAGTACTTTGGCTTGATTAATCGAGAATTAGTCTAAGTGTGCCTTGATAAGTACTTTGGCTTGATTAATTGAGAATTATTCCACGTGATGCCTTGATAAGTACTTTGGCTTGTTAATTGAGAATTATTCTATTTGTGCCTTGATAAGTACTTTGGCTTGATTAATTGAGAATTAGTCTAAGGGTGCCTTGATAAGTACTTTGGCTTGCTAAATGAGAATTATTCTACGTGTGCCTTGATAAGTACTTTGGCTTGTTTAGTTGAGAATTGACTATGTGCCGGAAATAGCCTTGTGTGCTATTGGTATATCACTGCTTCGGTCATTCCCTGTTTGTGGCATTTGGATATTCCGTGGATTTGCTACCCACGATGCGAGGAATACCACGCGGTCCGTAAGGACTTACGCGGGTGAAATAGTCCCACGCGCGGTCCAAATTTACGCGAGGAATACCTCACGCGAGTCCGTAAGTGGCTTACGCGGGTGAAATAGTCCCATGCGAGGAATGCCTCACGCGGTCCACGCGACCTACGCGTGAAATAGTCCCGAGTAGGATTGCTAAATGATTCACGCGCGGATGGTCCCGCTGATCACGAGCTCCTATTTTATATTGTAAGGATACCATCGCTTACTCTCATTGTTAGTAAGACACAATGTGTTGTAATTTGATTATCATATATGTCCCCTGATTTGTTTGTGTTACCCTATGGTCACGCTTTCACGATGTGGGATTCCGGCACGACCACGTGGTATTTAGGACACAGGTGGGACTTGGTGTTCATGTATCCTTATCGTGTTATTACATCATGGATCACGGCAGAGGAAGGATTCCACGCATGATTGATATTACGGGCGTGAGACCCATAGTTATATTTGAGTAGTGACTTTGAGGGCTCGCGTCCCGACTTGATATGACCGCTATGTATCAGGTACTATAGGTTGGCTATCATACATGTCTCCCGCTTTGTTTAGATCGTTATGATTTCATCAAGATTTCATCGCTCACATACTTGGTACATTCTTCAGATCGACCTCCTTCGGGCCGCTCATGCCGCAGTTTAGGTACGCCGCTTGGTGATCGGCAGTGTAGGACCCGCCGTAGTTTTGGATAGCTCCTCTGCTCAGAGTTTATCATTTTGGTATAGTTCCTTCGCATGCTTTTGTACGCTTATGGGTACGGGGCCTTGTCCCGTCATATTTCAAGAAACTCTTAGAGGTCCAGATTCATATGTGGATTGACTCATGTACAGTAAAGGTCTTTATTATGTATATTATATGGCAGCCTTGTCGGCTTTGCCTTGCACGCACGTTGGTTTTAAAAAAGAGTGTTATAAATTCCGCAGCTTTACTTGTTGTTAAGGTATGGGTGCCTGTAGTGGCACCACCACGCCCGGGTTCGGGTGTGACACTTGGTACTGTTATCGACCTCCTTCGGGGCCGCTCATGCCGCAGTAAGGGAAAGCAGGTGCTAGATCGGCATCCTTAGGATCTTTACTTTGGTGTCAGGAGCTCCATCTTCTCCGGAGGCTCGACTTTTGGTGTGGTTCTCCCTGGTATTATAGATATATGTACATTCAGGGTATGGCGGGGCCCTGTCCCGCCATAGTTGTTTACTTTCTGAGGTCCAGAGTCCTATTGTATACTGGGATGTAATCGCAAAGCTTTGTATATATATATATATGCCGAAAGGCGACTTTTTCTCAGATAAAATGTGTATCATTTTACATTTGTTTCATGTCTTGTTTTTATATTCCGCTGATCACTCTGATGTATGACTACTTGGGTGCCCGGGTAAGGCACCAGTCACGGGCCGCGGAACGGGTCGTGACAGATAGATTCTCGGATTTGTTTGTATTACCCCATGGTCATGCTTATACGATGTGGGATTCCGGGGCATGCGACCACGAGGGATACTCCTTGGACATGCTTATACGATGTGGGATTCCGGGGCATGTGTTATGTCACGACCCGACTCTGCCCGCTGATCGTGCCTTACCCCGGGCACCCTAGTGATACAACATCAGAGAAAATCAACGGAAATAAAAACTTAAACATGAACAAGACATAAAATAAGCAATAGGCTAACCAAAACGGTTACCTTCCTATATATATAAATCAAAATTGAACAGTTAAATCCCTTACAAACCCTGCCCACAACAAGACTACTGCACTCTACGAATTTTATAACAACTATGACGGACAGGCCGCCATACCCCTCGAATGTATAAGAACCTACAAACTCGTGGAATCATACCAAAAGATAAGCCTCCGAGAAACGGAGCTTCCCAAAACGCCAACCGTGATCCTACGAGCGAGGATCAACAACCTGTACCTTACCGCAGATTGAACGCAGCCCCAAGGAGGTCAAGACAACAGTACCAAGTATGTGAAATCAAAATACAGTAAATGAAATCATAATAGTCTATATAAAACAGAGACATGTATGATAACCAAACTACGCTTCACAATATATATTAGCAAATATGTCAAGTCGTGACTCACGCCCAGAAGTCATCACTCAAATATAACCCGAATTTAACTCAAGACAACGCCGCACGCCCAAGATCTTACTCCTGTGATAAGCATGGCCATGGAACCATCCTAATGGAAGCATACCCGGCCACCCATCGTGTCAAGATGTCCAAAGGAAATAACAAGATAACAATCATAATGGAAGCATACTGGCCACCCATCGTGTCAAGATGTCCAAAGCAAATAATAATAACACTTAATGGAAGCATACCCGTGGCCACCCATCGTGTCAAGATGTCCAAAAGGAAATAACAAGATAACAATCATAGTGGAAGATACTCGGCCACCCATCGTGTCGTGATGTCCCAAAGCAAATAACAATAACACTTAATGGAAGCATACCCGGGCCACCCATCGTGTCAAGATGTCCAAAAGGAAATAACAAGATAACAATCATAGTGGAAGATACTGGGCCACCCATCGTGTCAGATGTCCAAAGTAAATAACGAATAACACTCCTAATGAAGCATACCCGGGCCACCCATCGTGTCAAGATGTCCAAAAGGATCGATATAGTGGAAGCATACCCGCCGGCCACCCATCGTGGTCGATGTCCATCAATCAACTGTATAGCCGCCCTCCAACGAGACGCGTAGCACGTAAACACAACACTTGCACAACAAAGCTATCACCACAAGCATAGGCAAGTTCAACATACTTTTAGACATTCTTTTATGAACACAAATCCGGGTTTTAACCCCAAGGTACTACGATTTTAACTCTTTAAAAGATCCATTTCTTTCACAAAAAGTCACACGATACCCGTAGTATCAAAAATAGAGTAACTGTCTTTGTAAGTAAACCAAAACAATTTTCATACTTTCTTTTTAAACCAAATCATTTTTCCCTTTAAAGTCCAGTTACCATTTTAAATCCAATAATAAAACCATCATTTTGTTTTCATAAAGTCGTTATAACTAACTTCCCATAAAGTTATTATAACACTTTATGTTTTAAACCAATACACTTCAAATTCCTCAAGTCTCATTTCTTTTAGAAAACAAGTTCCTTACTTTGGAATTTAAGAAAATCAATACTTGTTATTAATGATCTTATTAAAGCAAACATGATCTAGAAATGTAATACAATTTTGTCTTATCTTAGCTTCTATGCAGATGGAGGTTTCACTGGTTTTAATATAATTAATTATTTGTCAATACATTTTCCTTTATTAACGCCGCAGTTGGTTTGTTCGATACTTATTCTCATTTCCAAATCAATATAACTTATTCCTTTTAAAACTCAATTACCCATTTATCATAAATGCGGTTTCACAACTTTTAACACAAACCAAGTCCTTAATATTTCACATCAAGTCATTTATAAGTCAAGTCTCTTATCTTTTAAAACCACGTACTATTTCTTTACCTACATAAAGTTGTTATAACAAACTTCCCATAAAGTCGTTATAACACTTTATGTTTTAAACCAATCAAATTGCTTAGCACACGTGACGCTCACCGCACTACATAGTTCACACAATCATGCTAGAAAAGATAGGAAAAGGTTCACATACCTCGCGACGATTATCGACAATTAGCAAAACACTCCAAAGTACTATCACTCTGCTAGCCTTTTCCACCCTTCAAGTAGAATACGCTACTCGTAGTACTTCCACCTATAATGTCCATAAAATTTCTATCAACTTCTAGATCTCTTCGTAGAATATTCTAAATATAAGATTCCTTATTCTACGGAAAATTCGGCAGCACCTCCCCCCCGTAACCACATAAATCTCCTCCTCAATCAAGGCCCGCTACCAAGCCAACAACTCCCAGGGGGGTTACACGTCTAACCGGACGTGTACAACACTGCCCCACAATAATACTACAAGTCTACTGTAAATACAGTCCAATGTAAATACAGTTCAATTCTTATCCATATTCATTTTTCATATAGAATACTCAACTATACATTACTACAACATGTAATATCCAATTACAATAGGGGGAGAAAGATAATTACCTCGATGAGCCCAAAATTATCCAAGATTATAAGTCGATCCTGAGCAACGTTTAGCTCCAATTCCTTACGCTCCAACCCGTTCCAAGCAACCCTTAGAAGTTTCCAAACAACTTCTCTTAACACTTCATCTAAGCTATGAAGATTTTTCTAGGGCTTCATTTTGCGACTATTGGAATAAAGTAGTATTTCCTGCCCTAGTATTGAAATAACTTTGGAATACTACTAGGGATACTAGGCCAAGGTATTTGGGATTATACAATAATACTCAAAGTATTTTTTACTCAAGTGGGAGGGGGACGACAACTACAAAGGAGTGAGGGAGTATTTTTGCCTGAAGCTTTTGTGGGATGAAAATTGTCTTCAACTTGGGGGTATATATAAGAATCAAGGGTCAAGATCTAGGCAAGTGGACGTGAGGATGGGGTACATGTGTGGGTAGTTGGCCAACCATTTGGCTACCATTAAATGGGACAAGTGGCCACCACAAAACGGGCCACTTGTCCACCAAGAAAACGCGCCACTTGTCCTTCTCCAATTCGCCAACATGTCCACACGGGGTGACACGTGTCGCCCCTACTGGCCCAAAATATTTCATCTTCCAAAATATCCGTAATGCCAAAATCCAAAATAAAGTGGCCCACAAAACCAGAATTTTCCCGTGGGCCCCACGTGACCAATTTCGGAAATAAAATTTCATAATTCTCAAATATTCCAAAAAGTCCAAATACCAAATCTGGGAATCCAATTCCCTTTAACGAACATTTTTCCTTCACAAAATCCGGAAACTTTTCCGTCGAAAAATCACATCTTTCTTCCTTTCTAATTTTTGTGTCGTATTCTCGTACGAACGTCTTCGTATACATACCCTAGAACTACGGGGTGTAACATTCTTCCCCCCTTAGAAACATTCGTCCCGAATGTTCCTTCTAAGTCTCAAAACATACATGCGCTGGTATAGTCTTCACTACTATACTTACAAAACCACTTATGCCACACCTGGCCATAATATAACATACGTGCAAAACTCAATCCAAGCCATCGAGGGATCACCCCTAACGTGTATAACAACACAAAAACTTCCACCCATGGTCCAAAGGATACTTTCTTCACATCTTCGCCTCTTTTCTTAATCGCCATACCTTCCTCGTACACTCGAACTCTTCCTACTATACGTACCACATTTCTGCCATTGCTTCAGTTTCCAAAATCTCGGGGTTACTATCTCTAACTTAGTCATCATTAACTGGGAACACTCTGGAGGGATCTCCGATTACTCTTCCGAAACATAGCAACATGGAATACCGGACGTACTGCCTCCTAAGTCGGACAGATTGCTAACTTATGTGCAACCCGCCTATTCTACTATTATCCGAAATGCCCAAAGTACCTCGCTAAGTTTCCCTTCTTTCCAAATTTCATCACACCCTTCCGGTGGTACCTTCAAGAAGACCCACCACAACTCCGAACTCGTGTCGACGCCGATCGTCCGCACGACTTCGCTGACTCGAGTCGCTAATAACTTCTTCTGGATAAGCTTCACCTTATCCACATCCTGCTGAAACAACTAGGGACCAAACTATCTGAACCTTGCCGACATCGAACCAATCGACCGGCAACTTACACTTCCGCCCATACAAGGCTTCATAAGGCACCATCCGAATCAAATGGTAGCTAGTATAATACTCACTCAACAAGAGGCAAATAATCCTCACAATACCTCGAAACCAAAACACTGCCCGTAACCTATCCTCAAACGTCTGATAAATGCGCTGTCATCCGTCGCCCGAGGGTGAATGCACATCGAGACTCACGAGTTCCTAACCCCGCATGGTAAAACCTCCGGAAAAGAAATAGCCATAACCGGCTCCATCGCCGCCATAAAGTAGGAACCCCGTGCAGCCTTACAACCTTCCTGATATACAACATCTCGCATAACCCTCCGCCGAGTAAACAATCCTGACTAAAAGACAAGATGGGCTGATCCCATCGCCCTACCATCGTCGAACGCATCCACAAACTCGCACGATGGTTACCTAAACTTGGGCCTAACACCCTCGTGACCTTATCATCTAGCGACCACCTCAAACCGACCCCACCACATTTCGGTGCGGTTGACTCGCGATATGGCCTCAACCCAACCCACTTCAGACTAAACTCGCTCTCGATCCGAACAATCTTACCAATTCACGTCATGAAAGCTACCACTTCCATCTCACACTACCCATGGAATTATCCCACAATATATATTACGCATACCAAGTACTTCGACAAAGACCAACCGTAAAATCATCCACTCAAGACGGCCTTGCATCCAAGGTCCTAACTGTTATAAATTCTAAGGCTCACCATTTTCTCGTCCCCAGACTTACCTTTTCAACTACCCATGTTTTCTAATCCACGCCTAACACAATGCTATCCGTACATAGCACTCCACATGTATCTACCATAACGACTTTGTCACGACCCATTCCGGGGCCCGTGACTGGTGCCTTACCGGGGCACCCAAGTAGTCATACATCAGAGTAATCAGCGGAATATAAAACAAGACATGAAACAGTTTATAAAATAAGACACAGTTTATGTGAGCAAACGTCGCCTTTCGGCATATATATAAACATGGTTTAGCGCTACATCCGATATTGTACAACACGACTACAGCACTTAAGGAAATATACAACTATGGCGACAGTGGCCGCCATACCTCGATCGTGACAAAACTATCTACAACGTGAGATCATACCCAAAAGTAGAGCCTCCTAAAAGATGGAGCTCCCGACACCAACGTAGAGATCCTAAGGCGTGGATCTAGCACTGCTTGCCGCTTACTGCGGCATGAACGCAGCCCCAAGGAGGTCGACAACAGTACTAAGTATGTGAAATCAGAAGTACTTAAATGAAATCATAACACTTTAAAAACCAATTTTACAAATATGCACGAAACAACAAATATAACCACACATAGTGCCATATCATAAACAAGAGCAACAATAGGTAACTGTAATAGGTCTTTCCTAGGCTGCGAATGATCGAAGCAGGGCCACTCGCCCATATTATCATTCTGCAAGCCTAATCCTGGACTCCCGGAGTCCGCATAGGCCACTCACATAGGCCCGCATGAGGTATAACCCCGCATCGAGGTAGCTACTCCGGCAACGCCCCGACTCGTTGTCGCGTGGCCACATGCATCGCATGAGGCATAACCCCGCATACTAACACGAACTCGTAGCCCGCATAGGCCCCCGACCCGCATGAGGTATTCTCGAATCACGGTCCTGCATCACCGAGTCTACCCCGCATCGGAGGGCAGCTTAACCCCGGTATCATCTCAAGAGGTGAGTGATATAGTACTAACACAACAGCTTATAGTTCAAACAACATAAGCATAAGTAAGACTGACCTCTTTACACAAACGTTACAAGATACTAACACATAGCATCACAATATGTCTACTCACCAAAACCATCTTATTATACCTTTCGGAAATCAATACAAGTCTTTTATAAAACACATAAGTAGATCTTCTTTTTATAAAACTTAAGCCGTTATACTTAACTTCCCATAAAGCTAGTATAACCTTAAGCTCCTTGTTTTAAAAACAACTATTCTTCTTCTTTCAAAACGTGTTATAATTCTTTTGAAAGACTTTAAGATCTTTATTATTCAGCTTAAGTCGCAAGACATTGCCGTAAGTATTATTCAAAGCTTAAGTCGAAAGACATTGCCGTAGTTATTATTCGCTTAACACATGTACGCCTACCGCACTATATATATATTTAAAATATCATGCTTTAGGAAGAATCACATACCTTCTACGAAAACCTCCCGCCAAGTTGAATATGTCGCGCAGAATCAGCCTATAATAGTCACACATCTATCAAAGTCTAGACTACTCAAGGTCATTCTAAACAGGGTTCACAATTCTACTGAAAGTCGGGCAAGACTTCCCTACCCGGTGAGCTATATAAGTCATCAGGAAAACAAATTCTATATAAGCATAGTTCAATTATTCTTCTTTAAACCCTTCTACGTGATAATACCAATTTATTCTCGCAATATTCTTCTAAGTATTTAATACTTATTCTTATACTTCTACAGATGATTCTCTAATACAAAAGAGGTTAGGATTATTTACCTCGGTAAGCCCAATAATATCCTAGATAAAAGTCACGCGAAAGCAAGGTTTAGCTCCTAAGTTGTACGCTCCCAGAGCTCCAAGAAAACCTTAGAAGTTCTTCACAACTTCTACTAAGGACTAATGGACGGGCTAGGTATTTTGGGCATTATAACAATACTAGAAGGCAACTTTTCTACCAAGGAGGGGGTAGATTTCGCCAGGCTAGGGGAGGTTGCCTCGCCAAGCTCACTCAAAGGGGGTGTTGGACGAAAAGGCTACAAGGGAGAGGGAAGGATTTTCAAGACTTGAAAGGAATTTGTGGATGAAGAACTCTTCATCTTGGGGGTATTTATAGGTCAAGAATGGCCAACCAAGGGCCAAGATGATGTCAAGTGCAAGACAAGTGTAGGTGAAGATTTAGGCAAATGTCCATACACAAAATATCCTACCAACTCCTCGACTTGTGCAAAGGCACAAAAACGTACACACTTAGTCCAATTCGCCCAATGGACGATTTCAAGTCCATCAATCGAGGGTGACAAGTGTCGCCTCCCGCTGGTCCAAAATGTTTCTTCTCTCTAAAATCCGCAAAAATACTAAATGACATAGCCGAATTTTCCTACGAAAGTCGTGGAAAACGCTTGCCGGAAAACGATTCTTTTAGTGGGTTGTGCACAAATAAAAATGTCCAAGGCTTAAACTTTTAGGCCAAACTTTCAGACGCACGCCTACGCATACTCCTAAATACTGGTATAACATTCTCCCCTTAGAAACATTCGTCCGAATGTTCCTTCCCAAGACAGTTAATGGTAAGATTCTTCATAACTTAAACAGTTGCGAATGCCACACACGGCCACAGAACAACACTTAGGCATAAACGATAATGAAGATTTACAAGTAGGAAAGTGAATTACCTGGAGGTGTGGGGAATAGGTGAGGATACTTCTGCCTCATGTCTTCCTCGGCTTCCCATGTCATCTCCTCTCTGAGCTCGTTCCGCCACAAGACTTTGACGGAAGCCACGTCGCCCGTCCGCAGACGCCTAACTCCGACGATCGATTATCGCTATGGGAATCTCTCATACGATAACCCCACACCGACATCGCCAATCGGATGCACTCTAGATGGATCCCGATACATCTCCTCAACATAGAAACATGAAACACCGGATGCATCGCTTCCGGACGGACGGCAGATTCAACTCATAGCAACCTTGCCTACCTGCGGACAATCCAAACGCCCAATATACATTGGTGAAGTTTCTTCTTCCCGAATCTCATCACACCCTTCATGGGTGACACCTTTAGGAAAACCTAATCATGAACCTCGAACTCAAGATGCCGCGACGATGATGCATATGACTTCCGACTCGAAGCGTCATAGCCGCTTCGGATAAGCTTCACCTTATCCACCGCTCCGCACCAAATCTGGTCCCACTAATCGCACTCACCCACATCGAACCAGCCTAGGCGACCGCACTTCCTCCTACAAGGCCTCATAAGGCGCCATCGAATATGGAGTGGTAGCTATTATTATACGCGAACTCAACTAGAGGCAATGATCCTCCAAACTACCATCAAGTCAATATACTGCTCGCAGATATCTCAAGAGTCCGATAGTGCGCTCGCCTGTCCGCTCATCTGCGGATGGAATGCGATGCTCGGACTCACCGCCCCTAAACTCCTCGAAAGACCTCCGTAAGTTAGCGTAAATTGGGCTCCTCTGTTCGATATGATCGGTAGGACTCCATGCACCGACGATCTCTGATGTAAAGTCCGCATAATCCTCACCAAAAGTCGCCCGACGGGAAGAAAGTGGGCTGATTTCACACCACAACGATAACCCATATAGAATCACGCCTCCGGAGTGCGAGGTAATCCGTGATTAAGTCCATGTTGATCACCTCCCACTTCCGTGCGGGATCTCTATCGTCATAATAAACCACCAGGCCTCGTGCTCTACCTTACTCGCCGACAACACACCGAGCTACGAACTCGCAACGCCCTCTTCAAGCCATCCCACCAATACACGTATCTAAGGTCGTGGTACATCTTGGTCGACGACGGATGGAGTAACGCGCTGTGTGCTTCCCAAGAACTCTGCCAAGTCTCAAACATCCGAACACACAACGCCCTCAAACCTTAGCACCCATCAGTGCTACCTCAAAAGGACCCTTGCCTCACGAAGAGTTGTATCACGATAACGTGTCAAAATCGATCCTCGAATCGTTGCCTCTTCACCTCGCCGACGATGGAAGACTCGCAACCTCACGAACTCGAACCCCACCGCTATCGTAATCAATCAAACGGACACCAAGGCTCGCTAACCGATGCAAATCACGAACCATGTCCTCCTCTCTAGTCGCACATCCGATAGGCTCCCATCGACTCTACGACTAAGAGCATCGCCACAACATTGGCCTTTCGGGTGGTACAGATATCAACATCGTAATCCTTAAGCAACTCTAACCACCGCCTCTGCCGTAAGTTCACTCCTCTGGTCAAGATATACTTTGGAGGCTCTTGTGGTCGTATAAATATCCACGTGAACCCCATACAAATAGTGCCTCGCATCTTCAAGGCGTGAATCACCGCCGCTAACTCCAAATCATGGGTGCGGTAGTTCTCTCGTGTTTCTTCATTTGTCGGGATGCATACGCTATAACCTTGCCCGCTGCATCAACACACATCCCAACCCGATGCTCGACGCGATCACAATACACAACATAACCGCTGACCTCCGGAAGAGTAAGAACGGGGCGGCCGTCGATCTTCTTTCAGAATCGAAACCCCGCCACAAGCATCACCATCAAACTTGGCTGCCTCCAGTCGGCTAGTCAATGGTGCGTAGATAGAAGCAAACTTCTCTGAACCGCCGATAATAACTGCAGGCCGAAATCGCGAACCTCTGCCGGAGTAGTAGGTCAGGCTAACTCGGACGCTTCGATCTTGCCGTATTACACCAATACCATCTACCCGGCAATATGCCCAAGAAAAGCCACGGTTAACTAAAACTCACATTTGGAAAACTTGGCGTCATACTTGGTCGGAGAATCACAAGGCCAGTCTCAAATGCTCGCATGCTCGCCGAGCGAGAATAAACCAAGATATCATCAATGAACACTATCACAAACGTGTTCAAAAATGGTTTGAACACTCGGTTCATCAAATCCATGAATACCGCGAGCATCGTCAACCCAAAAGACATGACCACGAACTCATAATGCGTCTGGGTCCGAATGCGATCCTGGGACATCCACCTCTCGACTAACTCGATGATAGCCCGATCGCAGATCAATCTTGGAGAAACATCTCGCGCTCGCAATCGGGTCGAACAAATCATCAATCTCGGAAGGGTATCTGTTCTTAATGGTCACCTTGTTCACCGCAGAAGTCAACACACATGCGCAGCTGTCGCCTTCTTCTTCACGAACAATAATGCGCTTCAGGAGAAACACTAGGTCGATAAAACCCTTCTCCAAAGAAATCTCTCCGGTCCTTCACTCTCTCAACTCGGCAGTGCCATTCGTATGGCGGAATGGAAATAGCCGAGTGTCCGCAACACATCTATACAAAACTCGATCTCCTCTCGTGAGGGATACCCGAGGTCGCCTGAAACACGCCTGGGAACTCTCGACCACTCGAATCGACGGAAAATCTGGTACCGCAGCCTTCATATCAAACACGAACGAGATGGTAGATATACCCTTCGCACCATCTTCCTAGCTCAGGTAGGAAATAAACCGCTTCTTCTGGCGATACCGTGCTCCTCCCATTCAACAACCGCCTCAGAAATCGAACTGCATTACTCTCTCTGCATTTACATTGGCGTAGCAGAAGCCAGCCAATCCATCCCCATGATCACGCCGGTCAATCATCTCCAACTCTATCAAGTCGGCAAGGTCCGACGATCGTAAATGGTCACAGACAAGCTCTATATACCCGCCGAGCTACCACCGAATCACCCATCGCGTAGCTACCTCGAAAGGGTCTATGGACTCGTGCTCATCCCTATCCTACTAGCAACAAGGGAGATATATAGGCAGTAGAACCCGATCTATCAAAGCATACACATCAAACCCAGCCCGAGCAAGGTACAGCGGCGACATCGCGAGGCCTCCCGATCCGCTGGACAAAGCATAAATGCGGTTCGAGGACCGCTAGAATGAACCGAGCCACGACCCGCGACCTGGCGACCCATAGTACCACGCCCGGGCGAAATCGCAGGAGATGATGAGCGGCAAGTAACTCGGGTGAGCCCTACCACTGGGCCACGCTTCGGACATACTCGCAGTGACCTGCTGGCCAATCGTAATAAGCTCCAAAAGTAGTACCACACTTCCCGTCATGGGATCTACATCGGCCACACGGGGTGGTCCGATCGCCGCATGCCTGCTACTCGACGTCAAGCCCCGGGGCCCCGGTCCGCCCGAATACTCGGTGCCGAGGCCGGCAGGAGTGCTCAGCTGGGCGTGGTGCAAATCTAGACCCGCGAGGCCGCCACCACGATAGCCACCGAAGACCCTCGTCCCGGCGCCTTCCTCGCTGCTCGCCCACTCGCCGACCTCTGCGCTCGCCGCATCCAAGGGCATGAGCTCGCATGCGGTAATGTCCATACCAGCCGAAGAAACACCCGCACATGACTCGGCCATATAATCATCTAGCCCGGTGACGTAGCGGTGCACCCTATCCTCCATATCTGCTACCAATGCTGGGACATATCGAGCCAATGAATCAAACTCGACATTGTACTCCCTGACAGTGCGTCCTCTCTGCCTCAGCAGTAAAAATCTATCAGCCCGCGCCCTCCTCATCTGTGGAGGCAAAAAGTGAGTGAGGAAAGCCTCTGAGAACTCATCCCAAGTAGGGACGCGTGCTCTCCCGATAACTCCCACGAATCAAACCAATCGATCGCGTATCACGCAGCCTATGTGGAACCAAAGATCACTGACTCGGTCTCCGACGCTCGATCACTCAAAATCCTCAGTAGTTGACGGATGAACTCCCGCGGATCATCCTCCGCCTCGACCAGTAAAACTCAAGTGCTACAACTCAGAAGTCTCGTAGCCTCAAACTCTCGCCTCGGGTGAACCACGGATACGGCCCGGATGGATCGAACTGCTGCATCGGCTGTCGTGGTTCGCCACGATCCCGCCAATAGACGGGCCATCTCCTTGTACCTAACTCTCCGCCCCGTGTGGGACGGGAGGTGTGGGTACCGTGGTCTCGCTGGGGCGCGCCATAGAACTCGCCGTCGAGGTATAGACGGGCTCGAGCCCTCGTAACTCGGTGTCCGATCGCGCCTCCGCCGCTAGCCTTGCCCGGGCGGGTTGCCTTACGTGAGGCATAATCGTTATGTAAAGGAATACGTTAGAGGGGTCCAACTTAACACGCCTCTAAAGCACGATCTCGAGTGAGAAGAATGGAAACTAATCCTAAATATCTTATAGCCTCCCGATTATTGGTGTGGTGCACAACACATCGATAATCAAGACTTACTAGATACGGTGCCTCAGACACTTTCCGAGGATTAATCGCTCGATACCACTTTTGTCACGACCCATTCGGTTCGTGATCGTGCCTTACCGGCACCCAAGTAGTCATACATCGAGTAATCATGGAATATAAAACAAGACATGAAACAGCTTTATAAAATAAGACACGCTTATGCGAGCAAACGTCGCTTTCTAAGCATATATATATAAACATGGTTTAGCAATTACATCCGATCTTGTACAACATGACTACAGACCTCTGAAATATACAACTATGGCGGACAGGGCCCCGCCATACCCGATCAGATAAAACTATCTACAACAGGAGATCATACCCAAAAGTAGAGCCTCGAAAAGATGGAGCTCGACACCAACGTAGAGATCCTGAGGTGTGGATCTAGCACCTGTGCCCTTACTGCGGCATGAACGCAACCCCGAAGGAGGTCAAGGTACAACAGTACTAAGTATGTGAAATCAGAAAGTACTTAAATGAAATCATAACACTTTAAAACCAATTTTACAAATATGCGAAACAACAAATGTATCGCACATAGTGCCATATCATAAACAAGAGCAACAATAGGTAATCGTAATAGGTCTTTCTAGGCTGCGAATGATCGGGCGGGGCCACTCGCCCATATTATCATTCGGCAAGCCTAATCTCGACTCGAGTCCGCATAGGCCACTCACATAGCCCGCATGAGGTATAACCCGCATCGAGGGTAGCTACTCCTCAACGCCGTCCGGACTCGTTGTCCGTGGCCACATAGACCGCGTGAGGCATAACCCGCATACTAACCTGGAACTCTCGTAGCTCCGCATAGGCCCCCGACCCGCATGCAGGTATTCTCGAATCATGGTCCTGCATCACTGAGTCTACCCCGCATCGGAGGGCAGCTTAACCCCCTGTATCATCTCGAGGTGAGTGATATAGTACTAACACAACAGCTTATAGTTCAAACAACATAAGCATAAGTAAGACTGACCTCTTTACACAAACGTTACAAGATACTAACACATAGCATCACAATATGTCTACTCACCGAACCATCTTATTATACCTTTCAGAAATCAATACAAGTCTTTTATAAAACACATAAGTGGTATTTCCTTTTATAAAACTTAAGCCGTTATACTTAACTTCCCATAAAGCTAGTATAACCCTTAAGCTCCTTGTTTTAAAAAAACAACTATTCTTCTTCTTTCAAACCGTATTTATAATTCTTTTGAAAGACTTTTAAGATCTTTATTATTCAGCTTAAGTCGCAAGACATTGCGTAAGTATTATCGAGATTAAGTCGAAAGACATTGCCGTAGTTATTATTCAGCTTAACACGTATCACCTAGCACTATATATATATTTAAAATATCATGCTTTAGGAAGAATCACATACCTTCTACGAAAACCTCCGCCAAGTTGAATATGTCGCCGCAGAGAATCAAATTATAATAGTCACAGACATCTATCAAAGTCTAGACTACTCAAGGTCATTCTAAACAGAGGGTTCACAATTACTGGAAAGTCGGGCAGACTTCCCTACCGGTGAGCTATATAAGTCTCATCGTGAAAACATTCTATATAAGCATAGTTCAATTATTCTTCTTTTAAACCCTTCTACTGTGTGATAACAGCTCAATTCTATTCTGCAATATTCTTCTAAGTATTTAATACTTATTCTTATACTTCTACAAAGATGCATTCTCTAATACAAAAGAGGTTAGGATTATTTACCTCTAAGCCCAATAATATCCTAGATAAAAGTCGCTACCGAGCAAGGTTTAGCTCCTAAGTTGTATGCGCTCAGAGTCTCGAAAACCTTAAGTTCTTCACAACTTCTAAGGACTAATGGATGGGCTAGGGTATTTTGGGCATTATAACAATACTAGAAGGCAACTTTTCTACCAAGGGAGGGTAGATTTCGCCAGGCTAGGGGAGGGTTGCCTCGGCCAAGCTCACTCAAAGGGTGTGTTGGACTAAAAAGGCTACAAGGGAGAGGAAGGATTTTCAAGACTTGGAAAGGAATTTGTGGATGAAGAACTCTTCATCTTAAGGGGGTATTTATAGGTCAAGAAGTGGCCAACCAAGGGCCAAGATGATGTCAAGTGCAAGACAAGTGTAGGGTGAAGATTTAGGCAAATGTCCATACACAAAATATCCTACCAACTCCTTGACTTGTGCAAAGGCACAAAAACGTGCCACACTTAGTCCAATTCGTCCAATGGACGATTTCGTCCATCAATTGGAGGTGACAAGTGTCGCCCTCGCTGGTCCAAAATGTTTCGCCTCTAAAAATCCGCAAAAATACTAAAAGACATAGCCGGAATTTTCCTACGAAAGTGAAAACGCTTCGTCGGAAAACGATTCTTTTAGTGGGTCAGGCACAAATAAAAACGCCCAAGGCTTAAACTTTTAAGGCCAAACTTTTGACGCACGCTTACGCATATACCCGTAAATACGGTATAATGCATTTAGACCGGCCCTTGCGGTCAAGATATCTCTGTAATTCACGCCACTTTCCCTTTGTCGCCAAATCAAAACTCCGCTTGGGCGCATAACTACAGGCGATGAACCACCACCGATCCCGGCCGAAGTCTCAACATCCGTATACCTGCGTCGGACAAACTCTCACCAAATGCCCGCCGCAAAGCATAACAATCTCCCAAACTAGCACGACACCTCGACGATCATCCTCGCCTCCATCCATAGAACTCGCGAATCGCAACTCAAGAAATCCCAAGTCTCGCACTATTGGATATAGGGTGAACCACGGTATTGCTTCGAACCACCGCCCCGTCGTCCTCATTTCGGCCACCGCATTAGCTAGTAATCGCCATCTCCTTGTAACTCATATCCTTTGTTCTGGCCGCGACTAGAGGCTCAGTATCGGGTCTCGTGAGCTCGCCATCGCTTTAAACCTCTCGGGCTAGCAGCGTCGCAGAACTCCCTGAATGAATCGCCGTTTCCGATAATGACTGGGCCGTGCCTCGTAACCATCTGCTTACTCGCAGCCTCCGCTGCTTGCCTTGCCGCCGGGCTCGTTGCTCTGCGTAGAGGCAATACGGTGAAAAGAATACGCCGAGGAGTCCAACTTATAACACTCTAAGGCACGATCTCGAGTGAGAAGAATGGAAACCAATCCTAAATATCCTGCACTCTCGACATAGGTGTGGTGCACAACACACCGATAATCAAGACTTACTAGATACGGTTCATAGACACTTTCCGAGGATTAATCGCTCGATACCACTTTTGTCACGACGACTCTCGGGCATCGTGCCTTACCCGGCACCCTGTTGATACAACATCGAGAAAATCAGCGGAAATAAAACTTAAACATGAACAAGACATAAAATAAGCAATAGGCTAACCAAAACGGTTACCTTCCCGTATATATAAATCAAAATTGAACAGCTAAATCCCTTATAAACCCCGCCCACAACAAGATTACAGACTTACGAATTTTATAACAACTATGACGGACAGGGCCCCGCCATACCCTGAATGTATAAGAACCTACAACTCGTGGAATCATACCAAAAGATAAGCCTCGAGAAATGGAGCTTCCTAAAACGACCGTGATCCTATGAGCGAGGATCAACAACGGTGTACTTCTCTACCGCGGCGTGAACGCAGCTCCAAGGAGGTCAAGATAACAGTACCAAGTATGTGGCTGAAATATCAGAAATAAAATCATAATAGTCTATATAAAACAGAGACATGTATGATAACCAAACTACCATTCACAATATATATTAGCAAATATGTCAAGTCGTGACTCACGCGTAAAGTCATCACTCAAATATAACCCGAATTTAACTCGCACAACGCATGCCCCAAGATCTTACCTCGGTATAAGTATGGCCATGGAACCATCCTAATGGAAGCATACCCGGCTACCCATCGTGTCGGTATGTCCAAAGGAAATAACAAGATAACAATCATAATGGAAACATACTCGGCCACCCATCGTCGGTATGTCCAAAGCAAATAATGTAATAACACTTAATGGAAGCATACCCGGCCACCCATCGTGTCGGATGTCCAAAAGGAAATAACAAGATAACAATCATAATGGAAGATACCGGGCCACCCATCGGTCGCGATGTCCAAAGCAAATATGAATAACACTTAATGGGCATACCCGTGGGCCACCCATCGTGTCGGCATGTCCAAAAGGAAATAACAAGATAACAATCATAGTGGAAACATACTCGGCCACCCATCGTGTCAAGATGTCCAAAGCAAATAATGTAATAACACTTAATGGAAGCATACCCGCCACCCATCGTGTCCGCATGTCCAAAAGGATCGATATAGTGGAAGATACCCGCCACCCATCGTGTCGCATGTCCATCAATCAACTGGATAGCCGCTCCAACGAGACAGAGCACGTAAACACAACACTTGCACAACAAAAGCTATCACCACAAGCATAGGCAAGTTCAACATACTTTTAGACATTCTTTTATGAACACAACCGGTTTTAACCCCCGGTACTACGATTTTAACTCTTTAAAAGATCCATTTCTTTCACAAAAAGTCACACGATACCAGTAGTATCAAAAATAGTAATCGTCTTTGTAAGTAAACCAAAACAATTTTCATACTTTCTTTTAAACCAAATCATTTTTCCCTTTAAAGTCCAAATACCATTTTAAATCCAATAATAAAACCATCCTTTTGTTTTCATAAAGTCGTTATAACTAACTTCCCATAAAGTTATTATAACACTTTATGTTTTAAACAATACACTTCAAATTCCTCAAGTCTCATTTCTTTTAGAAAACAAGTTCCTTACTTTGGAATTTAAGAAAATCAATACTTGTTATTAATGATCTTATTAAAGCAACATGATCTAGAAATGTAATACAATTTTGTCTTATCTTAGCTTCTATGCAGACGGAGGTTTCTACTGGTTTTAATATAATTAATTATTTGTCAATACATTTTCCTTTATTAACGCCGCAGTTGGTTTGTTCGATACTTATTCTCATTTCAAATCAATATAACTTATTCCTTTTAAAACTCAATTACCCATTTATCATAAATGCGTTTCACAACTTTTTAACACAAACCAAGTCCTTAATATTTCACATCAAGTCATTTATAAGTCAAGTCTTTTATCTTTTAAAACCACGCATCATTTCTTTACCTACATAAAGTTGTTATAACAAACTTCCCATAAAGTCGTTATAACACTTTATGTTTTAAACCAATCAAATTGCTTAGCACACGTCGCCTACCGCACTACATAGTTCACACAATCATGCTAGAAAAGATAGGAAGAGGTTCACATACCTCGCGACGATTATCGACAATTAGCAAAATGCCCAAAGTACTATCACTCGCTAGCCTTTTCCACCCTTCAAGTAGAATACGCCTCGTAGTACTTCCACCTATAATGGCCATAAAATTTCTATCAACTTCTAGATCTCTTCGTAGAATATTCTAAATATAAGATTCCTTATTCTACGGAAAATACGCAAACCTCCCCGTAACTACATAAATCTCTCCTCAATCAAGGCCCGCTACCAAGCCAACAACTCCTAGGGGTTACACGCCTAACCGACGTGTACAACACCGCCCACAATAATACTACAAGTCTCAGAATACACCAATGTAAATACAAATTCAATTCTTATCCATATTCATTCTACATATAGAATACTCAACTATACATTACTACAACATGTAATATCCAATTACAATAGGGGGACAAAGATAATTACCTCGATGAGCCCAAAATTATCCAAGATTATAATTCGATCCTGAGCAACGTTTAGCTCCAATTCCTTACGCTCCAACCCGCCCAAGAAACCCTGAAGTTTCCAAACAACTTCTCTTAACACTTCATCTAAGCTATGAAGATTTTTCTAGTGGCTTCAGAACGCCCAACCGGCCCGCATCGTGCCTTACCCTGTGCACCCTAGTGATACAACATCGAGAAAACCAATGAAAATAAAACACGAGTCATGAAACAAGAGATATAATAAATAAATAGGCCAACCAAAACAATTGCTTTCAAGATATACATAAAAACCCGAACAGCTTATCCTTTTACAAACCCCGCTTACAAGCTGCACTCTAAGATTTACAACAACTATGACGGACAGTGGCCGCCATACCCCGAAAGTACAAGAACCTACAACTCGTGGAAACATACAAAGATAAGCCTCCAAGGAACGAGCTTTCCAACACGCAAATGAGATCCTAAGAATGGATCCACGACCGACGTACTCTACCGCGGCATGAACGCCACCAAGCGAGGTCAAGATAACAGTACCAAGTATGTGAAATCAGAAAATATCGTAAATGAAATCATACTAGTCTATAAAAGCCGAGACATGTATGATAACCAAACTTACATTCACAACATAAAACAATATGTCAAGTCGTGACTCACGCCTCAAAGTCACCACTAAATATAACTATGGTCTCACGCCCACAACATCCATCATGTTCGCATCACGGCCGCATGCCCTAATCAGCATCGGTGTAGACATGTCCATGATGCAACAATAATAAGGTCGCACGCCACGCCCGGACATCGTGACGGTAGATACGCCATGTAACCTCAATAACAATATACGGTGGTCAACCGCCGCATGGCCACACGTCCCGAATCTGCGCCAGTAGACACGCCCATGTTGCGCATAACCATATATCGTAATCAACCCGCCGCACGGCCGCATGCCGGAATCCGTGACGGTGTAGACATGTCCACGTGATATCAACAACAAGACAATAATCAAAATGGAAACATACCCGTGGAATTCTCCATCGCCAAAGACGCCCCCAAGAAGTTCTCAATAAGTCAACCGTCCTCTATCGAGACGCCAGAATACGTAAATACCACACTTGTACAACAAAGGCTATCATCACAAGCATAGGCAAGTTTCACAACAACAAGATAGGCAAGTTTCACAACAACAAGCATAGGCAAGTTTCACAACAACTCAAAGTACTTCCATTTATACCAAAGTCCGGTTTTAACCCCAAAGTACTACATACGTTAAGTTCTTTTAAAAGAGATCCATTACTTCTATAAAAGTCACCCGATACGTAGTATTAGAATGACCAACCCACATTCCTTTTCAAAATCAAGTAACAAAGATTCTTTTCCTAAGTTCCGCTTTGCCTAGTTTCATTACTCAAGCTTCTCATCTTCAAATGGTTTCATAGTTCCCAAACTTAATCACTGATTCCTTTTTAGAACAATTGAGTAATATATGTCTCACGCGAGAGTAGGTTATTCTTGTTTACAACATTCTTATTACCATGACCATGATCTAGAAAATGTATATCATTTTGTCTCATCTTAGTTTCTATGCAGATGGAGGTTTCTCCGGTTTTAATACAATTCATCATTATTCAATACATTTTCCTTTATTAACGCCGCAGGTGGTCCTGTCGATACACATTCGATTTCAAATCAAGAAACATTATCCCTTTAAATAAAACCAAGTACTCATTACTCACGAACGAGGTTTCACACAAACATTCACATTAAAACAAATAAGTTAAGTCTCTTATCTTATAAGATCAAGTCTCTTAACTTCTAACATCAAGAAACCGCTTTCTTTACCTCTCTTAAGACATTATACCTAACTCCCATAAAGCTTAGTATAACTCTTTTAAAACCTTTTAAAACCAAGTGTTACTCTCCCTTCAAAACGATTTATAAATCTTTTGAAATACATCAAGTCCTTTATTATAACAAGCCGCTTATAATTCTCATCATTACCTTTTAAAACCACAAAGTATTTTCTTACCTACATAAAGTCATATAACCAACTTCCCATAAAGCCGTTATAACACTTTATGTTTTAAGAACAATCAAACACGCTTAACACGTATCGCCTCACCGCATTTACATAGTTCACACATATCATGCTAGAAGAGATAGGAAGAGGTTCACATACCTCGCGACGACATCGACAATACAAAAAGCTCCAAGTACTACAACTCACTAGCCCTTTCCACTCCTCGAGTAGAATACGCTACTCTTAGTACTTTCACCTATAAAGGTCACAAACGCCTATTAACCCTAAAACACAAGTTTCTATCTTTCTACGTAAAATTGGCAGACCTCCCGCGCAAAACAGAATCTCCTCCTCTATCGAGGCCGCCACTAAGCCAACCAGGGGGTTTTACGCCTAACCTGACGCTGCACAATTCTACCACACAAGACACAAGTCTCATCAGAATACACCCCATGTAATTCTGATTCCAGTCATCAGATTCTTCAGCTTAAGTCAAAAGACATTGCCAACTAACTACGTCAAGACTATATTTAGTATACTTCAACTATATAATCAACAACATGTAATTTCCAATCACAATAGCAGGAAAGGAGTGTTTACCTCGATAAGCCCAAAATTATCCAAGTAAAAAGTCGATCCTGAGCAACGCTTAGCTCCTCCTCCGAGTGCTCCAAACAACCCTTAGAAGTTCTAACCCACTTCTACTCCAAAACTTCAACCAACAATGAAGATTTTCCTTGTGGTTTCGGTTTGAGACTAAAAGGACAAAAGGTAGTATTTCGCACTTCACGCAAAGAGGTAACTTTTGGAATACTACAAGGTATAAGGCTAAGGTATTTTGGGCATTATAACAATACTAGGAGAGTATTTCTATACCACGACAAAGGGTATTATACAAAGTAACTAGGCTAGTGGGTACCCACTGGACACCACAAGTGGAGGGAGACCTCTCGCCAAAGGCCACCAGGAGGAGAGGCTTAGGACGAGCCACAAGAGGAGGGAGGGATTTCAAGACTTGGAAACATTTGTGGACGAATGAAGTCTTCACAAAGCGGGGTATTTATAGCAAAACCAAAGGCCAACCAATGGCCAAAATCTAGCCAAGTGCAAGGCAAGTGTAAGGCCAAGATCAAGCCAAGTGCACCCTAACCCTACTCCACAAAACACTCCACAAAACAAGCCACAAAGCAAGGCACAAAAGAGGAGCTAATCGGCCAAGGCCAACCAAGGCTCTTGACGCCCAAATCGCCCAAGCCAATCCATTTGCTTCCAATGCGAGGTGACACATGCCACCCTCCCGCTGGTCCAAAATGTTTAACACCCTAAAAATCCGCAAAATTATAAATGACATAGCCGGAATTTTCTCTACGAAAGCGGGAAACGCTTAAAAACGACTTAATCGGCACTTGTGCCCAAATTTCGAATCCAATGCCTACCTTAAGGCTCAATTTCAGACGTACGTCCATACGCATATACTCTGGAAAAAGCGGTATAACATTCTCCCCAGAAACATTCGTCCAATGTTCCTTCTAGGTCTCAAAACAAACAAAGCAATATAGTCTTCACCGCTATACTTACGAAAACAATCATGCCATAATCGCCAAAAACACACATTCACTTCTCCCTTTCTCGTAGTACTGCCTCAACACCCGAACTCGCTCTAGTATCCGCCACACTTCGCCAACGCTCGCTTTCCCACCTTCGAATCCCTACCTCCAAACTTGGTCATCTCACTAATCACGATTTCGGCGCCATTCGCTTCACGAACTGATTCTCGTCGAACGTATCCACGAACTCATACGACGGTCATCTAAACTGGGGCCTAGCACCCTCGTGACTCGCCACCGGGACCACCCGCTGACCCTTCCTCGAGACGACGCGGGTTGGCCCGCAACATGGCCCCAACCCGACCACCGTAGCGCCAACTTCCGCTCTCCGACACGGAACACATCATGGCTACCACTTCCATCTCACACTAACCAGATTTTTAAATCACACTATAGCACAAAGCTATCCGAACATAACACTTAACACATCATTAACATCAATACATACAAGTATCTGCGTTAAGGATATACCAAACTAGGCGGTTCAAAGACCGCTAAATCGAACTTCCACCGCGACTCTACCGTGGCCCGCAATCGCTTAAGTAGTTCAGGCCGCCCTACCAGCGCTACCCAGTCGGACAGCCTCGTCATATGGCCCGCTGGCGCAAGAGTAACAAGCTCCTCGTACTACGACACTCCCGGAACGCGGTCTACCACATCGACCACACCGAGGTAGGGTCGCGCATCGCCAACACCCTACTCCCAACATTCAAACCCGGGAGCCCGACCGCTCCGAATATCCTGCGGTCCCGGGCGCGGAGGACCACTCAGCAATGGCGAGGTACATAACTAGTCTCGCCGAGGCGGTCCGCCTCGAAAGTCGCCAAAATATCCTACCGCCTTGGCCTTCTTCTGAAGCGGTCCACCTGTCGATCTCGCTCGCACTCGGTATGAGCACGAATGCGGGCAATGCCCATGCCCGGCTGAAGAAACACCGAACAACTCTACGCTAGGTAATCATCGAGCCCGCGACGTAGCGACGCACTCCTATCTTCCATATCTGCAACTAGTGCGAGGACATATCGAGCCAAAGAATCGAACTCGACATCAGACTCCACGACAGCGCCTCTGCCTCAAGAATAAAAATTTGTCGGCCCGTGCCCTCTCATCTGCGGAGGCAAGAAGTGCGTGAGAAAAGCCCCAAAACTCATCCCATACCGGAGGCATGCTCTCCCGAAAGCTCCCACGAATCAAACCAATCGATCGCGGTATCACGCACGATGCGAACCGGGTCACAGACTCGGTCTCAAGCTCGATCACCCGCGACGATCCTTCAGAATCGACGCGATGAACTCCTCGCGATCATCCTCGTGCCTCGACCCATAAAACTCGCGCGCTACAACTCGTAAAGTCCGTGAGCCTCAAACTATTCGCTTCGTGCACCAAGTCTGCTGGAACTGAATCGCCGCATCCACTGCCTCATATCGCCACAACCGCCAAAAATCGCCATCTCTCGCGACCCATCTCCCTGCCCGCATGGACTGGAGGCTCAGTATCAGAGTCTCATCAGCCACGGCCGCGCTCTAAACCTCGGCAGGCCGGGCGGCGCGAAACTCGCCGTCGGAAGCATCTCAGTGTTGATCGTGCCTGCGCCTCGTACTCTCAGATTCACTAGCAGCTCCTCGCCGCCTTGCCCACTGGGCCGGCCGCCATGCGGAGGCATAATCCGTACGTAGGAATACGTCGGAGGATCCAACTCATAACTCGGGCCTAAGGCACGATCTCGTAACGAGAAGAATAGAAACCAATCCTAAATGTCCTATAGCCTCTCGACATAGACGTGGTGCACAACACATCGATAATCAAGACTCTACTAGACACGGTCGTAGACACTTTCCGAGACTAATCGCTCGATACCACTTTGTAACGCCCAACCCGGCCCATCGTGCCTTACCCCGCACCCTAGTGATACAACATCGAGAAAACCAGCGGAAAATAAAACACGAGTCATGAAACAAGAGATATAATAAATAAACAGCCAACCAAAACAAATACTTTCAAGATATACATAAAAACCGAACAGTTATCCTTTTTACAAACCTCCGCCACAATTAAGCATGCACTTAAGATTTACAACAACTATGACGGGACAGGCCCCGCCATACCTCAAAGTACAAGAACCTACAACTCGGAAACATACCAAAGATAAGCCTCCAAGGAACGGATCTTTCCAACACAAATGAGATCCTAAGAGCGGATCCACGACCGATGTACCTCTACTGCAGATGAACGCACTTCCGGGCGAGGTCAATACAACAGTACCAAGTATGTGAAATCAGAAAAATCAGTAAATGAAATCATACTAGTCTATAAAAGCCGAGACATGTATGATAACCAAACTTACATTCACAACATAAAAATATGTCAAGTCGTGGACTCACGCCTCAAAGTCACCACTAAATATAACTACGGGTCTCACGCCCACAACATCCATCATGTTCGATCACGGCGCATGCCGGAATCGCATCGGTGTAGACATGTCCATGATGCAACAATAATAACAAGCCGCACGCCACATGCCGAATCGCACGGTGTAGACATGCCCATGTAACCTCAATAACAATATCGTGGTCAACCCGCGCGTGGCCACATGTCCCCTAATATGCATCGGTGTAGACCGCCCATGTTGCGCATAACCATATATCGTAATCAACCACGCGTGGCCGCACGCCTAATCATCGTGGTGTAGACATGCCCATGTGATATCAACAACAAGACAAGAATCAAAATGGAAACATACCCGCGGAATTCTCCATCACCGCCAAAGACGTCCCAAGAGTTCTCAACAAGTCAACCGGCCCTCTATCGAGAGACGCGGTAACACAGAAATACCACACTTGTACAACAAAGGCTATCATCACAAGCATAGGCAAGTTTCACAACAACAAGCATAGGCAAGTTTCACAACAACTCAAAGTACTTCCATTTATACCAAAGTCCGGGTTTTTAACCCCAAAGTACTACATACGTTAAGTTCTTTTAAAAGAGATCCATTACTTCTATAAAAGTCACCCGATACCCGTAGTATTAGAATGACCAACCCACATTCCTTTTCAAAATCAAGTAACAGCATTCTTTTCCTAAGTTCGCTTTGCCTAGTTTCAATTACTCAAGCTTCTCATCTTCAAATGGTTTCATAGTTCCCAAACTTAATCACTTGATTCCTTTTTAGAACAATTGAGTAATATATGTCTCACGTGAGAGTAGGTTATTCTTGTTTACAACATTCTTATTACCGCAGCCATGACCTAGAAAATGTATATCATTTTGTCTCATCTTAGTTTCTATGCAGATGGAGGTTTCTACTGGTTTTAATACAATTCATCATTATTCAATACATTTTCCTTTATTAACGCAGCAGTGCTCTGTCGATACACATTCTGATTTCCGAAATCAGTAAAACATTATCCCTTTAAATAAAACCAAGTACTCATTACTCACGAATGAGGTTTCACACAAACATTCACATTAAAACAAATAAGTTAAGTCTCTTATCTTATAAGATCAAGTCTCTTAACTTCTAACATCGTGAAACCGCTTTCTTTACCTCTCTTAAGACATTATACCTAACTCCCATAAAGCTTAGTATAACTCTTTTAAAACCTTTTAAAACCAAGTGTTACTCTCCTTCAAAATGATTTATAAATCTTTTGAAATACATCAAGTCCTTTATTATAACAAGCGCTTATAATTCTCATCGCTACCTTTTAAAACCACAAAATATTTTCTTACCTACATAAAAGTTATAACTAACTTCCCATAAAGCCGTTATAACACTTTATGTTTTAAGAACAATCAAACACAGCTTAACACGTACGCCTCACCGTGCTTACATAGTTCACACATATCATGCTAGAAGAGATAGGAAGAGGTTCACATACCTCGCGACGATTATCGACAATAAGCAAAAAGCTCCAAGTACTACAACCATAGCCCTTTCCACTCCTCGAGTAGAATACGCTACTCTAGTACTTTCACCTATAAAGGTCACAAACGCCTATTAACCCCAAACACAAGTTTCTATCTTTCTACGTAAAATTCAAAGACCTCCCCGCAACATAAATCTCCTCCTCTATCGAGGCCGCTACCAAGCCAACCAGTGGGGTTTACACGCCTAACCGGACGCGTATAATTCTACCACACAAGATACACAAGTCTCATGTAATACATCCATGTAATTACATTCACTCCTTCAGATTCTTCAGCTTAAGTCAAAAGACATTGCCAACTAACTACGCTCAAGACTATATATAGTATACTTCAACTATATAATCAACAACATGTAATTTCCAATCACAATAGCAGACAAGAGTGTTTACCTCGATAAGCCCAAAATTATCCAAGTAAAAAGTCGATCCGAGCAACGCTAGCTCCTACTCAGTGCTCCAAACAACCCTTAGAAGTTCTAACTAACTTCTACTCCAAAACTTCAACCAACAATGAAGATTTTCCTTGGGGTTTCGTTTGAGACTAAAAAGGACAAAAGGTAGTATTTCCGCACTCTACGCAAAGAGGTAACTTTTGGAATACTACAAGGTATAAGGCTAAGGTATTTTGGGCATTATAACAATACTAGAGAGTATTTCTATACCACGACAATGGGTATTATACGAAAGTAACTAGGCTAGGGGTACCCACCAGACACCACAAGGAGTGGAGACCTCTCGCCAAAGGCCACTGGAGGAGGAGAGGCTTAGGACGAGAGCCACAAGAGGGAGGAGGGATTTCAAGACTTGGAAACATTTGTGGACGAATGAAGTCTTCACAGCGGGTATTTATAGCAAAACCAAAGGCCAACCAATGGCCAAGATCTAGCAAAGTTCAAGGCAAGTGTCAGGCCAATATCAAGCCACGTGCACCCTAACCCTACTCCACAAAACAATCCACAAAACAAGCCACAAAGCAAGGCACAAAAGAGGAGCCAATCGGTCAAGGCCAACCAAGGCTCTGACGCCCAAATCGCCCAAGCCAATCCATTTGCTTCCAATGTGAGGTGACATGTCACCCTCCCGCTGGTCCAAAATGTTTCTTCACCCTAAAAATCCGCAAAATTATAAACGACATAGCTTAATTTTCTACGAAAGTCATGGAAACGTCGCCGTAAAACGACTCTAATCGGCACTTGTGCCCAAATTTCGAATCCAATGCCTACCTTAAGGCTCAAATTTCGTACGTACGTCCATACGTACATACTCTGGAAAAACGGGGTATAACAACTTCATTTTGCGACTATTGGAATAAAGTAGTATTTCCGGGCTCCTAGTATTGAAATAACCTTGGAATACTACTAGGGATACTAGGCCAAGGTATTTGGGATTATACAATAATACTCAAAGTATTTTCTACTCAAGTGGGGAGGGGGACGAAACAACTACAAAGGGAGGGAGTATTTTGCCTTGGAAGCTTAAGTGTGGGATGAAAATTGTCTTCAACTTAAGGGGGTATATATAGAAGAATCAAAGGTCAAGATCTAGGCAAGTGGATGGTGAGGATGGGGTACATGTGTGTGGGTAGTTGGCCAACCATTTGGCTACCACAAAAATGGGACAAGTGGCCACCACCCACCTGGGCCACTTGTCCACCAAAAAAACGTGCCACTTGTCCTCCTCCATTCGCCAACATGGCCACGGGGTGACACGTGTCGCCCCTACTCGCCCAAAATATTTCATCTTCCAAAATATCCGTAATGCCAAAAATCTGAAAATAAAGCTGGGCTACAAAATCAGAATTTTCCCGGGCCCCACGTGACCAATTTCGGAAATAAAATTTCATAATTCTCAAATATTCCAAAAAGTCCAAATACCAAATCTGGGAATCCAATTCCCTTTAACGAACATTTTTCCTTCACAAAATCCGGAAACTTTTCCGTCGAAAAATCACATCTTTCTTCCTTTCTAATTTTTGTGTCGTATTCTCGTACGAACGTCTTCGTATACATACCCTAGAACTACGGGGTGACACCCCGTATGTTCAGGACATGTATAAGAGAATAGACGCGAGAACACAAGAATTGAGAAATTGGTACGAAAGGAAGAATTGTTTTTCCGACGGAAAATCTTCCGAACGTCGGAAAGGAAAAATGTTCGTTGTTGAGAATTAGATTCTCAAAATGCATTATTTGAAGAGTATGGAACTTTTTAACATTTTGGAAATTTATTTTTACGGATTTGGTCACGTGGGGCCCACCCGAGGAATTTTACGTTTTGTGGGGCCCACGAGGTTACTAATTTTACGGATTTAATTAGAGGGCGACACGTGGCACCCCCACATTTGGTCTTGGATGAATTGGAGTAAGGGTAAAAGGGTCATTGACCATCAAGGAAGATAAGTCTTCAAGCTTGAGATTGTTGACCAAGTCAACTTGTCCACTTGGCTTAACATTAATTGTCCTTCATCCTAGCCCACAAGTGTATTAATCTAAGCCATCCAATGTGTTATATATTCACTACACTAGTGCAAGACTGGTCTTCCACACTTAGAAAAATTAGAGACCTTGTTCTTGTGTTTGAGTTGCTTCCTGCCTGGAGGGGTTTCCACACAAACAAATTGTAGTTTTGATCCATTGTTCACAAGACTTAAACCCAAGGTCCCTAAGGGTATTGTAAGGATATCTCAATAGAAAGATTTCGGAAAAACGGCGTTTTCACGTTAGTCGCAAGGCGGAAACTTATGGAGTTCTTCAACGTTGAAGTTGGAACTTGAAGATGGGTTCTTCATAGGCTTCTAAGGAGTGTTTGAGCGGATCGAACATAAGGAAACGAGCTAAGAATCAAGTAAGCGCGACTTTGAATCTTGGAATTTTTAAGGGCTTATAAAGGTATAAATCTTGTCGTTTTAGCAATTAAAGTTTACTTATCATTGTAGTTATGGATATTAGCAAGCATGAGATATGTAGTATGAAGTTTGATAAGTATATCGCTATCGAACCCTAATCCGAAAACTAGCATGTTTAGCCTTAAGATCACATTTCAAGTTGATTATTCGTTTAAGTCGTCGCATGTTGTGTAAGAAGGAAATTGTAGTTGTTGAAGTTGTTTATGACTATATAACATGTTTGACCTTAGAACTTGGAATTGGAAAAGGATTGGAAAAGACTTTGAATTGTTGGTTATGTTGTTGGCCGAGAGATGGCTTTTGGAGTATTAAACTACTTGGTATGAATTGTGGGGCGGAATTTTACACGTATTGTAAGGCGTGTAATCCCCTTTGGTTGGTTGTTATTTTGAGCCTTAAATGTGGCATGTTTGGTTATTGTATTCGGCCTTGAAAAGGTGGCAAAGTGAGTAGAAACAAATGAAGTCTTTGCGATTTTCCGTAGAATTAGAGACCGTGATACTTAGTATTATCTACGTTAGAGACTAGAAGTCGATAGTCTTGTTGTGACCATTATAGGTTGATACTTCTACGCACGCGATTCGCTTAGCTTGTGGATTTAGCAAAGGTATGTGAACTATCTCCTCTTCTAGCATGATTCCTTAAGATAAAGAAAGTATGTCCTACTCCTTAAACGATCCATTCCTTCGTTGTATTTCGATTGCCTAAAATAGAATTTGTTCTATGTACTTCCTTGATTGTACTTTGATGTTTAAATTATAAGTTGTATAATCCATTGCCTTAGTGAAGTTGGATTCTTAAAAGTGAAAGTATTTTACTTAAAGTACATAGAGTCTTGAAAGGAAGTGGTTTCAAATCTTTTGGCTAGTGCCTTAGTTCCAAAACCTATGGTCGTTATAATGACTTTAGGAGTCAAAGGAGTGATTTACTTAATTGTTTTAAGAGAGGAGAAATGACATGATTTAAGAGAAGTAACTTGTTTTAAAGGTGAGTTACTTGAGGTTTAAAAGTAGAAGAAACTTGTTTTCTAAATATTAAGAGACTTGAAGATTTTGAAAGTTAAGAAACTTGATTTGTAAGATGTGATACTTGGTTTTAAAAGTATAAGTCTCTTGGTTATAAAAGGAATGGATATGTCTAAAACTACAAAGCGGTTATAACGCTTTACGGGAAGTTGGTTATAACGGATTTATGGAAGGTTAAGAAAGTTGTCTATTTTGATTATTAGGCATAAGTTGCCTAGATTGTGAAAATTTGAAGTTACTTGATTTCAAGCTTTGAAATGAGTTTTCTAAAAGTGTAGTAACTTACTTTGAAAAATAGACATACATCGATACTACGTGTTAGTATCTTGGTTTTACATAAAAAAGTCTTTTGAAAAGAATGTACGACGTAGTACTTTGGCTTGTTTAATTGAGAATTATTCTACGTGTGCCTTGATAAGTACTTTGGCTTGTTTAATTGAGAATTATTCTATGTTGCCTTGAGTTTATAAAATGAAAGTCTATAGATTTTATGAACTTGCCTATGTGTCGTGATAGCCTTTGAGTGCAAGTATTATGTTTTATTACGCTGCCGCGACTCTCGGTTGGAGGGTCATTGTCTTGTCGCGAGTTTACTCGACGCATCGACGCCGATGTGATTCCACGTATGCTTCCATTATTTGTGTTACTCGACATGCTTATACGATGTGGGATTCCGGCACGTGACCGATAGGCGTTAGATTCCTGATTTATAATGTCATGTTAGTGCCTTAAGTAAACCAAAATGAGAGTGTATATGAATAAGTCTAATAAGAAGTTAGGGATTTCTTAACTTGCTTACTTATCGTGTGATGTCGGGTAGTGCTTATGTTATGTATGATGGCACGAGGTAGGGTAAGAGTATATCCGGAGGGTAAATCCTCAAGATAGTTATACCACCTTCTCCAGGTAAGAGTATAAATGAGGGTAAATCCCCAAAGATCGTTATACCACCGCTTTACCACCCTCTCCAGGTAAGAGTATAAACGAGGGTAAATCCCCAAAGATCGTTATACCACCGCTTTACCACCTTCTCCGTAAGAGTATAAATGAGGTAAATCCCCAAAGATCGCTATACCACCGCTTTACCACCTTCTCCGTAAGAGTATAAATGAGGTAAATCCCCAAAGATCGCTATACCACCGCTTTACCACCTTCTTCAGTAAGAGTATAAACGGGGGTAAATCCTCAAAGATCGTTATACCACTGCTTCGTGGATTTGCTACCTATACTTTGATTACTCTCATTGTTAGTAAGGCACTGTATCGTTAATCGAGTTATCACGCTGCCTCGCTTTTATTATAGTCGTTATGATTTCATTACGATTTTCGCCACATACTTGGTACATTCTTCAGACCGACCTCCTTCGGGCCGCGCTCATGCCGCAGTTTAGGTATTGCTTTGGTGATCTGCAGTGTAGGACCGCTCGTAGTTTTGGATAGCTCCTTCGTCGAGTTTATTTTTTGGTATAAGTTATTTCAAGATAGGCTTTTATACGCTTATGGTACGGCGGGGCCTTGTCCCGTCATAGTTCAGTATAACTCTTAGAGGTCTATATTCATATGTGGGATTGGACTCATGTACAGTGTAGTGTCTTTTGATTATGTATATTATGACAGCCTTGTCGGCTTTGCCCTTGTACGTATGTTGGTTTTAAAAAAAAAAGAGGTGTTATTTAATTTCCGCAGTTTACTTAGTTGTTAAGGTGTATGGTTCCCGTGTAGGGCACCAACACGCCCGGTTCGGGCGTGACAAAGATGTGACCGTGAGGCGGGTTAGATTCTGATTTGTTTGTATTACCCCATGGTCATGCTTATACGATGTGGGATTCCCGGCACGCGACACTTGAGGATACTCCTTGGACATGCTTATACGATGTGGGATTCCGGGGCATGTGACCAGGAGGAGGTTTAGATTCCCGGATTTGTTTGTATTACCCCATGGTCATGCTTATACGATGTGGAATTCCGGGGCATGCGACCACGAGGGATATTGTTATATCATGGACTGCCGACAGTGAGAAAAGATTCCACGGGCATGGTTGATATTATGGGCGTGAGACCCATAGTTATATTTGAGTAGTGACTTTGAGGGCAAGCGTCCCTGACTTGATATGACTGCTTATGTATTGTGTAATGTAGGTTGGCTATCATACATGTCTCCGCTTTGTTTAGACTATGATTTCATTACCGCATTTCATCGCTTCACATACTTGGTACATTCTTCAGATCGACTCTCCTTCGGGGGGCTGCGTTCATGCCGCAGGTTTAGGTACGCAGTTTGGTAATCTGCAGGTGTAGGACCCTGCTCAGAGTTTTTGGATAGCTCCCTCTGTTCAAGAGTTTATCTTTTCGGTATAGTTACTTCAAGATGTGCTTTTGTACGGCATGGGTACGGGGCCTTGTCCGCCATATTTCAAGAAACTCTTAGAGGTCTGTATTCATATGTGGGATTGGACTCATATACAGTGTAGTGTCTTTTGATTATGTATATTATATGGCAGCCTTGTCGGCTTTGCCCTTGCACGTACGTTAATTTTTTTTTTAAAAATGAGGTATTATTTAATTTCCGCAGTTTACTTAGTTGTTAAGGTAGTGTGCCTGTGTAGGCACTACCACGCCCGGTTCGGGCGTGACAATAAATCTACAACATCGTGGAAAATCGTACCAAAAGACAAGCCTCCGAGAAATGGAGTTTCGACGCCCGATGTTGATCCTAAGAACGAGGATCCACCACCGCCACCCTACACGCGGCGTAACGCAGCCCGAGGAAGGGTCGCATACAATATGTACTAAGTATGTAAAACTGGAAAATACTGTAATTACGTCATAAGTTTAAAACAAAGCCGGAGACATGTATGATAACAAAATTATAGTACACAGTGCCTTACTAACAATGAGAGTAACTAATAGTATACGTACAACATAAAAATAGGAAGCTCACGATCAAAGCAGGACCATCCGCCCACAGTATCATTACAATCCTACTCCCGGGACTATTTCACCCGTAGGTCGTGTGGACCGCACGAGGTATTCTCGTGATAGGCTGTACCGCCCGCACGGGACTATTTCACCCGCATAAGCCCATAAGGGCTCGCGTGAGGTATTCTCGCATCGTGGGTAGCAAATCCACCAACAGTGGTATAACGATCTTGGGGATTTACCCCTCATTTATACTCTTACCCTGAAGCAGGTGGTATGACGATCTTGGGGCTTGCCCCTCATTCATACTCTTACCCTGGAGAAGGTGGTATAACGATCTTGGGGCTTGCCCCTCATTTATACTCTTACCCTATCTCAACCGGCCATCATACATAACATAAGCCCTACCGGCTTATCATACAATAAATAAGCAAGTTAAGAAATCCCCCTAACTTCTTATTAGCCTTATTCATAAACACTATCATTTTAGTTTACTTAAGGCACTAGCATGTCTTTTATAAAAATCCGGGAATTTAACCCAAAGTACTACATACTTCCACTCTTTTAAAAATGACTATTTTTCATATAAAACTTCCGAGATACTATTAACCGTAGTATCAAGTCAAAATTACTTTTCAAGACAAATCACAATACCTTTAGAAATAAAGTTAGGTTTCGAAATCAAGTGACTCATTTTCTTATAAAACCTTAGGCAATTGATGCCTTAAAAATCAAACTGCCTTTCATTAAATAAAGTCATTTATCTTTCCATAAAGCTAATATAACCAACTTCCCATAAAGTCGTTATATTCACTTTATACCTTAGCCAAATACAATTTCCTATCCAAGGGACTTATACGTTTAAAACGGAACAAGTATCACATACTTTAAAACTCTTCAAGTCCCTTAACTTTAATAAAACTTAAGACATCCTTAATACTTTTCAAAGAAGTGAGTTAATCTCCTAAACTCACCCGACTTGGCTATTCATAAAACTAGTAAAGGATATCAAGGTCTTGTACGTCTACCGTACTATATACGTGCAACTAGTCATGCTCAAAAGATAGGAAAGTTCTACATACCTCTTCGGGTCAAACCACTTGCCAAGTACAAAGTCCCGCCCGTAGTATGTCAACCTATAATATTCACAATACGTCTATTAACGCCTTACTTCAAACGTAGAATATTATAAGTGTAAAGTCTCTAAATTCTACGGAAAATCGGACAGCACCTCCTTTGTTTCTACTTACTTTGCCACCTTTTTCAAGGCCGAATTCAATAACCAAACACGCCACATTTAAGGCCCAATCAATGCAATTAACAATAGGGGATTACACGCCTGCTAGACGTGTAAAATTCCGCCCCACAAAAGATATCAAACTAATACAAACTACTAGTCCAATTCGGCCACATTGAGTACAATAACACCAATTCTTATCCAATTTCCATTTCAATCCAAGTTGTTAGCATAACATGATATCAAGTCGCAATCGATTATAACTACTATAATCTTCAAGTAAGTGACATGCGACGATTCTACTAAACGACCAATTTGTAATCCAACTTCACATGGATTAAATGACATTTCAGATTTTAAGGCTACAATCAATCCATAATACTTATAAACTTCAACACATACTTCATGCTAGCAAACATGTAAAGCTAACAACAATATATATAATCTTGTAACACTTTTAAGAGACAAGATTATTACCTCAACGAATCTTAATCCAACTCCAAATCCGAAGTCGCTCCTTAGCAACTTAGAGCCTCTTCAAGACACTTCAATCCGCTACTTGAGACCCTTAGAACAATACCAACAACTTTCCTTTAATCTTCCAAACAAAACCTAGAAAAGCAACTAGGTTTTCACCTTGCGACTAATACGAAAACTATCTTTTTCCGGGATTTTTCTATTGAGATACACTCACAATACACTCATGAACCTTGGTTTAAAGTGTGGAGCTTAATGGACAAGAAACAAAAAAATTTTCTTTTCAAGTGAGCTTGAACCCGAGAGCAACAATAGGTGTTCTTGAAATTCTTGAAATTTTTTCTAAGTGTTGGGCTTAGTCTTGCTAATAGTAGTATTATATAGCACAATGGAGGGTCAAGATGTGCCCAAATGTGAGGCTTGGATGAGTTTCAATTAAATATCAAGACTTGTGGACCCTTTGACTAAGTCAATTTTGTCAAGCTCTTCAAGTTGCAAGACTTAGTCATCCTACAAAGGTCAAATGACCCTTTAGTCCTTGCCTATTTTCGTCCAAGGCACCATAAGGGGGGGTGACACGTGTCGCCCTCCCATTCGTCACAATATTACGTTTTTCGACAATTTCATAATTCCGATAAATTTTTACAAGTCTCAAATCTTAACACTTGTGAGTTCTTACGTACATTCTTAAAACATGTCCTGTAAATACGGGGTGTAACATTCTTCCCCTCTTAGAAATATTCGTCCCCGAATGTTCTTTCAGAGTCAAACTTATAATTAGCGACATAGTTTCCTTTCACAACCCCGACATACCAATAATGCCACACATGGCCACATAATAGCATTTAAGCAAAAGAAATACTTCAATTAAAACTTGACAAGTAAGGGAAATGCATTACCTGAAGGTGTAGGGAATAAGTGAGGATACTTCCTCAACATGTCATCCTCCGCTTCCCAAGTCATTGTCACGACCCGAACCCGGGCCCGTGACTGGTGCCTTACCCGGACACCCAAGTAGCCATACATCAGAGTAATCAGCGGAACATAAAACAAGACATGAAAATATTATGAAGTAAGAAACAGTAATCTGAGAAAAACTTGCCTCTCGGCATATATAAATCAATTTAAAATCACGCTACATCCTTATTACAACTCGCCCACAACAAGATTTACAGCACTTAAGAATGATACGACAACAATGGCGGACGTGGCCCCGCCATACCCTCGAATGTAAATACCTACAACGACGGACTATACCCGATAAGCCTCCGAGAAACGGAGCTTCCCATACGCCGAACTGTGACCCAAGAGCGAGGATCAATACTGTGTACTTCTACCGCGGATGAACGCAGCTTCAAGGAGGTCAAGACAACAGTACCAAGTATGTGAAATCAAAAATCGTAAATGAAATCATAGTAGTCTATGTAAAGCAGGAGACATGTATGATAACCAAACTACATTTCACAATAAATAAGCAGTCATGTCAAGTCAGGGACTCACGCCCTCAAGTCATCACTCAAACATAACTATGGGTCTCAAGCCAACAACATCAATCATGCCCGTGGAATACCTTCCTCACTGCCGGCAGTCTATGATATAAAAGCACCAAGGAATTCACATGAACATCAGGTCCCACCTGTGTTCTAATAAAACCGTACAGGGTAAGTACGAAGGCATAGCCGACTACTAACACCCATAGTACTAACAAGGTCATAAATCAGATCATGAGATCTGTCTGCACCGTCACATGATCAAGTCACACGCCGCTAGATTCAATGTGCGCGTTTAGCCTCGAATCCTCGCACTCGCATAGGCCAACCTCATAGGCCCGCATGAGGTATAACCCGCATCGAGGGTAGCTACTCCCGGCATCCGCTCGACTCGCATCCGCATGGCCCACATGCACCGCATGACCATAAAGGCCGCACTAACTCGAACTCGTAGCTCGCATAGGTCCCTCGAACCGCATGAGGTATTCTCGAATCATGGTCCTGCATCACCGAAGTCTACCCCGCAGACGGAGGCGCTTAACCTCCTAAACATGTCAAGGTGAGTGGTACAATACCAACATAACGGTGATAGTTAAACAACTTAAGCGCGATGGCGGAAACCCTTTACACAAACATCACAAGATACTAACACACGTAGCATCCTAGCATGTTTACTTAACAAATCAACAAGAAAGTATTACAAGGCTATCACAACCCAACACAATCAAGTTATACACACAAGGCACTTTCTACTATATGATTAACAAGATCGGGTTTTTATCCCCAAAGTACTTCATACATTAACTTTTTAAAAGATACGTTACTTTCACAAAAGTCACACAATACCCGTAGTTTATAAAAATAAAGTGACTATCTTCTGAAGTAAATCAAAATACTTCTTTTTGTAAATTTAAGTAACAACATTCTTTTCCAAACGTTCAAGTTTGCCTAATTTCAAATACTCAAGTTTCTCATTTTCGAAAGGTTTCGTAGTTCATAGTTTTAATCACTTAATGATATAATTCTCCTTTAAAACGATTTGAGAAACATATGCCTTATATGTGAGTAGGTTATTCTTGTTTATAACAATCTTATTACAGCAGCCATGATCTAGGAAATGTAATATCATTTTGTCTCATCTTAGCTTCTATGCAGATGGAAGTTTCTACTGGTTTTAATAATACTTCATTAATCAAAACATTTCCCTTTATTAACGCTGCAGTGGTTTGTCGATACTCATTCTGATTTCCAAAATCAGTAAAACATTATTACTTTTAAAAACCAAGTACTCATTACTCACGAATGAGGTTTCACACAAAATTCATATTAATTCAATTAAGTCAATTCTCTTATCTTTTAAGATCAAGCCTCTTAACTTCTAAAATTAATAAACCATTCTTTTTATCCCTCTTAAGCCGTTATACCTAACTTCCCATAAAGCTAGTATAACTCTTAAGCTTTTAAAACTTTTAAAACCAAGTGTTACTCTTCTTTCAAAAAGGTTTCTTAACTCTTTTGAAATACTTCAAGATTCTTATTATTCAGGCTTAAGTCAAAAGACATTGCCGTAGTTATTATTCAGGCTTAAGTCCGAAGACATTGCCGTAATTATTATTCAGCTTAACACACGCGTCGCATTACTATATATATATTCATTTAAAATATCATGCTCAAGAGGATAGGAAGAATCACATACCTCGTGACGATTTATCGACTATTAGCAAAATGCTCCACGGCTATAACCCGGCTATCCTTGTCCACCTTTTAAGTAGCACATGCTACTCACAGAATATTCAACCTATAAAGGTTATACAGTCTATCAAAGTCTAGACTACTCGGTAGAATAAATCTAGATACAAGATTCTACGGAAAATTGGCGAATCTTCCCTACCACAAACTTCACAAGTCTACTGTAATACAGTCCTATGTAAGTACAGTTCAATTCCCTTCTTATATACTTTCCTTGTATATACTTATACTTATACATCAAAAGTATGTAACTCAATTACAATAGGGAGACAAGATATTTACCTCGATAAGCCCATAATTATCCAAGTTAAATGTCGATCCTAAGCAACGCTTAGCTCCTACTCCGGGTGCTCCAACCCGCTCCAAACAACCCTTAGAAGTTCTATGCAACTTCTTCTAAATACTTCAACCATCTGTGAAGATTTTCCTTAGGGTTTCGGTTTGAGACAAAAAGGACATAAGGTAGTATTTCCGGGCTCTACGTATAGAGGTATCTTTGGAATACTACAAGGTATACGGCTAAGGTATTTTGGGTATAACAACAATACTTTGGAGAGTATTTCTACCAAGAGGGGGGGTATATTTTATGAGAACAACTAGGCAAGGGGGGGGGGGGTACCCCACGGCTTAGCCCTACTAGGAAGGGGTGGGTCTCGCCACACCACAAGGAGGGGGCACTAACTCGCCAAGGGAGGGCCTCACGAAATGGGGAGGGTTTTCAAGACTTAAAGAAGTGAGGAGTGGATGAAGAAGTCTTCAAAGGGGAGGGGTATTTATAGGTCAAGCAAAGGCCAACCAATGGCCAAGATCATGCCAAGTGCAAGGCAAGTGTAGGGTCAAGATTCATCCATGTGCACCTTATCCATCTACCACAAAAATATCCTACCAACCCCTTGACCAAAACAAGGCCAATTCGTCCAAGCTTTACCGCCCACAACTTCATCCAATGTGTGGGTGACACATGTCACCCTCCTGTTGGTCCAAAATGTTTCGTCTCTCGGAAAAATCCGCAAAAATTAAAAAATATATAGCCGGAATTTTCCCTTCGCAAGTTATGTAAAACGTTTCGTCGAAAAACGACTCTAACCGGGTGTTGTGCACAAAAATGATTCGGCCAAGTCTACTTTAAAGCCCAAACTTTTCTACGTACGTCCTTACGTACATACTCTAGAAATACGGGGTATAACATTCTCCCCTCCTTAGAAACATTCGTTCCGAATGTTCCTTCTAAGTCTCAAAACAAACGTGCGCCAGTATAGTCTTCACTACTATACTTACGAGAACAATCCTGCCACACCTGGCCACAGAAACACCTGCGCAAAATACTTACATCCAAGTCCACGAGGAAACACCTCTAACATCACAAAAGCTCCCACCCAAGGGTTAAAAGATACTCCCTTAGCACCCTTTTCTTACAAAAGAAATGATCACATCTATGCTCGCCATACATGCTCGCTTCTTCCCTTACGTGTCGTACCCTTCTCGTACACTCGAACTCTTTCTCATAACTTACCATGTTTCGCATCGCCTTCAAAACTCGTCACCCTATCCGGTGGTACCTTCAAGAAGACCGACACAACTCGAACTCTGCGCCGCCGCCGCTTATCCGCACGATTTCTCTGAGCTGCCAATAACCTCTTCTAGACAAGCTTCACCCTATCCCCAGTCGGTTGGAACAAGCCTGAACCAACTATCTGAACCTTGCCAACATCGAACCAATCGACCGACAACTTACACTTCCGCCTCTAAAGCTTCATAAGGCAAAAACCGAACACTGAAATGGTAGCTAAAACACTCCCTCAACAGGAGACAACAATCCTCACGGCTACCCCTAAAATCAAAAACTGGCCCGAGGACGAATACGATACGGAGACTCTCCTGAGTTCCTAACCCTGCCTGGTAAAACTTCCAGAAAAAGAAACAGCCGTAACCTGGGCTCCACTGTCTGTCATAAGGTGAAGGTAGGCACCCCGTGCAGCCTTACAACCTTTCTGATATAACGTCTCGCATAACCCTCTGCCGAGTAAACGGTCTTGACTGAAAGACACGACGGGCTGACCCCATCGGCCCATCGGTTCAACGCATCCACGAACTCGCATAATCGTTAACTAAACTTGGGCCTAACACCTCGTGATCCTACCACAAGGCGGAACCACCATACACCGAATTCCACCATAAAACAGGTCGCGGGTTGACCCGCGGCATGGCCTCAACCCGACCCACTCTCGCGTACAACACTTGCTCCCCGATCCGAAACAATCTCACTAATCCATGTTACGAAAACCTAGCGGTCTTCTTAGCTCAACTACCCTCTTTTATTCCCCACTACCCAGGGACTTATCCCACAAACATAGCTCACGTGCACTATGCACTCCGACAAGGGTTAAACGTAAAAATATAAATCTTTTACTCGAGATGGCCTTGCTTCTAAGGTCTCTACGTATAAAGCTCTAAGGCTCACACTTTTCCTATCCCCCAATCTTACCCGGTTAACTAACCATGATTTCTAATCACAACTAACACACTGCTATCATAGCACTTATGATATACTCATCTTATCACACATACTGATCTCTAGAGGGTTAAGGATATACCTGTATCTACTGCTTCGCTCCCCTTATTCGTTCTAATCAAATCTACCCGCAGGGGCGCTAAGGAAGGTGACGAATCGTCACCGATCATGGCGCCGAGTCCTCCTACTTGCATCCCTCCTACTATTACATCCTTTCGACATATGGCCCTGACGGCCGCCGGAAAAACGAGCACTAACAAAAAGACGACATTCCCGATGACATCCGCCAATGTGAATCGAGGGAAAACTCAATCACTGGCCGAACCTACGTGTAGCGTGAACGGAAGCTGGAGCTCACCAACTCCTGCATACCGAACGCCCCGAACCCGTGGAGGACCACTCTGACCGTGGATGCATATCTAATTCGGCGCGAGGCGATTCGCCTCGAAAGTTACCAAATGACCTTCATTGCTCGCCCTCTTCTCGCCTTCGTTAACCCGCTGATCTCTACGCTTCTTGGCTGCAGCGACAAACCCGCATACGTGCCATGCTCGCCTAATCAAGAATTACTCTTGCACAACCTCTCTTAGATAGTCATCAAGACTCGCGGTACATCGGTATACTCTCGGTAGCCAAATCCATAGCTAATGTGGTCGCCTTTGCAATCTATATTCTCTGCCCCGGCCGTGGGCGAAGGTTCAAATATCATGGCCGCAGAGGAACCGCCGCCACTGCTAAACTCGCTGGGCTAGTGACGTCGCAGAACTCCCCAAAGGAAGCACCACCCCAGGTGATGATTGGGCCTGTGCCCTCGTAACCCTCTGAACTCTACTTGCAGCTCCCTCGGCTGCCTTGCCCTCCTGGGCCCGGGTTTGCCCTACGCGGAGACATAACGGTAAGGGAAAGAAATACGTTAGAGGGTCCAACTTACAACACAACTCTAAGGCACGATCTCAGAGTGAGAAGAATGGAAACCAATCCTAAATATCCTATAGCCTCCTGATTATTGGTGTGGTGCACAACACACCGATAATCAAGACTTCATCGGATACGTGCGTAGACACTTTCCGAGGATTAATCGCTCGATACCACTTTTGTCACGACCGAACGGGCGTGGATCGTGCCTTACCCGGACACCCAAGTAGCCATACATCAGAGTAATCAGCGGAACATAAAACAAGACATGAAAATATTATGAAGTAAGAAACAGTAATCTGAGAAAAACTTGCCTCTCGGCATATATAAATCAATTTAAAACCGAACAGTTACATCCTTATTACAACTCTGCCCACAACAGTACTACAGACCTCTAAGAATGATACGACAACAATGGCGGGACAGGGCCCCGCCATACCCCTGAATGTAAATACCTACAACGACAGGGGATTATACCACTGATAAGCCTCCGGAGAAACGGAGCTTCCCATACGCTGAATCAGGACTCCAAGAGCGAGGATCAACACCGTGTACCTCACCGCGGCATGAACGCAGCCCCGAAGAGGTCAAGATAACAGTACCAAGTATGTGAAATCAAATATCAGAATGAAATCATAGTAGTCTATGTAAAGCAGAGACATGTATGATAACCAAACTACAGCTTCACAATAAATAAGCGGCCATGTCAAGTCGTGGACTCGCCTCAAGTCATCACTCAAACATAACTATGGGTCTCTGCCAACAACATCAATCATGCGTGGAATACCTTCTCACCGCCGGCGATCTATGATATAAAAGCACCAGGAATACACATGAACACGTGTCCCACGTGTTCTAATAAAACCGCACAGGTAAGTACGAAGGCATAGCCGACTACTAACACCCATAGTACTAACAAGGTCATAAATCAGACATGAGATCTGTCTAGACCGTCACATGATCAAAGCGGGTCACACGCCCGCAAAGATCAATGTGCGCGTTTAGCCTCAGAACTCCTCGCACTCGCATAGGCCAACCTCATAGGCCCGCATGAGGTATAACCCGCATCGAGGGTAGCTACTCCCGGCATCCGCCGACTCGCATCGCAGGCCACATGCATGACCATAAAGGCCGCACTAACTCGAACTCTCGTAGCTCGCGCATAGGTCCCTCGACCCGCATAGGTATTCTCGAATCATGGTCCTGCATCACCGAAGTCTACCCGCATCGGAGGCGGCTTAACCTCCTAAACATGTCAAGGTGAGTGGTACAATACCAACATAACGGCTGATAGTTAAACAACTTAAGCGCAGTCGAGGGGAAACCCCTTTACACAAACATCACAAGATACTAACACACGTAGCATCCTAGCATGTTTACTTAACAAATCAACAAGAAAGTATTACAAGGCTATCACAACCCAACACAATCAAGTTATACACACAAGGCACTTTCTACTATATGATTAACAAGATCGGGTTTTTATCCCCAAAGTACTTCATACATTAACTTTTTAAAAGATACGTTACTTTCACAAAAGTCACACAATACCCGTAGTTTATAAAAATAAAGTGACTATCTTCTGAAGTAAATAAAAATACTTCTTTTTGTAAATTTAAGTAACAACATTCTTTTCCAAACGTTCAAGTTTGCCTAATTTCAAATACTCAAGTTTCTCATTTTCGAAAGGTTTCGTAGTTCATAGTTTTAATCACTTAATGATATAATTCTCCTTTAAAACGATTTGAGAAACATATGCCTTATATGTGAGTAGGTTATTCATGTTTATAACAATCTTATTACAGCAGCCATGATCTAGGAAATGTAATATCATTTTGTCTCATCTTAGCTTCTATGCAGATGGAAGTTTCTACTGGTTTTAATAATACTTCATTAATCAAAACATTTCCCTTTATTAACGCTGCAGTGGTTTGTCGATACTCATTCCGATTTCCAAAATCAGTAAAACATTATTCCTTTTAAAAACCAAGTACTCATTACTCACGAATGAGGTTTCACACAAAATTCATATTAATTCAATTAAGTCAAGTCTCTTATCTTTTAAGATCAAGCCTCTTAACTTCTAAAATTAATAAACCATTCTTTTTATCCCTCTTAAGCCGTTATACCTAACTTCCCATAAAGCTAGTATAACTCTTAAGCTTTTAAAACTTTTAAAACCAAGTGTTACTCTTCTTTCAAAAAGGTTTCTTAACTCTTTTGAAATACTTCAAGATTCTTATTATTCAGGCTTAAGTCAAAAGACATTGCCGTAGTTATTATTCAGGCTTAAGTCCGAAGACATTGCCGTAATTATTATTCAGTTAACACACGTACGTCTACCGTACTATATATATATTTATTTAAAATATCATGCTCAAGAGGATAGGAAGAATCACATACCTCGTGACGATTTATCGATTATTAGCAAAATGCTCCACGGCTATAACCCGGCTAGCCTTGTCCACCTTTTAAGTAGCACATGCTACTCACAGAATATTCAACCTATAAAGGTTATACAGTCTATCAAAGTCTAGACTACTCGGTAGAATAAATCTAGATACAAGATTCTACGGAAAATTGGGCAGCCCTTCCCTACCCGTCTGTTATACCCCGTATTTCCAGAGTATGTACGTGATGGCGTACGTATAATAATTTGAGCCTTAAGATAGGCAAGTTTCGAAATTAGTGCACAACACCCGACAGAGTCGTCGACGAACGCTTCCACGCTTTCGTAGGAAAATTCCGCCATGTCATTTCTAATTTTTGCGGATTTTTCCGAGAGACGAACATTTTGGACTAACGGAGGGCGACAAGTGTCACCCTCACATTGGAAGGGCTTGGACGGCAAACATGGCCATTGGCTTGGACGATTTGCTTGAGTGGGAGTAGGTAGGATATTTGTGCAAGTTGGTGTGGTAGATGGATAAGGTGCACATGGCTTAATCCTAGCCCTACACTTGCCTAACACTTGGATGAATCTTGGCCATTGGTTGGCCATTTCTTGACCTATAAATACCCCTAACTTGATGAACTTCTTCATCCAAAATTGTCTAAGTCTTGAAAACCTTTCCCCTCCTCTTGCTTGCTCTCGCCCAATAGCCCATCTCCCTTTGAGAAGGCCTTGGCGAAACCCTCCCCCTTTTTGGTGCCCTAAGGTACCCCTAGCCTAGTGGTTTTCGTATAATACCCTTTTTGTGGTATTGAGATACTCTCCTAGTATTGTTATAATGCCCAAAATACTTTAGCCTAATACCTTGTAGTACTTTCCAAAGTACCCTTTATACGAAAAGCCCGGAAAATACTATTATACTTCCTTTAGCCACTAAATGAAACCCTAAGGAAAACCTTCATAGTCGGTTGAAGTGTTAAGTAGAAGTTGCGTAGAACTTCTAAGGGTTTTTGGAGCGGATTGGAGCACTCTGAGTAGAGCTAAACGTTGCTCAGGAGCGACATTAAACTTGGATAATTTTTGGGCTTACCGAGGTAAATACTACTGTCCTTCTATGGTAATTGGAAATTACATGTTGTTGGAATATATAGTTAAAGTATACTATATATAGAACTGAACATAGTCTTGTGGCAATGTCTTTCGACTTAAGCCCAATTTATAAGTAGAAGATTAAACCGCACTTACATAGGACCGTATTTACAAGATCGATAACCTATATCGTTGATGTTCGCAAGTAGCATGGGCTACTTAGAAGGTGGACAAGGCTAGCCGTTATAAACCGTGGGCGCTTTGCTTATAGTCGATAATCGTCGCAAGGTATGTGATTCTTCCTATACTCTCGAGCATGATATTTTAAAGGAAGATATGTATAGTACGGCAATGTCTTTGACTTAAGCCCGATAATATATAGTACGGTAGACGACGTGTGCTAATTGAACGTAGTTGCACGGCAATGTCTTTTGACTTAAGCCCGATAATATATAGTACGGTAGACGTACGTGTGCTAATTGAACGTAGTTGTACAGCAATATCTTTGACTTAAGCCTGAATAATAAGAACCTTGAATGTATTTCAAATGCTAGGAAACCATTTTTAAAAGAAGAGTAACACTTGGTTTTAAAGGTTTTAAAAAGAGTTATACTAGCTTTATGGGAGTTAGGTATAACGCTTAAGAGAGGTAAAGAAAATGGTTTATCGCTTTTAAGAAGTTAAGAGACTTGATCTTATAAGATAAGAGACTTAACTTAATTGTCTTAATATGGATGTTTGTGTGGAACCTCATTCGTGAGTAATGAGTACTTGGTTTTAAAAGGAATTACGCTTTCGATTTCGAAATCGTAATGTACCGACAGACCACCGCGCTAATAAAGGAAAATGTATTGAATAATGATGTATTATATTAAAACCGTATAAACCTCCATCTGCATAGAAACTAAGATTAGACAAAATGATATTACATTTTCTAGATCATGGTCATTGAATAAGATTGTTATAATCAAGAATAACCTACTCACATATAAGGCATATGTTTCTCAAAGTTGTTTAAAAGAGAAGTATATTCTTAAGTGAATAAGACTACGAGTTATGAAACCTTTCTAAAAAGTGACTTGAGCATTTGAAATTAGGCAAACTTCGACGCTTGGAAAATAATGTTGTTACTTGATTTTACAAAAGGAAGTGGTTTGTTTACTTAAAGATAGTCACTATTTTTATACTACGTATCAGGTGACTTATGTGAAAGAAACGGATCTTTTAAAGGATTTAACGTGCGTAGTACTTTAGGGTTAAAACCCGGACTTTGGCATAAAATGAAGGTACTTTGAGTGATGTATAACTTGCCTATGCTTGTTGTGGTGAAACTTGCCTATGCTTGTTGTTGTGAAACCTGCCTATGCTTGTGATGATAGCCTTTGTTGTGCAAGTGTTGTATTTAGTTACCGCTCTCGATAGAGGCCGTTGACTTGTTGAGAACTTACTTGGACGTGCTGGCAGTGACGGAGAATTCCACGGGTATGTTTCCATTTTGATTGCTGTCTTGTTGTTGATGTTACATGGACATGCCTACACCGATGCAGAATTCCGGGGGCGTGTGGCCATGCGGCAGGGTTGATTACCCGATATATTGTTATTGTGGCTACATGGACATGTCTACACCGATGCAGAATTCCGGGGGCATGTGGCCATACGGCAGGGTTGATCACCCGATATATTGTTGTTGATGTTACATGGACATGCCTACACCGATGCAGAATTCCGGGGGCATGTGGCCATGCGGCATTGTTATTATTGTTGCATCATGGGCATGTCTACACCGATGCAGAATTCCGGGGGCATGTGGCCATGATGCGAACAAGATTGATGTTGTGGGCGTGAGACCCATAGTTGTATTGAGTGATGACTTTGAGGGCGTGAGTCCCTGACTTGACTGCTTACGCTGTGTAATCGTAGTTTGGTTATCATGCATGTCTCTCGCTTTTTATAGATCGCTATGATTTCATTTATAGTACTTACGCTTCACATACTTGGTACTGTTGTATCGACCTCTTCGGCCGCTCATGCCGCAGTAGAAGTACATCTACCGCCGATCCCCGCTAGATCTCATTCATTGCTTGGGAAGCTCCGTTCCGTCGGAGGCTTATCTTTGGTATGTTACCCTGAGTCTATAGGTTCTTGTACATTCAGGGGTATGGCGGGGCCCTGTCCCGTCATAGTTGTTGTAAAATCTAGAGGTCTGTGAGTAATCACAAGCGGTGGTTGTAAGGATTGTAACTGTTCAAATGTATATATATATATATGCTGAAAGGCAACCGTTTTGGTTGGCCTATTTCTATTTCATCTCGATCCATGTCTATTTACATGTTTAAGTTTGTATTTCGCCGGTTTTCTCGATGTTGTATCACTAGGGTGCGGTAAGGCACTACCACGCCGGTTCGGTCCCGACAAAGTGGTATCTGAGCAGTTAGTCCTCGGAAAGTGTCTACAGACCGTGTCTAGTAGAGTCTTGATTATCGATGTGTTGTGCACCACATCTATAATCAGGAGGCTGCAGGACATTTAGGATTGGTTTCCATTTCTTCTCATTCTGAGATCGTGCCTTAGAGCTGTGTGATAAGTTGGACCCCTCTGACGTATTCCTTTCCTTTATCAGTTATGCCTCCGCGTAAGGCAACCCGGGCCCAGGTGGGCAAGGCAGCCGAGCTGCTAGTGAGTACAGAGGAGTACGAGGGCGAGCGGTCGAAGACGAGACGATGCTTCCGGGACGGCGGGTTTCGCGACACCGCCAAAGACCAAAGAGTTCAGAGCCGCAGCGGTGGCCGCCGAGACTACAAGACTGAGCCTCCACCCCACGGTGCGGGAAGAAGAGACGGGTTACAAGAGATTTGCCTGGGCCATCGCCGTGGTCGTGGCCGATATGAGGATAAGGACGCAGCAGCCTTCGAAGGCGCCGATGGTTCACCCTAGATCGATAGTTCGAGGCTACGTGACTTTCTCGAGATGTAGCCGCCGCAGTTCTACGTCGAGGCCCGAGGATGATCCGCAGAGTTCATCCAGCGATTCTGACCGATCATGAGAGTGATCAAGGCTTCGAGACCGAGTCGGTGGTCCTAGGTTCGCATCGGCCGCGTGATACCGCAATGACCGGTTTGATTCGTGCGAGCCGTCCCGGGAGAGGATGCACTTCCACCATTTGGGACGAAGTTTTGGGCCTTCGGCACATTTCTTGCCTCACAGATGAGGAGGGCTCGGCCGGCGATTTTTGATGTTGAGGCGAAGCGGGCGATCTGAGTACAATGTGGAGTTCGACTCATTGGCTCTGTATGTTCCCGCATTAGTAGCTAGTATGGAGGATCGAGTGCACCGATATGTTACAGGGCTGGATGATTACCTAGCGCAGAGTTGTTCGTGTAGCTCTTCATCGGGCATGGACATTGCCGCACGCAGCTTATGCACTTGGAGGCGAGGCGGAGAAATCGACGGAATGACCAAGATCGTAAGAGGGCGAGCAACAGGTCCTTTGGTGACTTTCGAGGCGGACCGCCTCAAGCCAGCACTAGTTTTGTACCTCGCGCAGTGGTCCTCCACAACCTTCGGAGCGTGTCGAGCTCCATGGGTTCGTGTCCAGGAGTAGGGTGTTGGCAGTGCAATCACCCTACCTCGGTGTGGTCGATGTGGTAGACCGCATTTCGGAATGTCGTGGTGCCAAGGAGCTTGTTATTTTTGCGGCAGCGGGCCATTTTGAGGAACTGTCCGACCAAGGGTAGCACGGATGTTACGACTCACCTTCGGGATCAATGGTGGTTCATCGCTTACGATTATGCGCAGGCAGTGCCTATGATTAGAGTGGAGCGGTAGATTCAGGTATATCCTTAACCCTCTAGAGACTTGTATGTATTGATGTTATGATAATGTGTTAAGTGTTATGCTAAAATGTGATTTAGGAACCTGGTTGGTGAAAAAGGGTAAGCCTGGGGGTGAGGAAATGATGAACCTTAGAATATTACAGTTGAGACCTTAGATGTAAGGCCGTCTTGAGTACAAGATTTTGCGAGTGATCCTTGTCAGAGTGCATTTTGTGCCTAGAATGCATTGTGTGATAAGTCCCTGGGTTGGGTAAATGAAAGTGGTAGCTTTCATGATGTGTTTTAACAAGATTGTTCCGTGTCGAGGAGCAAGAGTTGGGCGATAGTGGGTCGGGTTTGGGCTATTGCGGGCCAACCCGCGGCTGCTTCGAGGTGGGGTCACTGGTGGTCCCACAGTAATACCGTATTTCGGAGTATGTACGTGGGAATACGTCAAAAAGTTTGGCCTTAGTTAGCCTTGGACGTTTTCTTTTGTACACAACTCACTAAAAGAATCGTTTTCGACGTAAACGTTTCCACGCCTTCAGAGTAAATTCCGCTATGCCATTTCTTATTTTTGCGGATTTTTCCGAGAGACGAAACATTTTGGACCAACGGAGGGTGACATGTGTCACCTCACATTGGAAGCAAGTGGGGTGGCTTTGGACGATTAGGCCCAAGAGGGTGTTGGCCTTGGCGATTGGTTCCTTGCTTAGGCCTTGTTTTGTGCCATGTTTTGTGAGTGTTTTGTGGAGTGTTTTGTAGTAGGGGTTAGGTGCACTTGGCTTGATCTTGGCCTTACACTTGCCTTGCACTTGTCTTCATCTTGGCCATTGGTTGGCCAAGGCTTGAGCTATAAACACCCTCTTGAGATGAAGAGTTCTTCATCCACAAAAGCTTTCAAGTCTAAAAATCCTTCCTCTCCCTTTGTAGCAATTCGTCCAACACCCCCTCCCTCGAGAAGCTTGGCCGAGGCTACCCCACCCCCAGCCTAGCCTAGAAACCTACCCCCTCCTTGGTAGAAAAGTTGCCTCTTGTTTTGTTATAATGCCCAAAATACCCTAGCCCAAATACCTTAGTACTTAGTGAAGTTGTGAAGAACTTCTAAGATTTCCTTGAGCATACAACTTAGAGCAAAACCTTGCTCAGCGACTTTTCTAGGATATTATTGGGTTTACTGAGGTAACTAATCCTAACCCTCTTTTGAATTAGAGAATACTTATCGTTGTAGAATAAGAATAAGTATAAATACTTAGAAGAATAATCAAACTGTATTTACATAGGATCATTTTCACAAGAGACTTATATAGCTCACCAGTAGGGAAGTCGCCGACTTACCGTAGAATTATGAACCCTCTGCTTAGAATGACCTTGAGTAGTCTTTGATAGATATCTGTGACTATTATAGGTGACTCTCATGCGACATTTTCAACTTGGCGTGGTTTTCAGGAAGGTATGTGATTCTTCCTAAAGCATGATATTTTACAATATATAGTACAGTGACGGCATACGTGTTAACTGAATAATAACTACGGAAATTTCTTTGAATTAAGACTGAATAATAATTATGGCAATGCCTCACGTCTTAAGCCTGAATAATACTTACGGAAATGCCTCACGGCTTAAGCCTGAATAACAAAGTACTGAAAACATTTAAAAAGAATACTGAATCATTTTTAACTGAAGATAAATATTTGGTTTTAAAACAAAAGCTTAAGAGTTATACTAGCTTTATGGGAAGTTAGGTATAACAACTTAAGAAGATAAAAAGGAACTGTTTACTTGTTTGTTTATAAAAGCCTTGTATTGATTTCTGTTAAGTGTAGTAAGATTTGTGTGATAAGTAGACGTATTATGATGCTACCTGGGTTAGTGTCTTGAATTGCTGTGCTTACGTTGCTAACCGGTAAGTCCGTTGTACTGTTATTGTATCACCTACCCTCGATCGTTATAACGGTGGCTTGCCCGCGATCGGTCTATACGGCTACGCGGTCGTGAGACTATGCGAGCGCCGTATGCTCCGTGATTGATCATTCGGTGTTTAGCCCGATGCGGGGATTCCCTATGCGGTCTGCCGAGACTACGCGGTCTTTTGAGGCTATGCGAGTGCGGGAGCCTAGGCGGATGCCGGGGTTCGCTGCCCCGATGGGAATACCTCACGCGGTCCAGGTGTGACTATGCGAGTGCGGAAGTCCGTGACTAGGCACTGGAACGATACTATGGGCGATTGGCCTTGCTTCATCATTCGCGCCTAGAATAGACTCGTTCTGCTTTTCCTAGTACTGTTGTTGTTTGTTATGTGACACTATGTGCAATTGAACTGATTGTATTTGTGAAAAGGTTTTAAATACTTTGATTTTATTTCAGTTCTTTATAGTTTCACATACTTGGTACTGTTATCGACCTCTCCCGGGTGCGTTCATGCCGCAGTAAGGGCAAGCGGTGCTAGATCCACATTCCTAGGATCTCTACGTTGGTGTCGTGAGCTCCATCCTATCCGAGGCTCTACTTTTGGGTACGATCTCCTGTTGTAGATAGTTTTGTCTGATCGAGGTATGGCGGGGCCTGTCGCCATAGTTGTATATTTCCTTAGAGTGCAGTAGTCTGTTGTACAAGATCGGATGTAAATCAAGCTAAACCATGTTTTTATATATATGCCGTAAAGGCGATGGTTTCTCACTTAAAGCGTGTTCTATTTTATAAACTGTTTCATGTCTTGCTTTATATTTCCGCCGACACTCTGATGTATGACTACTGGGGTGCCCGGGTAAGGCACCAGTCACGGGCCCCGGAACGGGTCGTGACAAAAGTGGTATCAGAGCAGTTAATCCTCGGAAAGTGTCTACATACTGTATCTAGTAGATTCTTGATTATCGGTGTGTTGTGCACCACACCAATAATCAGGAGGCTATAGGATATTTAGGATTGGTTTCCATTTTTCTCATTCGAGATCGTGCTTTAGAGCCGTGTTATAGGTTGGACCCTCTAACGTATTCCTTTCCTGTATGCTTATGCCTCCACGTAAGGCAACCCGCCCGTAGGCGGCAAAGCGGTGGAGTCGCTAGCAGACACCCAGTCACGAGGGCTCGTGCCCGCCTATACGTAGACGGCGAGTTCTATGACGCCGCCAGCCCAAAGAGACCACAGTGCCCCTCTCGTCCCACACCTGGGGCGGAGAGTTAGGGTACAAGGAGATGGCCCGGCTTTTGGCTAAAGTTGTGGCCCGACGGAGAGAGGCCGACGCGGTTCGATTCGGCTCCGCTCGGTCGCCGTAGTGCACCCGAGGCGAATAGTTTGAGACTACGGATTTCCTTAGTTGTAGCCCTCCGTAGTTTTACGGTCGAGGCCGGAAGATGATCGCAGGAGTTCATCCGCCACCGCAGAGGATTATGCGGTGATCGTGGCTTCGAGGAAGTCTGTGATATTCGGTTCGCATCGCCGCGTGATACCGCAATGATTGGTTTGATTCACGGAGCTTTCGGGAGAGCATGCACCTCCGGTATGGGATGAGTTTTCGTAGGCTTTTCTCACACACTTCTTGCCTCCGCAGATGAGGGCACGAGCCGATAGATTCTTGTTGGCCGAGACGGTGAGGACGCGGTGAGGGAGTACAATGTCGAAGTTTGATTCTTTGGCTCGATATGTCCCCGTGACCGTAAGAGATGGAGGACGGTGCATCGCTATGTCACCGGGCTAGATGATTACATGGCCGAAGTCTTGTGCGGGTGTGTCCTTCACCGAGCATGGACATAACCGTATGCAGCTCATGTTTGGGATGTGAGCGTAGAGACCACGGGTAAGCGATATCGCCAGTGAGAAGAAGGCGGACGGCTTCTTTTGGTGGTCCTCGGGGTGGCGGCATCGCCAAGTCCGATTTGCACCACGGCCAGCGCAGAGCGCTCCTACCTCATTTTCTGACCCAGGCAATCGGGGCGGTCGTGGCCCGTGACTCGATTTCGAGTAGCAGGTGCTAACTGCTCGAGGTCCGCTTCGGTGTGCGTTGTGGCGTATACCATTACGGGAGTGTACGCCGAGCTCGCTATACTTGTGGCGGCAGGTCATTTCGCGAGTTTGTCCGACCAGAGCGGCGCTGTAGTAGGGCCCGATCTACAGGTCTTGCGTCGCTTCTTCATCCTCGACGATTACTCGCCCGGAGGGCAAGGTACACATGGATCGGCGGGTCGCGAGGTCGTGGCGCAGTCGCTTCTAGCGGTCCTCGTAACCGCATATATGCTTTGTCCAGCGGGATCGTGAGGCCTCACCGATGTCGTCACAGTACCTTATCGCTCGGGTTTGATGTGTATGCTTTGATAGATCCGGTTCTACTCTGTCATATATATCTCCCCTTGTTGCTTGTAGGATAGGGATAGAGCCTGATTCCTTAGACCCTTTCGAGGTAGCTACGCGTGTAGGTGATTCGGTTGTAGCTCGGCTGGTATATAGAGCTTGTCCTGTGACTATTTATCGTCGCTTGACCTGCCGACTTGATAGAGTTGGAGATGATTGACTTCGACGTGATTATGGGGATGGATTGGCTAGCTTCTTGCTACGCCAATGTAGATCGCAGAGAGAGAGTAGTACGGTTCAGTTTCCGAGGCCGGTTGTTGAGTGGGAGGAGACGCCGGCGGTAGGTTTATTTCCTACCTCAAGGCTAGGAAGATGGTACGTATGGGTATATCTATCATCTCGTTCGTGTTTGATACGTCTGCGTACCAGATTTTCGGGCCGATTCGAGTCACGAGTTCCCGCACGTGTTTCAGATGACCTCCTGCATCCCTCCGCAGAGAGGAGATCGAGTTTTGTATAGATGTGTTGCAGATACTCGGCCTATTTCCATTCCGCCATACGAATGGCACCGCCGAGTTGAGAGAGTTCAAGGATCACTTAGGGATTTGCTAGAGAAGGGCTTCATTAGGCCCAGTGTTTCTCCTGGAGCGCCGGTATTGTTCGTGAAGAAGAAGGACGGGGCCGCGCATGTGTGTTGATTACTGACTGAACAAGGTGACCATTAAGAACAGATACCCCCTTCCCAGGATTGATGATTTGTTCGACCAATTGCAGGGTGCGAGATGTTTCTCCAAGATTGATCTGCGGTCGGGCTATCATCAGGTGCGAGTCAGAGAGGTGGATGTTCCTAGATCGCATTCGGACCTGCGGGCATTATGAGTTCGGGTCATGTCTTTTGGGTTGACAATGCTCGCGTATTCATGGATTTGATGAACCGAGTGTTCAAACCATTTTTGGACACGCTTGTGATAGTGTTCATTGATGATATCTTGGTTTATTCGCCCAAGCGCGAGCACGCGAGCATTTGAGGCTGTCGTGTGATTCTCCAGACTGCAGCCAGACGCCAAGTTTTCCAAATGTGAGTTTTGGTTGACTTCGATGGCGTTCTTGGGCATATTGCCGGCTGATGGCATTCGAGTTGATACGCCAAGATCGAGGCGATCAGACTTGGCCTAGACCTACCACTCCGGCAGAGGTTCGCTTTCGGGCCTTGCAGGATATTATCGGCGGTTCGTAGAAGTTTTCTTCTATCTCGCACCATTGACTAGGCCGACTCGTAAGGCGCCCAAGTTCGATGGTGATGCTTGTGGCGGGGTTTCCATTGAAGGAGAGATTGACGACCGCCCGTTCTTACTCTTCCGCAGGGTCCGCGGTTATGTCGTGTATTGTGATCGTGCATCGGGTTGGGACGGTGTTGACGCAGATGGCGGGTTATAGCATATGCATCCCGACACCAAGAAACACGGAGGAACTACCCACCCATGATTTCGAGTTCGCGTAGTAATTCACGCTTTGAAGATCCGGAGGCACTATTTGTATGGGGTTCACGTGGATATTTATACGCACCACAAGAGCCTCCGATATCTTCACCAGAGGAGTCGAACTTACGACAGAGACGGTGGTTAGAGTTGCTTAAGGATTACGATGTTGATATCCTGTACCACCCGGGGAAGGCCAATGTTGTGGCAGATGCTCTTAGTCGTAGGTCGATGGGGAGCCTATCAGATGTGCAGCTAGAGAGGAGGGACATGGTTCGTGATTTGCATCAGTTAGCGAGCCTTGGTGTCAGTTTGATTGATTCTGATAGCAGTGGGGTTAGAGTTCGTGAGGTTGCCGAGTCTTCCATCGCCGTCGAGAGGTGAAGAGGCAACGCTCGAGGATCCACTTTGATTCGATATCGCGATACGCCTCTTCGTGAGGCAAGGGTCCTTTTGAGGTAGCACCATGGGGTGCTAAGGTTTGGCGGCAGTGTTCCGGATGTTTCGTGACTTCGCAGACAGGTTCTTGGGGAAGCACTGCACGCGTTACTCTATCCATCCGGTCGACCAAGATGTACCACGACCCAGATCCGTGTATTGGTGGGATGGCTTGAAGAGAGACGCTGCGAGTTCGTAGCTCGCCCGTGTTGTTAGCAGTGAAGGTAGAGCACCGCAGGCCGGTGGTTTGTTACGCATTGAGATCCCGACCGGAAGCCGAGGTAATCAACATGGACTTCATCACAGGATTACCTCGCACTCAGAGGAGACATGATTCTATATGGGTTATCGTCGACAGGCTGACGAAATCAACCCACTTTCTTCCCGTCCGGACGACTTTTTCGGCTGAGGATTATGCCAGACTTTACATCCGAGAGATCGTCGATCGCATGAGTCCCTACTGATCATATCGCATGAGGAGCCCGGTTCTGGCTAACTGGAGGTCCTTCGAGGGGTTTAGGACGCCTTGGTGAGCACAATCGCATTTCATCCACAGACAGACGGACAGGCAGAGCGCACTATCCAGACTCTTGAGGATATGCTGCGAGCCTGTGTTATTGACTTCAGTGGTAGTTGGGAGGATCATTTGCCTCTAGTTGAGTTTGCGTATAATAATAGCTACCACTCAAGTATTCAGATGGCGCCTTATGAGGCCTTGTATGGGAGGAAGTGCAGATCGCCTATAGGTTGGTTCGATGTGGCGAGTGCGCCTAGTGGGACCAGATTTGTGCAGTGACGATGGATAAGGTGGCTTATCCGAGAGCGGCTATCGACACTCGTAGTCGACCAGTCGTATGCAGATCATCGTCGCTTCGGCATCTTGAGTTCGAGGTTCATGATTGGGTTTTCCTAAAGGTGTCACCCATGAAGGGTGTGATGAGATTTGGGAAGAAGGGAAACTCACCCAGTACATCGGGCCGCTTTGATTGTCCGCAGGTAGGCAAGGTTGCCCATGAGTTGGACTCGCCGTCCGATCTGGAGGCGATGCATCCGGTTTTTCACGATCTATCGCCGAGAGATGTATCGGGATCCATCTAGTACACCGATTGACGATGTCCAGTGACCAGGGGTTATCGTATGAGAGATTCCCATAGCGATAGTCGATCGTCAGTTAGCGTCTGCGGACGAAGGACGTGGCTTCGCCAAAGTCTTATGGCGAACGAGCTCAGAGGAGATGACGTGGGAAGCGAGGAGGACATGAGGCGAAGTATCCTCACCTATTTCCCACACCTCCGTGTAATTCACTTTCCTACTTGTAAATTTTCGTTATCGTTTATGCCTAAGTGTTGTTTTGTGGCGCGTGTGGCATTTGCAAACCGTTTAAGTTATGAAGAATCTTATCGTTAATCGTCTTGAGAAGGAACATTCGGACGAATGTTTCTAAGAGGAGAATGTAATACCGTATTTGCAGTATGTACGTAAGGAATACGTAAAAAGTTTGGCCTTAGTTAGCTCGACGCTTTCTTTTGTACACAACTCACTAAAAGAATCGCTTTCCGACGCAAACGCTTCCACACTTTCGTAGAGTAAATTCCGCTATGCCATTTCTTATTTTTGCGGATTTTTCCGAGAGGCTAAACATTTTGGACCAACGGGAGGTGACACGTGTCACCCTCACATTGGAAGCAAGTGGGGTGGCTTTGGACGATTGGGCCTAAGAGGGTGTTGGCCTTCGCCGATTGGTTCCTTGCTTAGGCCTTGTTTTGTGCCATGTTTTGTGGAGTGTTTTGTGGAGTGTTTTGTGGAGTAGGGTTAGGTGCACTTGGCTTGATCTTGGCCTTACACTTGCCTTGCACTTGTCTTCATCTTGGCCATTGGTTGGCCAAGGCTTGAGCTATAAATACCCCTCTTGAGATGAAGAGTTCTTCATCCACAAAAGCTTTCCAAGTCTAAATCCTTCCCTCTCCCTTTGTAGCAATTCGTCCAACACTCCCCCCTCCCCTTGAGAAGCTTGGCCGAGGCTACCCCACTCAGCTCAGCCGAAACCTACCCCCTCCCTTGGTAGAAAAGTTGCCTTCTTGTTTTGTTATAATGCCCAAAATACCTAGCCAAAAATACCTTAGTACTTAGTAGAAGTTGTGAAGAACTTCTAAGATTTCCTCGAGCATACAACTTAGGAGCAAAACCTTGCTCAGCGCGACTTTTCTAGGATATTATTGGGCTTACCGAGGTAACTAATCCTAACCCTCTTTTGAATTAGAGAATACTTACTGTTGTAGAATAAGAATAAGTATAAATACTTAGAAGAATAATCAAACTGTACTTACATAGGACTGTTTTCACAGTAGACTTATATAGCTCACTGTGGTGGGAAGTCACGCCCACTTCAGTAGAATTATGAACCCTCTGCTTAGAATGACCTTGAGTAGTCTTTGATAGATATCCGTGACTATTATAGGTCGACTCTCTGCGCGACATTTTCAACTTGGCGGTGGTTTTCACGGTATGTGATTCTTCCTAAAGCATGATATTTTACAATATATAGTACGGTAGACGTATACGTGTTAATCGAATAATAACTACGGCAATGTCTTTGACTTAAGCCTGAATAATACTTATGGCAATGCCTCACGGCTTAAGCCTGAATAATACTTACGGCAATGCCTCACGGCTTAAGCCTGAATAACAAAGAACTGAAAACATTTCAAAAGAATACTGAATCATTTTTAACAGAAGATAAATATTTGGTTTTTAAAACAAAAGCTTAAGAGTTATACTAGCTTTACGGGAAGTTAGGTATAACAACTTAAGAAGATAAAAAGGAACTGTTTACTTGTTTGTTTATAAAAGCCTTGTATTGATTTCTGTTAAGTGTAGTAAGATTTGTGTGATAAGTAGACGTATTATGATGCTACCTGGGTTAGTGTCTTGAATTGCTGTGATTACGTTGCTAACCGGTAAGTCCGTTGTACTGTTATTGTATCACCTACCCTCGATCGTTATACCGGGCTTGCCCAGATCTTGGTCTATACGGCCTATGCGGTTCGTGAGACTATGCGAGCAGCGGTATGCTCGAGTTGATCATTCCGGTGTTTAGCCCGATCGCGGGATTCCTATGCGGTCTGCTGAGACTACGCGGTCTTTTGAGGCTACGCGGGTGCGGAGCCTAGGCGGATCTGGGGTTAGCTGCCGATCACGCGGAATACCTCTGCGGTGCAGGCGTGACCTATGCGAGTCGGAAGTCCGTGACTAGGCACGCAGAATGATACTATGGGCGATTGGCCTTGCTTGATCATTCGCGCCTAGAATAGACTGTTACAATTTTCCTAATCTTGTTGTTGTTTGTGATGTGACACTATGTGCAATTGAATCGATTGTATTTGTGAAAAGGTTTTAAATACTTTGATTTTATTTCGTTCTTTATAGTTTCACATACTTGGTACAATTGTCTTGACCTCCTTCGGGCTGCGCTCATGCCGGTAAGGGCAAGCAGTGCTAGATCCACATTCCTAGGATCTACGTTGGTGTCGGGAGCTCCATCCTTTCCGAGGCTCTACTTTTGGGTATGATCTCCTGTTGTAGATAGTTTTGTATCTGATCGAGGTATGGCGGGAACCTGTCCGCCATAGTTGTATATTTCCTTAAGTCTGTAGTCTGTTATGCGATTCGGATGTATCGCTAAACCATGTTTTTATATATATCCGAAAGCGATGGTTTCTCACTTAAAGCGTGTTTTATTTTATAAACTGTTTCATGTCTTGCTTTATATTTCCGCTGATTACTCTGATGTATGACTACTTGGGTGCCCCGGTAAGGCACCAGTCACGGGCCCTGGAACGGGTCGTGACACCCGCCAGGTGGCAGGGTCACGAGGGTGCTAGGCCCAAGATTAGATGACCATCGTATGAGTTCGTGGATACGTTCGACCAGAATCAGTTCGTGAAGGCCGAGAATGGCCTTAGAGGAGATCGAGGCTAGTAAGATGATCAATTTTGGAGGTAGTGACTCCAAAGTTTTGGAAACTGAAGAATGGTATGTATACTAGAGAGAGTTCAAGTGTTCGAGAAGGGTACAACGAGATAGGGGAGAAGTGAACGTGTGTGATCGTTTCTTTTGAGAAATGAATGTGCGAAGGGATTATGTTTTTAGACCTTGGTGGGAACTCTTGTGATAAACAGAGGAAATTCCTTGTTGGCTTGGATTTGGGTTTTCGCGCGCATGTTATTTTTGTGGCCAGATGTGGCATGTTTGGTTTCGTAAGTATAGTAGTGAAGGCTATACCGACATGTGTTTGCTTTGAGACTGAGAAGGAACATTCGGGACGAATGTTTCTAAGGGGGAAGAATGTTATACCCCGTATTTCCAGAGTATGTACGTGATGGCGTACGTATAATAATTTGAGCCTTAAGATAGGCAAGTTTCGAAATTAGTGCACAACACCCGATTAGAGTCGTTTTCTGACGAAACGTTTCCACAGCTTTCGTAGGGAAAATTCCGGCTATGTCATTTCTAATTTTTGCGGATTTTTCCGAGAGACGAAACAATTTGGACCAACGGGAGGGGGACCAGTGTGAACCTGACATTTGTAGGGCTTTGACGGCAAACATGGCCATTGGCTTCGACGATTTGCTTGAGTGGGAGTAGGTAGGATATTTGTGCAAGTTGGTGTGGTAGATGGATAAGGTGCATGGCTTAATCCTAGCCCTACACTTGCCTAACACTTGGATGAATCTTGGCCATTGGTTGGCCATTTCTTGACCTATAAATACCCCCCTAACTTGATGAACTTCTTCATCCAAAAATTGTCTAAGTCTTGAAAACCTTTCCCCCTCCCTCTTGCTTGCTCTCGTCCAATAGCCCCTCTCCCCCGGTGCGAAGGCCTTGGCCGAAACCCCCTTCCCCCCTTTTTGGTGCCCTGAGCCGAGGGGTACCCCCCCCCTAGCCTAGTGGTTTTCGTATAATACCCCTTTTTGTGGTATAGAGATACTCTCCTAGTATTGTTATAATGCCCAAAATACTTTAGCCTAATACCTTGTAGTACTTTCCAAAGTACCCTTTATACGAAAAGCCCGGAAAATACTATTATACTTCCTTTAGCCACTAAATGAAACCCTAAGGAAAACCTTCATAGTCGGTTGAAGTGTTAAGTATAAGTTCGTAGAACTTCTGGGGGTTGTTTGGAGCGGATGGAGCACTCGGAGTAGGAGCTAAACGTTGCTCGGGAGCGACATTAAACTTGGATAATTTTGGGCTTACCGAGGTAAATACTCATCCTTCTATGGTAATTGGAAATTACATGTTGTTGGAATATATAGTTAAAGTATACTATATATAGAATCAACATAGTCTTGTGGCAATGTCTTTGGACTTAAGCTGAATTTATAAGTAGAAGATTAAATGTACTTACATGGGACCGTATTTACAGTGATCGATAACCTATATCGTTGATGTTCGCAAGTAGCATGGGCTACTTAGAAGGTGGACAAGGCTAGCGGGTTATAAACCGTGGGCGCTTTGCTTATAGTCGATAATCGCCGCAAGGTATGTGATTCTTCCTATACTCTTGAGCATGATATTTTAAAGGAAGATATGTATAGTACGGCAATGTCTTTTGACTTAAGCTGAATAATATAGTACGATGACGACGTGTGCTAATTGAACGTGGTTATGCGGCAATGTCTTTTGACTTAAGCTTTGAATAATATATAGTACGGTGAGCGACGTGTGCTAATTGAACGTGGTTATGCGGCAATGTCTTTGACTTAAGCCCAATAATAAGAACCTTGAATGTATTTCAAATGCTAGAAACCATTTTTAAAAGAAGAGTAACACTTGGTTTTAAAGGTTTTTAAAAGAGGTATACTAGCTTTATGGGAGTTAGGTATAACGCCTTAAGAGAGGTAAAGAAAATGGTTTATCGTTTTTAAGAAGTTAAGAGACTTGATCTTATAAGATAAGAGACTTAACTTAATTGTCTTAATATGGATGTTTGTGTGGAACCTCATTCGTGAGTAATGAGTACTTGGTTTTAAAAGGAATTACGTTTCTTGATTTCGAAATCGAATGTGTACCGACAGCACCACAGACGCTAATAAAGGAAAATGTATTGAATAATGATGTATTATATTAAAACCAAGAGAAACCTCCATCTGCATAGAAACTAAGATGAGACAAAATGATATTACATTTTCTAGATCATGGTCATTGTAATAAGATTGTTATAAACAAGAATAACCTACTCACATATAAGGCATATGTTTCTCGTGTTGTTTAAAAGAAGTATATTCTTAAGTGAATAAGACTATGAGTTATGAAACCTTTCTAAAAAAGTGACTTGAGCATTTGAAATTAGGCAAACTTGGACGCTTGGAAAATAATGTTGTTACTTGATTTTACAAAAGGAAGTGGTTTGTTTACTTAAAGATAGTCACTATTTTTATACTACTGTATTGTGTGACTTATGTGAAAGAAACGGATCTTTTAAAGGATTTAACGTCGTAGTACTTTAGGGTTAAAACCCGACTTTGGCATAAAACGAAGGTACTTTGAGTGATGTATAACTTGCCTATGCTTGTTGTGGTGAAACTTGCCTATGCTTGTTGTTGTGAAACACGCCTATGCTTGTGATGATAGCCTTTGTTGTGCAAGTGTTGTATTTACGTATTACCGCGTCTCGATAGAGGCGGTTGACTTGTCGAGAACTTACTTGGACGTACTTTGGCGATGACGAGAATTCCACGGGTATGTTTCCATTTTGATTCTTGTCTTGTTGTTGATGTTACATGGACATGCCTACACCGTCTGGTCCGGGGCGTGGCCACGCGGCGGTTGATTACCCGATATATTGTTATCGTGGCTACATGGACATGTCTACACCGATGCAGAATTCCGGCATGTGGCTACGCGGCGGGTTGATCACCCGATATATTGTTGTTGATGTTACATGGACATGCCTACCGTCGAACCGGGGCATGTGGCCACGCGGCATTATTATTATTGTTGCATCACGGGCATGTCTACACCGGCGCGAATTCGGGCATGGCCATGATGCGAACAAGATTGATGTTGTGGGCGTGAGACCCATAGTTGTATTTGAGTGATGACTTTGAGGCGTGAGTCCCCGACTTGATCGCTTACGTTGTATCAGTAGTTTGGTTATCATGCATGTCTCCCGCTTTTTAGATCGCTATGATTTCATTTATAGTACTTTACGCTTTCACATACTTGGTACTGTTATCGACCTCCTTGGGCCGCGTCACGCCGCAGTAGTAGACATCTACCGCCGATCCCCGCGTTTAGGATCTCATTCGGCGTCTTGGGAAGCTCCGTTCGTCGGAGGCTTATCTTTGGCATGTTACCACAGTCTATAGGTTCTTGTACATTCGTGGTATGGCGGCCCTGTCCGTCATAGTTGTTGTAAAATCTTAGAGTGCAGCTTTGTTGTGGCGGGGTTGTAAGGATTATGCTTCAAATGTATATATATATATGTTGAAAGGCAACCGTTTTGGTTGGCCTATTTCTATTTCATCTTGATCCATGTCTATTTACATGTTTAAGTTTGTATTTCCGCTGGTTTTCTCTGATGTTGTATCACTAGGGTGCCCGGGGTAAGGCACCAGTCACGGGCCCGGTTGGTCCTCGACAATCACAACTTCACAAGTCTCATCTGATCCCATGTAAATCTGGTTCAATTCCCTTCTTATATACTTTCCTTGTATATACTTATACTTATACATCAAAAGTATGTAACTCAATTACAATAGGGAGACAAGATATTTACCTCGATAAGCCCATAATTATCCAAGTTAAATGTCGATCCTAAGCAACGCTTAGCTCCTACTCCGGGTGCTCCAACCCGCTCCAAACAACCCTTAGAAGTTCTATGCAACTTCTTCTAAATACTTCAACCATCTGTGAAGATTTTCCTTAGTGTTTCGGTTTGAGACAAAAAGGACATAAGGTAGTATTTACGGGCTCTACGTATAGAGGTATCTTTGGAATACTACAAGGTATACGGCTAAGGTATTTTGGGTATAGCAACAATACTTTGGAGAGTATTTCTACCAAGAGGGGGGGTGTATTTTATGAGAACAACTAGGCAAGGGGGGGGGGGGGGTATCCCACGACTTAGCCCTACTAGGAAGGGTGGGTGGGTCTCGGCCACACCACAAGGATGGGGGGGCACTAACTCTCGACCAAGGGGAGGGCCTCACGAAATGGGGAGGGTTTTCAAGACTTAAAGAAGTGAGGAGTGGATGAAGAAGTCTTCAAAGGGGAGGGGTATTTATAGGTCAAGCAAAGGCCAACCAATGGCCAAGATCATGCCAAGTGCAAGGCAAGTGTAGGGTCAAGATTCATCCATGTGCACCTTATCCATCTACCACAAAAATATCCTACCAACCCCTTGACCAAAACAAGGTCAATTCGTCCAAGCTTTACCGCCCACAACTTCATCCAATGTGAGGGTGACACATGTCACCCTCCCGTTGGTCCAAAATGTTTCTTCTCTCGGAAAAATCCGCAAAAATTAAAAAAGATATAGCCGGAATTTTCCCTTCGCAAGTTATGTAAAACGTTTCGTCGAAAAACGACTCTAACCGGGTGTTGTGCACAAAAATGATCCGGCCAAGTCTACTTTAAAGCCCAAACTTTCTAACGCACGCCCCTCGCATACATACTCGAAATACGGTATAACAATCATCTCCTCCGGCTATCATTCCTCCACAAGACTTTGTGGAAGCCACATCCTTGGTCCGATCGCTGACTGGCGATCGAGTATTTATGGGACTCTCTCATACGATAACCCCTCACACTGGACCTCACTAGCAGGGAAAACTCTCGCTGGATCTCTGATACACTTCCACAACATAGAAACATGGAAGACCGGATGTACCGCCTCTAACTCTGATGGCAGATCCAACTCATAGGCAACCTTTCCTACTCGACAGACGATCTGGTAGGGCCCAATGTACCTTGGGCTGAGTTTCCCCTTCTTACCGAATCTCATCACACCGTTCATGGGTGACACCTTCAAGAAGACCCAATCGTCTACCTGAAACTCTAAATGCCGACGCCGATTATCCACATATGACTTCTGCCGACTCTGAGCTGCTAACAGTCTCTCCGGGATAAGCTTCACCTTATCCACAGCCTGCTGAACCAAGTCTGGGCAAACTAACTGCACCTCGCCCACGTCGAACCAACCAATCGGCGATCTACATTTCCGCCCATATAAAGCCTCGTATGGCGCCATCTGTATACTGGAATGGTAGCTGTTGTTATAAGCAAACTCCACAAGAGGCAAATTATCCTCCCAGCTACCCCTGAAATCAATCACGCAGGCTCACAAATATCCTCGCGTGCGGATAGTGCGCTCTGCTGCCCGTCGATCCGAGGATGAAATCGTCAGAGACTCACATGTGTCCCTAATCCCTTCTGGAAAGACCTCCATAAGTTAGCCGTAAACTGGGCTCCCCTATCAGATATAATCGAAATCGGGACACCGTGCAGCCTCACAATCTCTCTGATGTATAATCTGGCATAGTCCTCAAGTAAACGTCGTCCGGAAGGAAATGGGCTGATTTCGGCCACAACAATAACCCAAATGGAGTCGCATTTCCTCCGAGTGCGAGGTAACCTGTAACAAAGTCCATGTTGATCACCTCTCACTTCCAAGTCGGAATCTCAATAGCCTACAATAATCCATCGGGCCTCACGGTGCTCGACCTTGACTACCGGGCAATTAGGACATCAGGCAACAAAACCTCGCCACGTCCTCTTCGTGCCATCCCACCAATACAAACATCCGAGGTCATGGTACATCTTGGTCGACCCGGATGAATAGAATAATGAGCCGTGTGCCTCTCCTAAAATCTGGCGACGAAGTCTGTCTACATCAGAACACACAACCGGCCTCAAATCTTAGCACCCCATCGCTACTAATAGACTCTTCTCCTCCCGAAGAGCTGCATATCGATACTGCATCAACATCGGGTCCTCAAACCGTCGCCTCTTCACCTCATCAACGATGGAAGACTCGGTAACCTCACGAACCCGCACCCACTATCGCCGGTATCGATCAATCGAACCCCAAGGCTCGCTAATCGTGGATCGACGGACCGTATCTCTCTGGATGTACCTCGACGGGCTCCCATCGATCTACGACTCAAGGCATCAAGAACTACGTTGGCTTTCCCGGATGGTATAGAATATCAACATCATAATCTTTCAAAGACTCTAACCACCGCCTCTCGCAGTTCAGCTCCTCTTTTGAAGATATCTTGGAGGCTCTTGTGGTGTATAAATATCCACATGAACCCCATACAAATAATGTCTCCAAATCTTCAAGGCATGAATAATCGCGCCAACTCTAAGTCGTGGGTAGGGTAATTCCTCTCATGCTTAGAATCGCTGCGAAGCATAGGCTATAACTTGCCGTGCTGCATCAAAACACACCTAGCGATACAGACATCACAATAGATCACGCATTCGTCTGTCACGACCGGCGGGCGTGGTCGTGCCTTACCGGGCACCCTAGTGACACAACATCGTAATGTCGGCGGCGTAAAACACAACATGAGATAACGAAATATAAAACAATAATCATGAAAACTTGCCTTACGGCATATATATAACCATCAACTCTTTTACAAATGAAGCGGCAATCCTTTTTACCAACCCGCCACAACAAGATTACTGCACTCTAAGAATGATACGACCACAATGGCGGGACAGGCCCGCCAAACCCCGAATGTAAACACTTACGGCGGCGGACTATACCACCGATAAGCCTCGAGAAAGCGGAGCTTCCCAAACGCCGACTGTGACCACGAGAGCTAGGATCAACGATCGATGTACCTCAACCTGCGACATGAACGCAGCCGAAGGAGGTCGATCTAACAAAAATGTATGTGAAACTAAAAATAAATCAGAAATGAAATCATAGTAGTCTATACAAAGCGGAGACATGTATGATAACCAAACTACGATTCACCATAAATAGCGATGTGTCAAGTCGGGACTCGCACCTCGTCATCACTCAATTTAACAATGGGTCTCACGCCCACAACATCAATCGTGCGTGGAATACCTTCCTCCGCTGGCGGTTTATGATATACAAGCACCAAGGAATACATATGAACACCGTGTCCCACTGTGTCCTAATAAAAGCTGCAGGGGTAAGTGCGAAGGCATAGCCGACTACTAACACCCAGTGCCTAACAAGGTCATAAATCAGATCCTAAGATCTGTCTGAACCGTCACATGATCAAAGCCGGCCCACTTGCCCGCAGATATCTAATGTGCGCGTCTAGTCCTGGAACTTCCGCACTCCGCGTAGGCCAATCATCGCCCGCATGAGGTATTCCCGCATCGAGGGTAGCTACTCCCGGCGTCGCCCGGACTTTCGAGTCCGTAGCCACAAGGACCGCATGCCCATAAAGGACGCACACTAACACCGGAACTCGTAGCTCGCATAGGCCCCGGGACTGCGTGAGGTATTCTCGAATCATGGTCCTGCATCGCTGAGTCTACCCGCGTCGGAGGCGCTTAACCGGAATCGTCTCAAGAGATGAATGCCACAATACTATCATAACGACTGATAGTTAATAAGCATAATCAAGGGAAACCCCCTTACACAAACATCACAAGATACTAACACACGTAGCATCCTAACACGTTTACTTATCAAAGCAACAAGAAAGTATTACAAGGCTATCACAAACCAATACAATCAAGTTATTCACACAAGGTACTTTCTACTAACAAGTTCTGGTATCTATCCACAAAGTACTTCACACATTAAAAACTAAAAAAAAAGATCTGTTTCTTTCACATAAGACACACAATAACCTTAGTATAAAATAGAGTGACTGTCCTTTTAAGAAAACCAAAACTCTTACCTTTGTAAAATCAAGTAACAACATTATTTTCCAAACGTACAAGTTTGCCTAATTTCAAATGTTCACGTTTCTTATTTTAGAAAGGTTTCGTAGTTCATAGTCTTATTCATTTAAGAATATAATTCTCTTTTAAACAATCTGAGAAACATAAGCCTTATATGTGAGTAGGATATTCTTGTTTATAACAATCTTATTACAGCAGCCATGATCTAGGAAATATCATTTTGTCTCATCTTAACTTCTATGCGGATGGAAGTTTCTCTTTTTTAATAATACTTAATTATTCAATAGATTTACTTTTATTAACGCTGCAGTGTTTTGTCGATACACATTCTGATTTCCGAAATCAGTAAAGCATTCTTAAGCCGTTATACCTAACTTCCCATAAAGCTAGTATAACTCTTAAGTTTTCAAACACCAAGTATTACTTCTCCTTTCAAAATGATTCAAAAATCTTTTGAAATACTTCAAGTTCTTTCTTATCATATAACAAGCCAGTTATAGTTCAGATCAGTTACCTTTTAAAAACCACATGTATTTTCTTACTAACATAAAGTCGTTATAACCAACTTCCCATAAAGCCGTTATAACACTTTATGTTTTAAACCACTCAAACACATTTAGCATATGCGACGTCACCGTACTACATAGTTCACACATATCATGCTAGAAGAGATAGGAAGAGGTTCACATACCTCGCGACGAGTATCGACTAATAGCAAAACGCTCCAAACAGTCGGCTACTCCCTAAGTCAAGTGGATCATTCCACACGTAGCATTTCAACCTATAAGGCCACGCGCGCTTATTAACATCGTAGAACATTCTACGAAAATTCGGCAGACCTCCCCGCAACAGCGTAAATCTCTCCTCTAACGGGTGGCTACCAAGCCAACGGGGTTATACATCTAACCCGACGGGTACAATTCTACTTCACAAGATTACTACACAAGTCTGTAATGTCTGATCCTATGTAAAAACATTGATTCGATTCTTGAGCTTAAGTCCAAGGACATTGCCACAAGCTATGTTCAGTTATATACATAGTAAACTTCAACTATAATTTCCTACAACATGTAACATCCAATTACAATAGGGGGACACGATCTTTACCTCGATAAGCCCATAAGTATCCAACTATAAAGTCGATCCCGGCAATCGTTTAGCTCAACTCCGCCCAACCCGCTCTAAACCACCCTTAGAAGTTCTAACCAACTTCTACACAACACTCCAACGGACTATGGAGATTTTCCTAGGGTTTCGGTGTTGTGGTGGGAAGTATAATAGTATTTCGGCTTTGCGTATAGGTATAACCTTAGAATACAACAAGGTATACGGCTAAGGTAATTTGGGCATTATAACAATACTTTTGAGAGTATTTCTACCAAGAGGGGGGGTATTATATGAAAACAAACTAGGCTAGGGGGGGGTACCCCACGGCCACACCACAGGAGGTGGCTACCTCGCCTACCCCACTAGGGGGGGGAACTCTCGGCCAAGGGGGCCGCACGAAAAGGGCAGGGGGAAGGCTCTCAAGACTTAGGCATTTTGGATGAAGAAGTCTTCAACCTTAGAGGGGTATTTATAGCACAAGCCAAGGCCAACCAATGGCCAAGATCTAGCCAAGTGCTAGGCAAGTGTAGGGCCAAGATATGCCCAAGTGCCCCCTAGTCCCTACTCCTTAAAACCCTCACAAATATCTACACAAATATCTACCCACACCTTGCCGCTGATCGCCCTAAGCGCCCACTTGCTTCGATGTGAGGTGACACATGTCACCCTCGTTGATCCAAAATGTTCGTTTCTCGGAAAAATCGCATAAAAATAAGAAAAGACATAGCGGAATTTTCCTCATGAGTTATGTAAAACGTTTCGTCTAAACACGACTCTAACCGGGTGTTGTGCACAAAGGCCATTCGGCCAAGCCACTGGCGGGGTGACACGTGTCACCCTTCTACCCAAAAAAACATCTTCCAAAATATCCACAATGGCCAAAATCTAGAAAACAAAGTGGGCCCCACAAAGCAGTAAATTTCTCCGTGGGCCCACGTGACCATTTCGAAAATAAAATTCCATAATTCTCTAATATTCCGTGAAGTCCGAATACCAAATCGGGAATCCAATTCCCATTAACGAACCTTTTCCTTCACAAAACCTAAACTTTTCCGTGGAAAAATCGCCTCTTTCTTCCTTTCCAATCTTTACGCCGTATTCTAAACGTGCGTCCTCGCATACATACCACAGGACTACGGGTATAACACCGTCTAACCCTCAGAAGAGTAAGGCGGAGCGTAGTCAACCTTTCCTTCAAGAATCGAAACCCTTCTCGCAAGCCTCTCGCTGGAACTTGGCGCCTCGAGTCGGCTGAGTCAGGTCTTGAAATCAAGCAAGCCGCTCCATGAACCTACGATAATAACTTTGCGGTCTAAGCTGCGCACCTATGTCGGAGTAGTAGGTCTCGGCCAAGACTTGATCGCCTCAATCTTTGTCATATCCACCGAACACCATCGGCCCGATAATGTGCCCGGGAATGCCACTGAGGCAACCAAAACTCACACTTGGAGAACTTGGCGAATAATCGCCGGCTCCGAGGATCCCAATCTGATCCTCAGTGATCTGCGTGCTCTGCTCTGTCGCGAATAAACCAGGATGTCATCAATGAATACTATCACAAATGTATCCAAAAATGGCTTGAACACCCGGTTCATCAAATCCATAAATACCGCTGGAGCGTTGGTCAAACCGAAAGACATAACCCTGAACTCATAGTGCCCATACCGGGTCCTGAATGCAGTCTTTGGGATATCTGCCTCTCGAACTCGCACCTGATGATAACCAGACCGCAGGTCTATCTTGGAGAAACACCTCGCACCCTGCAACTGGTCAAACAAATCATCAATCCTGGGGAGGGGGTACCTATTCTTGATGGTTACCTTATTAAGCTGCCTGTAATCAACACACATACGCAGCGTCCCATCCTTCTTCTTCACAAACAAAACCGGCGCTCCCAGGGAGATACACTAGGCCTGATAAAGCCTTTCTCCAGCAAATCTTTCAGCTGGTCCTTCAGCTCCCTCAACTCAGCAGGTGCCATCCTGTATGGCGGAATGGAAATAGGTCGAGTGTCTGGCAACGTGTCAATACAAAACTCAATCTCCCTCTCAGGAGGGATACCCGGAAGATCGTCTGGGAACACATCTGGAAACTCCCTAACCACCGCATCGATCAAGAAGCGGCACCTCGGCCTGCGTATCAAATACCCGAATCAGATGATAGATGTACCCCTTCTGCACCATCTTCCTAGCCTTGAGGTAAGAAATAAACCTACCCCTCGGCGACGCTGTGTTGCCCTTCCACTCGATAACTGGCTCGCCAGGAAACTGGAACCGAACCAACCTGTCCCTACAGTCAACGTTGGCATAACAAGAAGCCAACCAGTCCATACCCATAATGACATCAAAATCTGTCATCTCCAACTCTATCAAGTCTGCAAGGGTCTGACGACTGTAAATAAACACCGGACAACCTCTATACACCCGCTCAGCTAACACCGAATCACCCACTGGCGTAGCTACCTCAAAAGGCTCTATCGACACCGGCTCTATCCCGATTCTACCCGTAATAAGAGGGGACACATAGGACAAGGTAGAACCTGGATCTATCAAAGCATAAACGTCACAGCATGAAATCAATAATGTACCTATGACGACGTCAGGGGAAGCCTCCTGATCCTGGCGGCTGACTAATGAATATATGCGGTTCTGTGGACCGCTAGAACTGGAACCACCACCACGACCTCTACCGCGGCCTGCCGATCGCGAGTACCTCGCCCTCGGCGCATAACCACGAGAAGGAGGAAGACCCGGCCAGATCATGTCGGCTGCCGTACCACCACGTACCGCCTCTGAGCGGACAATATCTCCTCAAATGGCCTGCGCCACAAGAGTAACAAGCTCGCGGGCCATACGACACTCGCCTGGTGAGACCTACGCATCGAGCACCGAGATGTGGGTGGTCTCGACGGTGACGGTTTACGCCTCAAACCCGAAGTCCTGGAGCCACGACCGCTCACGAATGACTGGTGATCAGACCTCCTGCCAGAAAACCGTGAAGGAGCACTCTGTGCTGGCTCGAATGTGGACCTAGTCTGGCGATGAAATTTGTCGCCTCGAAAACTTCCACGAGACCTGCTGTCACGGCCTCTTGGGCTGGCCTGAGTCAATCTGATCCTCCATCTCTCTATCCTCTATCCCCTGCGCATACGTCTGCATCCTGGCAATGTCCATACCGGGCTGAAGAGCCACCCCCAAGCATGCAGTAATCATATGACGGTCTAGCCCCATCACATAACGATGAACTCTATCCGCCATATCAGCTACAATAGTGTGCGCATGCGGCCAGAGTCAAACTCAGTGTACTCACGATAGTCCTCCATTACGCCTCAAGGTCAAGAATCTATCTACGGGCTCTCCTAATCTCGGGAGGCAAAAAGTGATCCATGAAGGCCTCTGTGAACTCCTCCCAGCAATTTGGAAGAGCATCCTCACCTCTCGGCGACTCCAGACTCAAACCGGTTCAACGCATATCGCGTAACGGTAGAGGCTAGCATAAAAGACTCTGTCTCTGAAGCCCTAAGAACTGCATAGTCGTGTAGTGCCGAATGAACTCTGCGGATCCTTCCGGACCTCGAACCATAAAACTCGGGCGGATGACAACCCGGAAAATCGAGAATCCATGGCAAATCGGCTCTAGGTTAGTTTGCATGCTCTGTCGTATTGCCTGCTACTATACTGGTCAATAACCGGATCTGCTCCCCATAGTCTCAATACTCAGCTCCTGGCTGTGGGACTGGAGGCTCTGGTACCGGAACCTCTGGAGCTACTGCCGCTCTCGGCTCCTCTAATGCGGCCGGCGTGGCTGAACTCATGCCGCCTCTACCTTAGGCATAGTGCGTGCGAGTCAGTGTAACCTCAGTACCGCTAGCGACTCTGCTGTGCCTTGCCCTGGGCCTGGTGCCTTCCGGGCATAAGCATTTCATAAGAATAGGTCGGAGAGGATTCAACCTAATAAGACGGCTCTCTTGCGATCTCGGAGAGAGAAGAATGGAAACCAATCCTAAATGTACATGACCTCACGATTATAGATGTGGTGCACAACACATCGATAATCAAGACTTCTACTAGACACGGCGTAGACATTTTCGAGGACTAAGCGCTCGATACCACTTTTGTCACGACCGACCGGGCGCGGCGGTGCCCTACCTGGGCATCCCGTTCAGGTATACATTAGAGAATAGCAGCGGAACATACACAACATACAACATGTTTAGACAAAATATCACAGGCTAGCCGATAAGGCCGCATTCCATAAAAATATGCATAATCAAAATAAAAACTGTACAACTCGGTGCTTACAGCCCCAAACCACAACATGTGACTACATACCTCTAGGAATAACAACAATGGCGGGACAGGGCCCCGCCGTACCCCTGAATGTACATAAATCTACAACATCAGGGAAAACTGTACCAAAAAGACAAGCCTCCGGAGAAATGGAGCTTCTGACGTCTGATAAGTGATCCTAAGAATGAGGATCCACCACCTGCTTACCCCTACCTGCGGCATGAACGCATCCCCCGAGGAAGGGTCGAAGACCAATATGTACTAAGTATGTAAAGCGGAAAATCAGAATTACGTCATAAGTTTAAAACAAAGCGGAGACATGTATGATAACAAAATTACAAGATGCGATTGCCTTACTAACAATGAGAGTAACTAATAGTATCGTCTGACATAAAAATAGGAAGCTCACGATCAAAGCAGGACCATCCGCCCACAGTATCATTAAGCAATCCTACTCCTGGGACTATTTCACCCGCATAGGTCGTGTGGACCCGCATGAGGTATTCCTCGCATAGGCTGTACCCGCCCGCATGGGACTATTTCACCCGCATAAGCCCATAAGGGCCCGCATGAGGTATTCCTCGCATCGTGGGTAGGAAATCCACGGGCAATTGGTATAACGATCTTGGGATTTACCCGCCATTTATACTCTTACCCCAGGCGGTGGTATGACGATCTTGGGCTTGCCTCATTCATACTCTTACCCTGGAGAAGGTGGTATAACGATCTTGGGGCTTGCCCCTCATTTATACTCTTACCCTATCTCAACCGGCCATCATACATAACATAAGCCCTACCGGCTTATCATACAATAAATAAGCAAGTTAAGAAATCCCCCTAACTTCTTATTAGCCTTATTCATAAACACTCTCATTTTAGTTTACTTAAGGCACTAGCATGTCTTTTATAAAAATCCGGGAATTTAACCCAAAGTACTACATACTTCCACTCTTTTAAAAATGACTCTTTTGCATATAAAACTTCCGAGATACTATTAACCGTAGTATCAAGTCAAAATTACTTTTCAAGACAAATCACAATACCTTTAGAAATAAAGTTAGGTTTCTAAATTAAGTGACTCCTTTTCTTATAAAACTGTCACGACCCGTTCCGGGGCCCGTGACTGGTGCCTTACCCCGGGCACCCTAGTGATACAACATCAGAGAAAAACCAGCGGAAATAAAAACTTAGACATGCAAATAGACATGGATCAAGATGAAAGAAAATAGGCCAACCAAAACGGTTGCCTTTCAGCATATATATATATACAAAGACATTTTGAACAGTTACAATCCTTACAACCACCTTGCGATTACTCTGGACCTCTAAGATTTATACAACAACTATGACGGGACAGGGCCCCGCCATACCCCTGAATGTACAAGAACCTACAGACTCAGGGTAACATACCAAAGATAAGCCTCCGAAGGAACGGAGCTTCCCAAGACGCTGAAAGGTGATCCTAAAAGCGGGGATCGACAGCCGATGTACCTCTACCTGCGGCATGAACGCAGCCCCCCGAAGGAGGTCAGTACAACAGGTACCAAGTATGTGAAACTGAAAAATACTGTAAATGAAATCATAATAGTCTATATAAAGCAGGAGACATGTATGATAACCAAACTACAGTACACACATATAATTATGGGTCTCACGCCCACAACATCAATCATGCCCGTGGAATACCTTCGCCACCGCGATAGCCTATGATATGATAACACCAAGAAGTACACCTGAACACCAAGTCCTACCTGATGCCAAAGCCGTACTAACAATCCGAAATGGAAGCATACCCGTGCGCTACGCATCGTGTCAGTATGTCCAAAAGGAAACAACAAGACAACAATCAAAATGGAAGCATACCCGTGCGCTACGCATCGTGTCAGTATGTCCAAAAGGAACAATAAGACAGCAATCCAAAATGGAAACAATAAGACAGCAATCCAAAATGGAAACATACCCGTGCGCTACGCATCGTGTCAGTATGTCCAAAAAGGAACAATAAGACAGCAATCCAAAATGGAAACAATAAGACAGCAATCCAAAATGGAAACAATAAGACAGCAATCCAAAATGGAAGCATACCCGTGCGCTACGCATCGTGTCAGTATGTCCAAAAAGGAACAATAAGACAACAATCAAAATGGAAGCATACCCGTGCGCTACGCATCGTGTCAGTATGTCCAAAGCGATTAGCAAAAATAACACTATCAAGAGGAGCGTACCCGTGGAATTTCTCCGTCACTGCCGGCACGTCCCAATAAGTTCTCAACAAGTCAACCGGCCCTCCATCGAGAGACGCGGTAGTATAGAAACACAATTCTTGCACAACAAAGGCTATCACAACAAGCATAGGCAAGTTTCACAACAACAAGCATAGGCAAGTTATACATAACTCAAGGTACTTTCATTTTAAGTTAAAGTCCGGGTTTTTAACCCTAAAGTACTACGTACGTTAAATTCCTTTTAAGAGATTCATTCCTTTTATAAAAGTCACCCGATACCCGTCGTATAAAATAGAGTGACTTACATCTTTTAAGTAAACCAAACAACTTCCATACTTTCCTTTTTAAAACCAATTAAGGCAATACCATGCCTTCTTTTTAGACCAAAACACTTCTCTTTTTAAAGTCAAGTTACCACATTAAAACCAATGATAAAACCCTTCTTTTGTTTTCATAAAGTCGTTATAACCAACTTCCCATAAAGCTGTTATAACACTTTATGTTTTAAACCATTTTAAGACAACACAATGCCTTTCTTTTCCCTAAAGTTCCAGTTTGCCTAATTTCTATTACGCAAGTCTCTTTTTAGAAAAGTTTCATAATTCAATGTCTTAATCTCTTTTTAAAACAATTGAGTAACATATGCCATAGGCGAGTAGGTTATTCTTGTTCATAATCAATCTTATTAAGCAGCCATGATCTAGAAAATGTAATATCATTTTGTCTCATCTTAGCTTCTATGCAGATGGAGGTTTCTACTGGTTTTAATAATACTTAATTATTCAATACATTTTCCTTTATTAACGCTGCAGTGGTTTGTCGATACACATTCTGATTTCCGAAATCAGTAAAACATTATTCCTTTTAAAAACCAAGTACTCATTACTCACGAATGAGGTTTCACACAAAATTCATATTAATTCATTTTAGTTAAGTCTCTTATCTTTAAAGATCAAGTCTCTTAACTTCCAAAATCAGTAAACCATTCTTTTTATCTCTCTTAAGACGTTATACCTAACTCCCCATAAAGCTAGTATAACTCTTATGTTTTCAAAACCAAGTACTCTTCTTTCAAAAAGGTTTATTAATTCTTTTGACATACATTCAAGGTTCTTTATTATTCAGGCTTAAGTCAAAAGACATTGCCGTAACACTACATTCAGTTAACACACGTACGTCTACCGTACTATATATATATATATATTTTATTCGGGCTTAAGTCAAAAGACATTGCCGTACAACTACGTTCAATTAGCACACGTACGTCTACCGTACTATATATATATATGTCTTTAAAATATCATGCTCAAGAGTATAGGAAGAATCACATACCTCGCGACGATTATCGACTATAAGCAAAACGCTCCACGGCTATAACCCGGCTAGCCTTGTCCACCTTCCAAGTAGTTCATGCTACTCGCAGAACATTCAACCAATAAGGTTATCAGACTACTGTAAATACAGTCCTATGTAAATACAGTTTAATCTTCTACTATTTTATTCTTCTGATGTGATTTCAGTTCAAGTCTATTCTGTAATATCCTTCTATTACAGTTCAATTCTCTTCTATGAATCTTATATTCATTTCTATACTACTACAGTATGTAATTTCCAATTACACTAGAAGGACAGTAGTATTTACCTCGATGAGCCCAAAATTATCCAAGTTTAACGTCGCTCCTGAGCAACGTTTAGCTCCTACTCCGAGTGCTCCAATCCCCTCCAAACAACCCTTAGAAGTTCTACGCAACTTCTACTTAATACTTCAACCGACTATGAAGGTTTCCTTAGGGTTTCGTTTAGTGGCTAAAGGAAGTATAATAGTATTTTCCGGGCTCTACGTATAGAGGTAACTTTGGAGAGTACTATAAGGTATATGGGCTAAAGTATTTTGGCATTCCAACAATACTAGGAGAGTATTTCTATACCACAAAGGGGGGTATTATATGAAAACAACTAGGCTAGGGGGGGGGTACCCCTCGGCTAGGGCACCACAAAGGGGGAGGGGGAGGCTCTCGGCCAAGGCTTCTCAAGGGGGAGGGGGAGGCTCTCGGCCAAGGCTTCTCAAGGGGGAGGGGGTGGTGGACGAAAACTCACAAGGGAGAGGGGAGGATTTGAGACTTAGTGAAATGCTCAAGTTTTTGGATGAAGAAAGTCTTCAACAAGGGGGGTATTTATAGGTCAAGCAATGGCCAACCAATGGCCAAGATCAAGCCAAGTGCCATGCAAGTGTAGGGTCAAGATTTGACCATGTGGACCTTATCCATCTACCACACCAACTTGCACAAAATATCCTACCTAACCATGCCACCTATTTCGTCCAATACCGCCCAAAGTCACGGCCAATGTGAGGGTGACACTTGTCACCCTCCCGTTGGTCCAAAATGTTTCGTCTCTCGGAAAAATCCGCAAAAATTATAAATGACATAGCCGGAATTTTCCCTTCGCAAGTCTTGTAAAAAGTTTCGTCAAAAAACGACTCTTTTCGGCACTTGTGTACAATTTTCGAAACTTGCCAAATCTTTAAGACTCAAATTTTTATACGTACGCCCTCACGTACATACTCTGGAAATACGGGGTATAACAAAAACCTTAGGCAATTGATGCCTTAAAAATCAAATTGCCTTTCATTAAATCAAGTCATTTATCTTTCCATAAAGCTAATATAACCAACTTCCCATAAAGTCGTTATATTCACTTTATACCTTAGCCAAATACAATTTCCTATCCAAGGGACTTATACGTTTAAAACGGAACAAGTATCACATACTTTAAAACTCTTCAAGTCCCTTAACTTTAATAAAACTTAAGACATCCTTAATACTTTTCAAAGAAGTGAGTTAATCTCCTAAACTCACCCGACTTGGCTATTCATAAAACTAGTAAAGGATATCAAGGTCTTGTATGTCTACCGTACTATATACGTGCAACTAGTCATGCTCAAAAGATAGGAAAGTTCTACATACCTCTTCGGGTCAAACCACTTGCCAAGTACAAAGTCCCGCCCGTAGTATGTCAACCTATAATATTCACAATACATCTATTAACGCCTTACTTCAAACGTAGAATATTATAAGTGTAAAGTCTCTAAATTCTACGGAAAATCGGACAGCACCTCTGTCACACCCCGAACCCCGGGCCCGTGACTGGTGCCCTACCTGGGCACCCTTCTACCTTAACAACTAAGCAAACTGCGGAATTTAAATAACACCCTTTTTTTTTTAAAAAAACCAACATACGTACAAGGGCAAAACCGACAAGGCTGCCATATAATATACATGAAAAAGACACTGTACATGAGTCTAATCCCACATATGAATACAGACCTCTAAGAGTTATACTGAACTATGACGGACAAGGCCCGCCGTACCATAATCGTATAAAAGCACATCTTGAAAGAACTTATACCAAAAGATAAACTCTCGAGCGAAGGAGCTATCCAAAACTCGAGCGGTCCTACACTGCCGATCACCAAACAGCGTACCTAACCTGCGGCATAACGCGGCCGAAGGAGGTCGATCTGAAGAATGTACCAAGTATGTGAAGCGATGAAATGCGTAATGAAATCATAACGATCTAAACAAAGCAGAGACATGTATGATAGCCAACCTACGATTACACAATACATATGATCATATCAAGTCAGGGACGCATGCCCTCAACGTCATTACTAAAATATAACCATGGGTCTCACGCCCATAATATCAATCATGCGTGGAATCCTTCCTCACCGCGTGATCCATGATAATCAAATTACGATTACCTTCGTGCCTTACTAACAATGAGAGTAAATAGTAGTATACTTACAATATAAACTAGGAAGCTCACGATCAAGCGGGACCACCCGCGCGATGTCATTAAGCAATCCTACTCTTGGGACTATTTCACCCGTGTAGGTCGCGTGGACCCGTGAGGTATTCTCGCATGGGACTATTTCACCCGCGTAAGCCCACGGACTCGCGTGGTATTCCTCGCATAGGTGGACCCGCCGCGTGGGACTATTTCACCGCGTAAGCCCTTGCGGACTCGCGTAGGTATTCCTCGCATCGTGGGTAGCAAATCCACGAAATATGCAAATGCCACAAACCCGGGGAATGACCCCGAAATGAATGATATACCACTAGCACACAACCGGCTATTTCCAGCACACATAGGCAATTCTCAATTAAACAATCCAAAGTACTTATCAAGGCACACATGGAATAATTCTCAATTAATCAAGCCAAAGTACTTATCAAGGCACACTTAGACTAATTCTCAATTAATCAAGCCAAAGTACTTATCAAGGCACACTTAGACTAATTCTCAATTAATCAAGCCAAAGTACTTATCAATGCATACATGGAATAATTCTCAATTAATCAAGCCAAAGTACTTATCAAGGTACACTTAGACAAATTCTCAATTTATCAAGCCAAAGTACTTATCAAGGCACACTTAGACTAATTCTCAATTAATCAAGCCAAAGTACTTATCAAGGCATACATGGAATAATTCTCAATTAATCAAGCCAAAGTACTTATCAAGGCACACTTAGACAAATTCTCAATTTATCAAGCCAAAGTACTTATCAAGGCACACTTAGACTAATTCTCAATTAATCAAGCCAAAGTACTTATCAAGGCATACATGGAATAATTCTCAATTAATCAAGCCAAAGTACTTATCAAGGCACACTTAGACAAATTCTCAATTTATCAAGCCAAAGTACTTATCAAGGCACACTTAGACTAATTCTCAATTAATCAAGCCAAAGTACTTATCAAGGCATACATGGAATAATTCTCAATTAAACAAGCCAAAGTACTTATCAAGGCACACTTAGACAAATTCTCAATTTATCAAGCCAAAGTACTTATCAAGGCACACTTAGACTAATTCTCAATTAATCAAGCCAAAGTACTTATCAAGGCATACATGGAATAATTCTCAATTAAACAAGCCAAAGTACTTATCAAGGCACACTTAGACAAATTCTCAATTTATCAAGCCAAAGTACTTATCAAGGCACACTTAGACTAATTCTCAATTAATCAAGCCAAAGTACTACGTACGTACATTCTTTTCAAAAGACTCCTTTTTATGTAATACCCCAAGATGCTAACACCCGTAGTATCAAGGTGTGTCTATTTTTCAAAGTAAGTTACTACACTCTTAGAAAACTCATTTCAAAGCTTGAAATCGAGTAACTTCAAATTTTCACAATCAAGGCAACTTATGCCCATTAATCAAAATAGACAACTTTCTAAACCTTCCATAAAGTCGTTATAACCAACTTCCCATAAATCCGTTATAACCCTTTATGGTTCTTAGACAATTTCATCATTTTTATAACCAAGAGACTTATACTTAAAACCAAGTATCACAAACTTTCAAATCAAGTTTCTTAGCTTTCAAAAATACTTCGAGTCTCTTAATATATAGAAAACAAGTTTCTTCTACTTTTAAACCTTAAGTAACTCACACCTTTAAAACAAGTTACTTCTCTTAAATCATGTCATTTCTCCTCTTTTAAAACAATTAAGTAAATCACTCCTTTGACTCCCCTAAAGTCTTTATAATGACCTTTAGGTTTTGGAACTAAGGCACTAGCCAAAAGGTTTGGACACCCCTTCCTTTTTCAAGACTCTATGTATTTTAAGTAAAATACCTTCACTTTTAAGAATCCAAACTTCACTAAGGAAATGGATTATACAACTTACAATTTAAACATCAAAGTACAATCAAGGAAGTACATAGAACAAATTCTATATTAGGCAATCCAAGTACAACCAAGGAATGGATCATTTAAGGAGTAGGACATACTTTCTTTATCTTAAGGAATCATGCTAGAAGAGGAGATAGTTCACATACCTTTTCGGCTAAAATCCACAAGCTAAGCCGAATACGCCGTACGTAGAAGTGTCAACCTATAATGGTCACAACAAGACTATCAACTTCTAGTCTCTAACGTAGAAAAATACTAAGTATACGGTCTCTAATTCTACAGAAAATCGGGCAGCACTTCCTTTGTTTCTACTCACTTTGCCACCTTTTTCAAGGCCGAATACAATAACCAACATGCCACATTTAAGGCTCCAAACAACAACCAAACAAAGGGGATTACACGCCTTACAATACGTGTAAAATTCCGCCCCACAATTAATACCAAGTAGTTTAAAATTCACTAGCCATTCTCGGCCAACAATACTCAACACTTCAAAGTCTTTTCCAATCCTTTTCCAATTCCAAGTTCTAAGGTCTAACATGTTATATAGTCATAAACAACATGCGACGACTTAAACTAATAATCAAGTTGAAATGTAATCTTAAGGCTAAACATGCTAGTTTTTCGGATTAGGGTTCCAATAGCCAAAATACTTATCAAACTTCATACTAAACATCTCATGCTTGCTAATATCCATAGCTACAACAATAAGTAAGTCTTAACTACTAAAATGACAAAATTTATACCTTTATAAGCCCTTAAAAATTCCAAGATTCAAAGTCGCGCCTTAGCAATTCTTAGCTCCTTTCCTTAAGTTCCAATCCGCTCCAAGCACTCCTTAGAAGCCTATGAAGAACTCATCTTCAAGTTCCAACTTCAATGTTGAAGAACTCCTTAAGTTTCCGCCTTGCGACTAATACGAAAACGCCGTTTTTCCGAAATCTTTCTATTGAGATATCCTTACAATACCCTTAGGGACATTGGGTTAAAGTCTTGTGAATTATGGATCACAAACTAAAATTTTTCTTGTGGAAAGTTTATCAAACCCGAGAGCTAGTCTCCAAGAACAAATGTTTTGTGATATTTTCTAAGTGTTAAATGCCAAGTCTTGCTACTAGTTGGGTATATAAAACACAATGGAGGGTTTAGATTGCAACACATGAGTGGCTAGGATGAGTTTCACAAGGATCAAGCACAAGTGGCAAGTTGACTTGGTCAACAATCTCAAGCTTAGCAAGACTTATCTTCCACCATGGTAAATGACCATTCTAACCTTACTAAATTTCGACCAAGACCTTGTGGGGGGTGCCACGTGTCGCCCTCTCATTCGTCCATAAAATTCCGTAACCCTCGTGGGCCCCACAAAACGTAAAATTCCTCGGGTGGGCCCCACATGACCAAATACGTAAAAATAAATTTCCATAATGTTAAAGAGTTCCATACTCTTCAAATAATGCATTTTGAGAATCCAATTCTCAACAACGAACATTTTTCCTTTCCGACGTTCGGAAGATTTTCCGTCGGAAAAACAATTCTTCCTTTCGTACCAATTTCCAAGTCTTGATTCCTTACGTACATTATCTTATACATTTCCTGGACTTACGAGGTGTAACATTCTTCCCCCCTTAGAAACATTCGTCCCCGAATGTTCTTAGTCGGTTGCCAAGCTATACAACTCCGGCATAAACTCTATACTATGCCTATCAATCAAAACTGCACAAGACCAACGATGCCACACATGGACACCACATAACATACGTAAACATATCAATGGACCTTCCGTCCGCGATCTCTTCTCACAAAACTCGAAGGATACAGTCTCTAAAACACGGGATCCTTAGAGGTTCCTTTCTTTCCTTACTTGCCATACTTTCTCGAACTTCCAAACTTATCTAGTACACGTACAAAATCTCAAATATTGTTTTTGTTCTCCAATCCTTGGAGTTACTATCCAAACTTGGCCATTATGTTACTAGAATTTCCGCTAAGGCTCTTCTCGGTCTTTACGACCTAGTTCCGGTGGAACGCATCCACGAACTCGTACAACGATTAACTAAACTTGGGCCTTGCATCCTCGGGACCCTATCACATAACGGGACCATTTCTAACTGACATCACCCCAATCCATACTACCGGTTGACCCGAAATGAGTCCATAACCCGACTCATCGTCACACTTAACTTCTCATCCTTAGTTTGAAATAAAACTCTCTCTTAGCTCAAGGTACTTCTCACCCTATCCTCCCATTCACTAGAGGTTCGTCACATAAGACAAAGTATTTCTACTGCACATCCTTCCCTATTGGTCTTTACACTGTTACGTGATAACTACAACTTGTGAACTCTACACAACTATAGTCTCAGTTCACTTACCATTCTTGTCAACATTCTTAACTTTTCACTTTACTAATCAAAGTATTCCTACTGTCACGACCCGAACCCGGGCCCGTGACTGGTGCCTTACCCCGGGCACCCTAGTGATACAACATCAGAGATATCAGCGGAATATAAAGACAATACATGAAACCAATGCAATAAGACAGTGAAATAAGAAGACAGGCTAACCAAGAACGGTTACCTTCAGTATATATAACAATTTGAACAGTTACATCTCTTTCCACAACTCTGCCCACAACAGTACTACAGACCTCTAAGAATGATATGACAACCATGGCGGGACAGGGCCCCGCCATACCCCTGAATGTAAGTACCTACAACGACAGGGGACTATACCACTGATAAGCCTCCGGAGAAACGGAGCTTCCCAAAAATGACTGTGACCCTAAGAGCGAGGATCAACGGCGGTGTACCTTTACTGCGGCGTGAACGCGGCCCGAGGAGAGTCGATGCATGTGTACCAAGTATGTGGCGAAAATCAGTAAATGAAATCATAATAGTTTATAAAGTAGGAGACATGTATGATAACGGACTACGATTCACAATAAATAGCGATCATGTCAAGTCGTGACTCACGCCTCAAAGTCGTCACTCAAATGTAACTATGGGTCTCACGCCCACAACATCAATCATGCGTGGAATACCTTCCTCACCGGCGGTTTATGATATAAAAGCACCAAGGAATACACATGAACACGGGTCCCACACGTGTCCTAATAAAACGATGCAGGGTAAGTGCGAAGGCATAGCCGACTACTAACACCACGATACTAGGAAGGTCATAATCGTATCATGATATCTGTCTGCACCGTCACATGATCAAAGCTGGTCACTGCTCGCGCGATCAAATATGCGCGTCTAGCCACGGAACTCCCGCACTCGCATAGGCCAACCTCATAGGCCCGCGTGAGGTATAACCCGCATCGAGGGTAGCTACTCCCGGCGTCCGCTGGACTCGCGATCCGCGTGGCCACATGCCGCATGACCATAAAGGCCGCACTAACACGGAACTCTCGTAGCTCCGCATAGGTCCCCTGGACCCGCATGAGGTATTCTCGAATCATGGTCCCAGACCGCCTGAGTCTACCCCGCATCGGAGGGCAGCTTAACCTCCGGAAACAAGTCAAGGTGAGTGGTATAATACCAACATAACGGCTGATCGTTAAACAACTTTAAGCGCAATCGAGGGAAAACCCCTTTACAGAAAACATCACAAGATACTAACACACGTAGCATCCTAGCATGTTTACTTATCAAATCAACAAGAAAGTATTACAAGGCTATCACAAACCAACACAATCAAGTTATACACACAAGGTACTTTCTACTATATGATTAACAAGATCGGGTATCTATCCCCAAAGTACTTCATACATTATCTTTTTAAAAGATCCGTTTCTTTCACAGAAGTCACACAATACCCGTAGTATAAAAATAGAGTTACTATCTTCTGAAGTAAATCAAAATACTTCTTTTAGTAAAATCAAGTAACACATTCTTTTCCAAACGTTCAAGTTTGCCTAATTTCAAATACTCAAGTTTCTCATGTTCGAAAAGGTTTCGTAGTTCATAGTTTTAATCCTTTAAAACATAATTCTCTTTTAAACAGTTTGAGAAACATATGCCTTATATGTGAGTAGGTTATTCTTGTTTATAAAAAACTTATTGAGCATGATCTAGGAAATGTAATATCATTTTGTCTCATCTTAGCTTCTATGCGGATGGAGGTTTCTCTTGGTTTTAATAATACTTAATTATTCAATACATTTTCCTTTATTAATCTTTGCAGTGGTTTGTCGATACTCATTCTGATTTCCGAAATCAGTAAAACATTCTTAAGCCGTTATACCTAACTTCCCATAAAGTTAGTATAACTCTTAAGCTTTCAAAAACCAAGTATTACTCTTCTTTTCCAAAAATGATTCATCATTCTTTTGAAATACTTCAAGTTCTTTCTTATCACATATCAAGTTAGTTATAAGTCAAATCAGTTATCTTTTTTTAAAAACCACAAAGCATTTTCTTACCTACATAAAGCTGTTATAACCAACTTCCCATAAAGCCGTTATAACACTTTATGTTTTAAACCAATCCAATACATTTAACACAAGTACGTCTACCGTACTACATAGTTATACACATATCATGCTAGAAGAGATAGGAAGAGGTTAACATACCTCGCGACGATTATCGACTAATAGCAAAACGCTCCAAGTACCTCAAACCGTCGGCTACTCTTTAAGCCAAGCAAATCACGCCACACGTAGCACTTCAACCTATAAAGGCCACAAGGCGCCTATTAACATCTATATCTCAACGTAGAATATTCTACAGAAAATTCGGCAGCACCTCCCCTCCCCCCCCCGCAACCGCGTAAAACTCATCCTCTATCGAGGTCGGCTACCAAGCCAACCAGGGGGGGTTTATACGTCTAACCGGACGTGTACAATTCTACTTCACAGTAATGCTACACAAGTCTCATAATACGATCCTACGTAATTCTGATTGATTCTCTTCTTTAAATTGGGCTTAAGTCCAAAGACATTGCCGCAAAACTATGTTCAGTTCTATATATAGTATACTTCAACTATATATTCCTACAACATGTAATTTCCAATTACAATAGGGGGACAAGATATTTACCTCGATAAGCCCAAAATTATCCAAGTTTAATGTCGCTCCTGAGCAACGTTTAGCTCCAACTCCGTGCGCTCCAACCCGCTCCAAACCACCCTTAGAAGTTCTAACCAACTTCTACTTAATACTCCAACTAACTATGGAGATTTTCCTTAGGGTTTCGTTTTTGTGACTGACGGGAAGTATAATAGTATTTCTGGGCTTTTCGTATAGGTATAACCTTGGAATACTACAAGGTATTAGGGCCAAGGTATTTTGGGTATAGTAACAATACTTTGGAGAGTATTTCTACCAAGAGGGGGGTATTTATACGAGACAACACCACAAGGGGGTGTATACCTCGGCCAACCCCAGAGGAGGGTACTCTCGGCCAAGGGGAGGGTGCTCTCGGCTAAAGCCTCACAAGGGGGGTGGGGGGGGAGGACGAGAACTCTAGAGGGAGGGGGAAGAGCTTTCAAGACTTAGCACAATTTTTGGATGATGAAGTCTTCAAAGGGGGGGGGGGGGTATTTATAGGTCAAGCCATGGCCAACCAATGGCCAAGATCATGCCAAGTGCAAGGCAAGTGTAGGGCTAGGATTTAACCAAGTGTCCTTATCCATCTACTACACAAAAATCTCCTACCAACTACTTGACAAAAAAGGCCATTCAAATCGTCCCAATTCCGCCACACATCCACCAATTAGAGGGTGACAAGTGTCGCCCTCTCGTTGGTCCAAAATGTTTCGTCTCTCGGAAAAATCCGCAAAAAATTAAAAATGACATAGCCGAAATTTTCCCTTCGCAAAGTTTGTAAAACGTTTCGTCGAAAAACGACTCTAATCGGGTGTTGTGAACAAATAATTTTCGGCCCTTGCACTTTAAGGCACAAACTTTTCTACGTACGTCCTTTCGTACATACTCTTGAAATACGGGGTATAACATTCTCCCCTCCTTAGAAACATTTGTCCCGAATGTTCCTTCTAAGTCTCAAAACAAACATGCGCCCGAGATAGTCTTGCTATACTTACGAAAACAATCCTGCCACACCTGGCCACAGAAACACCTGCGCAAATTCTTACATCCAAGCCCACGAGGAAACACCTCTAACATCACCAAAGTAATGATCACATCTATGCTCGTAATACATGCTCGCTTCTTCCTTTACTCGCCGCATTCTCGTACATTTGAACTCTTTCTCATAATTTACCACATTTATTCTTGCTTGGTTCCAAATCTCGGGGTTACTATCTCCAACTTGGTCATCATTAACTGGGAACACTCTGGATGGATCTCCGATTTCCTTCTCGAACATAACACGAAAGACTGGGCGCACTGCCTCCTAAGTCGGACGTCAAAGTCTAACTTATAGCCAACCTGACCTATCCCTCACATGAACTCAAAAGGCCCAAAGTAACTCGGGCTAAGTTTCCTCTGTTTTTTTCCAAAACTCGTCACACCCTATCCGGGGTTGTACCTTGAAGACCGGCCGTCAACACGAACTCTAAGCGTGGTTGCGATAATCCATACGATTTCTCGAGCCGCCAAAAACCTATTCTAGATAAGCCTCACTTTATCCACGATGCATTGGAACAAGCCTGAACCAACTATCTGAACCTTGCCAACATCAAACCAATCGACTGGCAACTTACACTTCCGCCCCTACAAGGCTTCATAAGGCGACATCCGAACACTGAAATGGTAGCTAAAAACACTCCTTCAACAGGAGACAACAATCCTCGCAACTACCCCTGAAATCCAAACACCGGCGGGGCGAATGCGGTCGAGACTACTTTGAGTTCCTAACCTGCTGGTAAAACTTCCGGAAAAAGCGGTAGTAACACGGGCTCCACTGTCTATCATAAGGTGAAGGTAGGCACCCCGTGCAGCCTTACAACCTTTCTGATGCGACATCTCGCATAACCCTCTGCCGAGTAAACGGTCTTGACTGAAAGACACGACGGGCTGACCTCATCGGCCCGACTACTGGTTGAACGCATCCACGAACTCGTACGATGGTTAACTAAACTTGGGCCTAACACCCTCGTGATCCTATCACAAAGCGGGATCACCACAAACTGACCCCACCACCATACAGGCCGCGGGTTGACCCGCAACATGGCCTCAACCCGACCCGGCAACGCCCAAAACACTAGCTCCCCGGTCCGGAAAAATCTCACTAATCACGTTACGAAAACCTAACGGTCTTCTTAGTTCAACTACCCTCTTTCATATCACGCTACTCAGGGACTTATCCCAAAAACATAGCTCACGTGCACTATGCACTCCGATAAGGGTCAAACACAAATGTAATCTTTTACTCAAGATCGCTTGCCTCTAAGGCTTACACTTTTCCTATCCCCAATCTTTCCGGTTACTAACCATGATTTCTAATCACAACTAACACCTTTGCTATCGAACACAACACTTATGATATACCCATCTTAACACACATACTGATCTCTAGAGGGTTAAGGATAAACCTGTATCTACTGCTTCACTCCCCTATGTCGTTCTAATCAAACCTGCCCCGTAGGGTGCATAGCTAAGGAAGGTGACGAACTACCCAACGATCCCGAAGGCTAAGTCCTCCTACTTGCATCCCTCCTAGTAGGACACCCTTTCGACACATGGCCCTGACGGCCGCAGGTAAAACAAGTACCAACTAAAAGACGACATTCCCCGGGATAACGCCTGTCACACTGTGAACCGGAAGCCCTGGAGCTCTGACTAACTCCGACATACCCCGAACGTCCTGAAATCCGTGGAGGACCACTTTGCACTGGCGGATGTGCATATCTAATCTGCTGGTGAGGCGATTCGCCTCGAAAGTTACCAAAGGACCTTGCTGTTCTGGCCCTCTTCTGCTGTCCTTCGTTAACCCGTCGATCTCTACGTTTCTTGGCCTGCTGCGCATAAGCCCGTACACAGGCCATGCTCAAGCCTAACTGAAGAATTACTCTTGCACAACCCTCTCTTAGATAGTCGTCAATACTCGCGGTACATCGGTATACTCTCTGGTAGCCAAATCCATAGCTAGTAACAGGGTCGCCTCTTTGCAATCTATATTCTCTGTTCCCGGTCGTGGAACTGAAGGTTCATATATCATGGTCGCAGTAGGCACTGCTGCCGCCGTGCTAAACTCTGCTGGGGCTGGTGACGTAGCATAACTCCCCGACTGAAACACCACCCCAGGTGATGATTGGGCCTGTGCCCTCGTAACCCTCTGCACTCTACTCGCAGCCTCCTGCCGCCTTGCCGCCTCTGGGCGGGTTTTCCCTACGCGGAGGCATAACGGTAAGGGAAAGAAATACGTTAGAGGGTCCAACTTACAACACAGCTCTAAGGCACGATCTCAGAGTGAGAAGAATAGAAACCAATCCTAAATATCCTATAGCCTCCTGATTATTGGTGTGGTGCACAACACACCGATAATCAAGACTCTACTCGATACGGTCTGTAGACACTTTCCGAGGATTAACTGCTCTGATACCACTTTTGTCACGACCCGAACCCGGGCCCGTGACTGGTGCCTTACCCCGGGCACCCTAGTGATACAACATCAGAGATATCAGCGGAATATAAAGACAATACATGAAACCAATGCAATAAGACAGTGAAATAAGAAGACAGGCTAACCAAGAACGGTTACCTTCAGTATATATAATAATTTGAACAGTTACATCCCTTTCTACAACTCTGCCCACAACAGTACTACAGACCTCTAAGAATGATATGACAACCATGGCGGGACAGGGCCCCGCCATACCCCTGAATGTAAGTACCTACAACGACAGGGGACTATACCACTGATAAGCCTCCGGAGAAACGGAGCTTCCCAAAAGCTGAACTGTGACCCTAAGAGCGAGGATCAACGACTGGTGTACCTTTACCTGCGGCATGAACGCAGCCCCCCGAAGGAGGTCGATCTGACGGTACCAAGTATGTGGCCCGAAAATACGTAAATGAAATCATAATAGTTTATAAAGCGGGAGACATGTATGATAACGGACTACGATTCACAATAAATAGCGATCGTGTCAAGTCGGGGACTCACGCCGTCAAAGTCATCACTCAAATGTAACTATGGGTCTCACGCCCACAACATCAATCATGCGTGGAATACGCCCTCACTGGCGGATTTATGATATAAAAGCACCAAGGAATACATGAACACGGGTCCCACGTGTCCTAATAAAACGATGCAGGTAAATGCGAAGGCATAGCCGACTACTAACACCCAGATGCTAGCAAGGTCATAATCGTATCATGATATACGTCTAGGCCGTCACATGATCAAAAGCTGGTCACTCGCGCGATATCAAATGTGCGCGTCTAGCCTGGAACTCCCAGCGACTCGCATAGGCCAACCTCATAGGCGCGTGAGGTATAACCCCGCATCGGTAGCTACTCCCGGCGTCCGCTGGACTCGCGATCGGCATGGCGCATGAACCGCGTGACCATAAAGGCCGCCGCACTAACACGGAACTCGTAGCTCGCGCAGGTCCCTGGACCCGCATGAGGTATTCTCGAATCATGGTCCCGGACGCTGAGTCTACCCGCGTGGAGGCGACTTAACCTCGGAAACAAGTCAAGGTGAGTGGTATAATACCAACATAACGGCTGATCGTTAAACAACTTTAAAGCGCAATCGAGGAAAACCCCTTTACACAAAACATCACAAGATACTAACACACGTAGCATCCTAGCATGTTTACTTATCAAATCAACAAGAAAGTATTACAAGGCTATCACAAACCAACACAATCAAGTTATACACACAAGGTACTTTCTACTATATGATTAACAAGATCGGGTATCTATCCCCAAAGTACTTCATACATTATCTTTTTAAAAGATCCGTTTCTTTCACGAAGTCACCTGATACGTAGTATAAAAATAGAGTTACTATCTTCTGAAGTAAATCAAAATACTTCTTTTAGTAAAATCAAGTAACACATTCTTTTCCAAACGTTCAAGTTTGCCTAATTTCAAATACTCAAGTTTCTCATGTTCGAAAAGGTTTCGTAGTTCATAGTTTTAATCCTTTAAAACATAATTCTCTTTTAAACAGTTTGAGAAACATATGCCTTATATGTGAGTAGGTTATTCTTGTTTATAAACAATCTTATTGAGCAGCCATGATCTAGAAAATGTAATATCATTTTGTCTCATCTTAGCTTCTATGCAGATGAATGTTTCTACTGGTTTTAATAATACTTAATTATTCAATACATTTTCCTTTATTAACGCTGCAGTGGTTTGTCGATACTCATTCTGATTTCCGAAATCGAAGAAACATTCTTAAGCGTTATACCTAACTTCCCATAAAGTTAGTATAACTCTTAAGCTTTCAAAAACCAAGTATTACTCTTCTTTTCCAAAAATGATTCATCATTCTTTTGAAATACTTCAAGTTCTTTCTTATCACATATCAAGTTAGTTATAAGTCAAATCAGTTATCTTTTTTTAAAAACCACAAAGTATTTTCTTACCTACATAAAGCTGTTATAACCAACTTCCCATAAAGCCGTTATAACACTTTATGTTTTAAACCAATCCAATACATTTAACACAAGTACGTCTACCGTACTACATAGTTATACACATATCATGCTAGAAGAGATAGGAAGAGGTTCACATACCTCGCGACGATTATCGACTAATAGCAAAACGCTCCAAGTACCTCAAACCGTCGGCTACTCTTTAAGCCAAGCAAATCACGCCACACGTAGCACTTCAACCTATAAAGGCCACAAGGCGCCTATTAACATCTATATCTCAACGTAGAATATTCTACAGAAAATTCGGCAGCACCTCCCCCCCCGCAACCGCGTAAAACTCCTCCTCTATCGAGGCCGGCTACCAAGCCAACCAGGGGGGGTTTATACGTCTAACGGGCGTGTACAATTCTACTTCCGCGATGCTACACAAGTCTCATGTCTGATACGCCTACGTATTACGATTCGATTCTCTTCTTTAAATTCAGGCTTAAGTCCAAAGACATTGTCGCAAAACTATGTTCAGTTCTATATATAGTATACTTCAACTATATCTTCCTACAACATGTAATTTCCAATTACAATAGGGGGAGAAGATATTTACCTCGATAAGCCCAAAATTATCCAAGTTAAATGTCGCTCCTGAGCAACGTTTAGCTCGACTCCGTCTCAACCCGCTCCAAACCACCCTTAGAAGTTCTAACCAACTTCTACTTAATACTCCAACTAACTATGGAGATTTTCCTTAGGGTTTCGTTTTTGTGACTGACGGGAAGTATAATAGTATTTCTGGGCTTTTCGTATAGGTATAACCTTGGAATACTACAAGGTATTAGGGCCAAGGTATTTTGGGTATAGTAACAATACTTTGGAGAGTATTTCTACCAAGAGAGGGGGTATTTATACGAGACAACACCACAAGGGGGTGTATACCCTCGCCAACCCCACTAGGAGGGTACTCTCGCGAGGGGAGGGTGCTCTCGGCTAAAGCCTCGCAGGGGCGGGGCGAGAACTCTAGAGGAGGGAAGAGCTTTCAAGACTTAGCACAATTTTGGATGATGAAGTCTTGAAAGGGGGTATTTATAGGTCAAGCCATGGCCAACCAATGGCGAATCATGCAGTGCAAGGCAAGGGTAGGGCTAGGATTTAACCAAGTGTCCTTATCCATCTACTACACAAAAATCTCCTACCAACTACTTGACAAAAAAGGCCATTCAAATCGTCCCAATTCCGCCACACATCCACCAATTAGAGGGTGACAAGTGTCACCCTCTCGTTGGTCCAAAATGTTTCGTCTCTCGGAAAAATCCGCAAAAAATTAAAAATGACATAGCCGGAATTTTCCCTTCGCAAAGTTTGTAAAACGTTTCGTCGAAAAACGACTCTAATCGGGTGTTGTGAACAAATAATTTTCGGCCCTTGCACTTTAAGGCACAAACTTTTCTACGTACGTCCTTACGTACATACTCTTGAAATACGGGGTATAACACCTACCTCTGGGGGTACTATCACTTACAACTGCTAGCAACACAGGGAAAACATATACGCTAGGGCAAAATCTGAATCTAACAATGCACGTATGATTCAAAAGAATCGAGATATACCTGTAACCCCATGCGATATCGCCTCCTGATCCTGTCCCGTAGTCACGTCAGCTATGCGGTTCGAAGGACCGCCAGAACTATAAACTCCACCCTGACCTCTACCACGACTGGCTGACATCTGAACACCCTGCAGGGGACAATCGCTGTGGAGGAAAGGGAACCAACTACCGGCCTCATAGGCTGAGCCACCTCACCGGTGCTCCTTCTAAAAGGACATGCCCTCAGAATATGGCCCGGACGGCCACAATAAAAACAAGCACTTGTGCCATAACGACATTTCCCCAAATGACGCTTACTACATCGGAAACACTGAGGAAAAAGTGGCCTCGACTGAGAAACTCCTCTGCTCCTTTGAGAGCCTCGACCCCTGGAGCTTGGACAGGCTCCTAAATACCTTGTGGGATCAAATCTCCCAACTGTGAGCTGCGGGGGTATGTACTGGGTAAGCTGGGATGAATATCTCACTCGCTGCTGAGGCACTCGTCCAAAAACTCACCGGGATAACCAACTGGTCTAGCCCTCTTACGCTGATCTCCACGTTGGCCCTCTACCCTCTGTACCCCTGTCTGTACTGGCCGAATAACCCCTGCGATGAAGCTGTACCGCTATCTTGGTCGATAACATAACCGCTCCTCGCACCTATAGTCTTACCCTAAGCGAGAAACTAGAGGCTCGTGCTGGGGCCTCAAAACTGGCGCAAGAACTTCGCCATCGCGGCCTGACATCAGGTATACCACAGGCATACGCCTATCAACTCTCTGAGTCGACTAGTAGCTCCTGCTACTCCTTTGCCTTTACAGGGTGTTGCCCTCGGAGGCATAAGCGTAACACAAAATTATGTCGGAGAGGAATTATCTTACTAACACGACTCATGTACGATCTTGAGTGAGAAGAATAGAAACCAACTCCTAAATGTCCTGTAGCCTCACTGTTTATGGGTGTGGCGCGCGCAACACACCGATAATCAAGACTCTACTAGACACGGTGCGTAAACATTCAGGATTTGCTCGATACCACTCTGTCACACCGAACCCGGGCCCGTGGTAGTGCCCTACAGGCACTCTTACCTTAACAACTAAGCAAACTGCGGAATTTAAATAACACTTTTTTTTTTTTAAAACCAACATACGTCTGAGCAAAGCCGACAAGGCTGCCATATAATATACATGAAAAGACAGCATGCATGAGTCAATCCACATATGAATACGGATCTCTAAGAGTTATCTTGAACTATGGACGGACAAGGCCCGCCGTACCCATGCGTACAAAAGCACATCTTGAAAGAACTTATACCAAAAGATAAATTCGAGCGAAGGAGCTATCCAAAAACTACGGCGGTCCTACACTGCCGATCACCAAGCAGCGTACCTAAACTGCGGCATGAGCGGCCGAAGGAGGTCGGTCTGAAGAATGTACCAAGTATGTGAAGCGATGAAATGCGTAATGAAATCATAATAGTCTAAATAAAACAGGAGACATGTATGATAGCCAACCTACATTACACAATACATAACAGTCATATCAAGTCAGGGACGCATGCCCTCAAAGTCATTACTAAAATATAACCATGGGTCTCACGCCCATAATATCAATCATGCGTGGAATCGCTTCCGCCACTGCCGTGATCCATGATAATCAAATTACGATTGCATGCCTTACTAACAATGAGAGTAAATAGTAGTATACTTACAATATAAACTAGAAGCTCACGATCAAGCGGGACCACCCGCCACGGTATCATTAAGCAATCCTACTCACGGGACTATTTCACCGCGTAGGTCGCGTTGACCGCGTGAGGTATTCTCGCGTGGGATTATTTCACCGCGTAAGCCCTTACGGACTCGCGTGAGGTATTCCTCGCGCATAGGCTAGACCGCGCGTGGGACTATTTCACCGCGTAAGCCGCGCGGACTCGCATGAGGTATTCCTCGCATCGTGGGTAGCAAATCCACGGAATATGCAAATGCCACAAACCCGGGGAATGACCCCGAAATGAATGATATACCACTAGCACACAACCGGCTATTTCCAGCACACATAGGCAATTCTCAATTAAACAAGCCAAAGTACTTATCAAGGCACACATGGAATAATTCTCAATTAATCAAGCCAAAGTACTTATCAAGGCACACTTAGACTAATTCTCAATTAATCAAGCCAAAGTACTTATCAAGGCACACTTAGACTAATTCTCAATTAATCAAGCCAAAGTACTTATCAAGGCATACATGGAGTAATTCTCAATTAAACAAGCCAAAGTACTTATCAAGGCACACTTAGACAAATTCTCAATTTATCAAGCCAAAGTACTTATCAAGGCACACTTAGACTAATTCTCAATTTATCAAGCCAAAGTACTTATCAAGGCATACATGGAATAATTCTCAACTAAACAAGCCAAAGTACTTATCAAGGCACACTTAGACAAATTCTCAATTTATCAAGCCAAAGTACTTATCAAGGCACACTTAGACTAATTCTCAATTAATCAAGCCAAAGTACTACATACGTACATTCTTTTCAAAAGACTCCTTTTTATGTAATACCCCAAGATACTAACACCCGTAGTATCAAGGTGTGTCTATTTTTCAAAGTAAGTTACTACACTCTTAGAAAACTCATTTCAAAGCTTGAAATCGAGTAACTTCAAATTTTCACAATCAAGGCAACTTATCCCATTAATCAAAATAGACAACTTTCTAAACCTTCCATAAAGTCGTTATAACCAACTTCCTATAAAGTCGTTATAACCCTTTATGGTTCTTAGACAATTTCATCCTTTTTATAACCAAGAGACTTATACTTAAAACCATGTCACGACCCGACCACGGGCCCGCGACTGGTGCCTTACCCCGGGCACCCTAGTGATACAACATCAGAGAAAAACCAGCGGAAATAAAACATACAGATATGAAACAAGATAAAAAGCAGGCTAACCAAAGCGGTTGCCTTTTTGCATATATATCTGAGAAATTTGAGCAGTTACATCCTTTACAACCACACTTGTGCAGTACTGCACCTGCAAGAGTGTAACAACAACTACGACGGGACGGGGCCGCCATACCCCAGATGTACAAGAACCTACAACTCGAGAAACATACCAAAAGATAAGCCTCCGGAGCGGAGCTTCCAAATCTGTTGTTGTGATCCTAGGCGAGGATCAACAACCGATGTACCTCACTGCGGCGTGACGCGGCCCGAAGGAGGTCGATCTGGCAGTACCAGTATGTGGCGAAAATCGTAAATGAAATCATAGTAGTCTGTCTAAAGCAGAGACATATATGATAACCGAACTACGATTACATAATATATGTGATCGCGTCAAGTCGGGGACTCACGCCTCAAAGTCATCACTCAAATATAACTATGTGTCGTACCCACATCAATCATGCCCGTGGAACACGCCGCCGGCTGGCGATCACGATAACCACGCCAAGAGTACACATGAACACGGTCCCACTGTGTCATAAAACCCGTGCGGGGCAAGTCACGAAGGCTAACTACCGGATACCAAAGCCGCGTCGTCAAGCGGCCAGGCAATCACGAAAGCCAACTACGGATACCAAGCCGTGCAACAAATCTATATAACCATACCACGAAGGTGACCCAGGCCAATCTGAAAGCCAACTACGGATACCACTACGCCACGTGGCGGGTGGGCAATCTGAATACTAACTACGGATACCAAGCGGAATCACTGGACTTCGTCCTGGCCGAGCGTGGCAAGTCTGAAGGCTAACTACGGATACGACGAATCGGCCCACGACCTCGGGGCAAGTCACGAGCCAACTACGGATACCAAGCCGAATCAGTAAAACCTCATGGAGAGCTAGTCCATGGAATAATAATCACAGAAGCGTACCCATGGAATGCTCCGTCACTGCCGGTACTGTCACGACCCGACCCCGGGGCCGCGACTAGTACCCTATCAGGGCACCCTGTCAGGTATACATCAGAGAATAGCAGCGGAACATACATAACACATAACTTATAAAAAGGGTAAACATCACTGACCAGCCGATAAGGCTGCCTTCCATAAAAAAACATACTTAATCAGAAGTACAACTTATTTGTTATACCCCGTATTTCCAGAGTATGTATGTGAGGACGTACGTACAAAAGTTTAAGCCTTAAGTTAGGCAAGGGACGAAAAATTTGTGCACAACTAGCGAAAAGAATTGTTTTCCGACGAAACGTTTTCCAAACCTTGCGAAGGGAAAATTACGGTTGCAACATTTATATTTTTTGCGGATTTTTCCGAGAGATGAAATATTTTGGACCAACGAGAGGGCGACACTTGTCCCTCAAGTGGACGACAATCAAGGGGAGTAGTTGGCACATTTTTTTAATGTTAAAGGCCTTAAACATTTGGTCAATGTTTGGCTAGATATTTTGTGTAGTAGATGAGCAAGTGGGACCCACACAACAATTGTCCAAATCTTCACCCTCCACTTGCCCTCCACTTGCCTTAATCTTGGCCATTGAAAGTCCTATAAATACCCCTCTAGTGCAAGACTAAATCTTTATCCCTTAAACATTTCCCAAGTCTTGAAATCCCTCTCCCCCTCTTGAAGCTCTCGGCCAAGAGCACCCCCTCCCCCTTTGTGAAGCCTTGGCCGCAAGACCCCCCCTCCGAGTTGTTCTCGTGAAATACCCCCTTGGTAGAAAAGTATTCTCCAAGTATTGTTATTATTCCAAAATACCTTGGCCCAAATACCTTGTAGAATTCCAAGGTTACCCCTATACTAAAAACCCAGAAATACTATTATACTTCCCTTGATCCAAAACGAAACCACAGGAAAATCTTCATAATTGGTTGAAGTATTAAGAAGAAGTTGCGTAGAAATTCTAAGGGTTGTTTGGAGCGGGTTGGGCGCCAGTAGGAGCTAAGCGTTGCTCGGGATCGACATTAAATCTTGGATAATTTTGGGCTTATCGAGGTAAATACTCTTGTCCTTCTATTGTAATTGGAAATTACATCGTAGTTGTATAGAAATGAGTATAAGATTTATAGAAGGATGGTATAAGAGAAGAGAATTGAATTGAAATCACATCGGAAGAATATTAAAGAAGAAGATCAGTACTTACATAGGGTGTATTTACTGAACTTGTGTAGTTTAACGGGTAGGGAAGTGCTGCCCAATTTTCTGTAGAATAGAGAATCCTCTGCTTAGAATATTCTACAGAGTAGTCCAGACGTTGATAGACGTATATGGTCTTTATAGGTTGAAAGTTCTGCGAGTAGCATGTTTTACTTGAAAGGTGGACAAGGCTAGCCGGGTTATAGCGGTGGAGCGTTTTGCTATTTGTCGATAATCGTCGCGAGGTATGTGAACCTCTTCCTATCCTTTCTAGCATGATGTTTTGTAAACTATGCAGTACGGTAGACGTACATGTGCTAAATGAGTTTTGGTTGGTAAAACATAAAGTGTTATAATAGCTTTATGGGAAGTTAGTTATAACGACTTTATAAAGAATGGTTTATTGATTGTAGAAGTTAAGAGACTTGATCTCAAAAGATAAGAGACTTAACTTAATTGAATTGATATGAATTTTGTTAAAAAGTGTGAAACCTCATTCGTGAGTAATGAGTACTTGGTTTAAAAGAATAATGTTTTACTGATTTCGGAAATGAGAATAAGTATCGAACAAACCACTGCAGCGTTAATAAAGGAAAATGTATTGGCAATAATTAATTATATTAAAATCAGTAGAAACCTCCATCTGCATAGAAGCTAAGATAAGACAAAATTGTATTACATTTCCTAGATCATGTTGCTTTAAGGAGATTGTTATAAACAAGAATAATCTACGCCACATAAGGCATATGTTACTCAAATTGTTTTAAAGAGAATTAGGTTATTAAGTGATTAAGACTATGAACTACTGAAATCACGACCAGCGGGCGTGGTGGTGCCTTACCGGCACCCTAGTGACACAACATCGAGTAATCAGTGAACATAAAACAACAACATGAGATAATGAAATATAAAACAATAATCAGGAAAACTTGCCTTAGGCATATATAAATAACCTCTTTTACAAAAGAACGGTTTAATCCTTTTACAAACCACACTTGCAGCGATTACTACGGACCTAAGAAATGATATGACAACAATGGCGGGACGGGGCCCAAACCACGAATGTAAACACTACGACGGGGGACTACACGTGATAAGCCTCGGAAAGCGGAGCTTCCCAAACGCTGACTGTGACCACGAGAGCTAGGACCGGCGGCGGTGTACCTCGACTGCGGCGTGAGCGCGGCCGAAGGAGGTCGATCTGGCAGTGCAAGTATGTGAAACTAAAAATCGCAAATGAAATCATAATAGTCTATAAAGCGGGAGACATGTATGATAGCAAACTACGATTTTACAATAACTAGCGATCATATCAAGTCGGGGACTCGCGCCTCAAGTTATCACCAAAGAACATAACAGATGGGTCTCACGCCCAACATCAATCGTGCGTGGGACACATTCCTCCTTCTGGCGGTTTATGATATAAAAGTTCCAAGGAACACACATGAACACGAGTCCCACCTGTGCCATAATAACACCGTATGGGGTAAGTACGAAGGCATAGCCGACTACTAACACCCACAGTACCAACAAAGTCATGAACTGTATCATAAGATCTGTCTAGACCGTCACATGATCGAAGCTGGCCACTTGCCCGCAGTATCTAATGTGCGCGTCTAGTCCTGGAACTTCCCGCAGCTCCGCATAGGCCAATCTCATCGGCCCGCATGGCGTCCCCGCATCGGTAGCTACTCCGGCGTCGTCACGGACCGCGATCGCGTAGCGCTGAGACCGCATGCCCGTAAGGGCGTACACTAACACGGAACTCTCGTAGTTCGCGTAGGCCGGGACTGCGTGAGGTATTCTCGAATCATAGGTCCATCGACCGCTGAGTCTACCCGCGTCGGAGGCGACTTAACCCGGAATCATCTCGAGATGAATGCCACAATACTATCATAACGGTGATAGTTAATAAGCACAATCAAGAAACCCGCCGCACAAACATCACAAGATACTAACACGTAGCATCCTAACACGTTTACTTATCAAAGCAACAGAAAGTCTTACAAGGCTATCACCAACCAACACAACCAATACAATAAAGTATTCACACAAGGTACTTTCTACTAACAAGTTGGTATCTAACCCCAAAGTACTTCACACATTAAATCTTTAAAAGATCGGTTTCTTTCACATAAGTCACCTGATACGTAGTATAAAAATAGAGTGACTATCCTTTTAAGAAAACCAAAACTCTTACCTTTGTAAAATCAAGTAACAACGTTATTTTCCAAGCGTCGAAGTTTGCCTAATTTCAAATGTTCACGTTTCTTATTTTAGAAAGGTTTCGTAGTTCATAGCTTTATTCATTTAAGAATATAATTCTCTTTTAAACAATCGGAGAAACATAAGCCTTATCTGTGAGTAGGATATTCTTGTTTATAACAATCTTATTACTGACCATGATCTAGGAAATATCATTTTGTCTCATCTTAGCTTCATGCGGATGGAAGTTTCTCTTGGTTTTAATAATACTTAATTATTCAAAACATTTCCTTTTATTAACGCTGCATGGTTTGTCGATACATCACGATTTCCAAAATCGGTAAAGCGTTCTTAAGCGTTATACCTAACTTCCCATAAAGCTAGTATAACTCTTAAGTTCTCAAACCAAGTATTACTTCTCTTTCAAAAGCGATTTGAAATCTTTTGAAATACTTCAAGTTCTTTATGATCACACATCAAGCGATTATAAACAAATCATTTACCTTTTAAAAACCACAAAGTGTTTTCTTATCTACATAAAAATTTGTTATAACCAACTTCCCATAAAGCCGTTATAACACTTTATGTTTTAAACCAATCGAATACATTTAGCACGTATGCGTCTACCGTACTACATAGTTCCTACATATCATGCTGAGGAGATAGGAAGAGGTTCACATACCTCGCGGCGATTATCGACTAATAGCAAAATGCTCCGAGTACCTCGCCGTCGGCTACTCCTTAAGCCAAGTAGAGCGCGCCACACGTAGTACTTGACCTATAAGGCCACAAGGCGCTTATTAACATCGTAGAACATTCTACGTAAAATTGCGCACCTCCCGCAACGCGTAAATCTCCTCTCTATCGGGTGGCTGTCGAAGCCAACCGGGGTTATCGTCTAACCCTAACGGTACAATTCTAATCCACGGTACTACTACAAGTCTCTTGTAATACCGTCCTATGTAATTCTGATTCAGCACTATATATAGTATACTTCAACTATATACTCCTACAACATGTAATATCCAATTACAATAGGGGACAAGATAATTACCTCGATAAGCCCATAATTATCCAAGCATAAAGTCGATCTGGGCAATCGTTTAGCTCGACTCAGGCGCTCGACCCGCTCTAAACCACCCTTAGAAGTTCTAACCAACTTCACACAATACTCAACGGACTATGGAGATTTTCCTAGGGTTTCGGTTTTGTAATGGACGGGAAGTATAATAGTATTTACGGCTTTTCGTAAAGGTATAACCTTAGGATACAACAAGGTATAAGGCTAAGGTAATTTGGGCATTATAACAATACTTGGAGAGTATTTCTATACCACAAAGGGGGGTATTATACGAAAGCAACTAGGCTAGGGGTACCCACGGCCACACCACAGGAGGGGGTGCCTGCCTCGGCCTACCCAGTGGGGACTCTCGGCGAGGGCCTGCGAAAGGGGAGGGGGAAGGCTCTCAAGACTTAGGCAATTTTGTGAATGCATTAGTCTTCAAAGGGAGGGGTATTTATAGGTCAAGCCTTGGCCAACCAATGGCCAAGATGAAGACAAGTGCAAGGCAAGTGTAGGGTGAGGATTTGGGCAAGTGTCCTTGGCCAACTTGCACACAAAATATCTTACCAACAACTTGACCAAGTTGGCAACTCCAATCGGCCATATTGCCGTTTCAAGTCCATCACTTGGAGGGTGACAAGTGTTGCCCTCCCGTTGGTCCAAAATGTTTCGTCTCTCGGAAAAATCCGCAAAAATACTAAATGACATAGCCGGAAATTCCCCTACGAAAGCTGTGAAAACGTTTCGTCAACGACTCTAGCAGGGTGTTGTGCACAAACATATTTCGCCCAAAGGTGCCACATGGGGTGACACGTGTCGCCCCGATTAAATCCAAAATATTTCGTCTTAGAAAATATCCAAACGGCCAAAATCTCAAAATCAGCGGGCCCCACAAAAGTAAATTTCTCCGTGGGCCCACGTGACCACTTAGAAAATAAAATTCCATAATTCTCTAATATTCGGAAGTCAGAATACCAAATCACGGGAATCAATTCCATTAACGAACCTTTTCCTTCACAAAACGGAAACTTTTAGTGGAAAAAATCGCCTCTTTCTTCCTTTCCGATCTTTGCATGCGTATTCTCAAATGCGTCGTCCTCGCATACATACCACGGAACTACGGGGTATAACATTCTTCCTTAGAAACATTCGTCCGAATGTTCCTTCTAATCTCAAAACAAGCGTGCGCGGTATAGTCTTCACTACTATACTTACGAAACAATCCTGCCATACCTGGCCATGGAAACACCTGCGCAAAACTTACATCTAAGTCCACGAGTAAACACCTCTAACATCACCACAAATAATACTACTTTGTCACTTTGTCGCGAGCCTTGCTCGACGACCCAACAAATGATGCCGGGCTGCGTCACGATCACCGAAGGCGTCGTGCGCTCAATTCTTACCACATTTCTGATACTGCTTTAGTATCCAAAACTCGGGGTTACTATCTCTAACGTGGTCATCATTAACTGGGAACATTCTGGATGGATCTTCGATACTTTCCCGAACATAACAATACGAAAGACCGGACGTCCTTCCTCCTAAGTCGGACGGCAAATGCTAACATATAGGCAATCTGGCCTATTCTTCACATGAACTCACAAGGGCCCAAAGTAACTCGGGCTAAGTTCCTTCTGTTTCCAAAACTCGTCACACCCTGTCCGGGGTGGTACTTTCAAGAAGACCGACCGTCAACCTGAACTCTAAGCGTCGTCGCCGATTATCCGCACGATTCCTCTGAGCTGTCAGAACTTCTTCTAGACAAGCTTCACACTATCCACAGTCTGCTGGAACAAGCCTGAACCAACTATCTGAACCCTGAAATGGTAGCTTAAACACTCCCCCAACCGGAGACAACGATCCTCACAGCTACCCCTGAAATCAAAACACTGGCCCGAGGGCGAATGCGATACGGAGACTCACCTGAGTTCCTAGCCTGCACTGGTACAAACTCCCGAGAAGAAAAAGCAGCCACGGGCTCCACATCGGCATAAGGTGAAGGTAGGCACCGTGCAACCTCACAACCTTTCGGATAACATCAACTGCGCCGAGGCGACCGACCAGAAGAACACGATAGGCTGCCCATCGGCCCGACCAGCGGTCGAACGCATCCACGAACTTGCACGGCTAACTAAACATGGGCCTAACACCCTCGCGACCCTAACACAAAGAGGACCACCACTGACCCCACCACCAAACCTACCGCGGGTTGACGTCGTAGCCTCAACCCTGACCCGGCAAGGCGCAAAATACCATCTCCCCGAAGGAACAATCTTACTAAACACGTTACGAAAACCTGGCGGTCTTCTTAGCTCGACTACCTTCTTTCAAATCATGCTACTCAGGGACTTATCCCACGAACATAGCTCACGTGCACTATGCACTCCTATAAGGGTCAAACATAACACTACACCTTTCTCGAGATGGCCTTACCTCTAAGGTCTTTACGTATAACACTCTAAGGCTCACACCTTCTCTATCCCCCAAAATCTTACTCGGTTAACCCACCATGATTTCTAATCACAACTACCACACTGCTATCAGAACATAGCACTTAAGGCATACTCACGCGAAAGTTACCGAAGGACACTTGCTGCTGGCCCTCTTCTGCTGTCCCTGGTTAACCCGTCGATCTCTACGTTTCTCGGCCTGCTGCGCATAAGCCCGTACACAGGCCATGCTCAAGCCCAACTGAAGAATTACTCTTGCACATCCCTTTCTTAGGTAGTCATCAAGACTCGCGATACATCGGTACTCTCTGGTAGCCAAATCCATAGCTAGTAACAAGGTTGTCTCTTGCAATCTATACTCTCGGTTCGATCGTGGGCGAAGGTTCACATATCATGGCGCGATGAGGCTGCCGTCATGCTTAAACTCTCTGGGCTAGTGGCGTCGCGAAATCCCGAATGAAGCACTACCCTAGGTAATGATTTGGCTTTGTGCCTCGCCACCCTCCGAACTCTACTCGCGGCTCACGCCTTGCGCGCCTCTGGGCGGGTTGCCCTACGGAGGCATAACGATAAGGAAAGGATTTCGTCGGAGGTTCAACTTACAACACTAAGGCACGATCTCGAGTGAGAAGAATAGAAACCAATCCTAAATATCCTATAGCCTCACGATTATTGATGTAGTGCACAACAATCGATAATCAAGACTCTCTTGAATCTGGTGCGTAGACACTTTCAGGATTAACACGCTCGATACCACTTTTGTCACGACCGGCGGGCGTGGTGGTGCCTACCGGGCACCCTAGTGACACAACATCGTCAGTGTCAGAACATAAAACAACAACATGAGATAACGAAATATAAAACAATAATCTGTGAAAACTTGCCTTAAGATATATAAATAACCTCTTTTACAAAGAAACGGTTTAATCCTTTTACAAACCACGCCACAAAGATTACTCAGACCTCTAAGAAATGATATGACAACAATGGCGGGACGGGGCCCAAACCCCGAATGTAAACACTTACTACGACGGGGACTACACCGATAAGCCTCGGAGAAGCGGAGCTTCCAGCTGACTGTGACCACGAGAGCTAGGACCAACGGCGGTGTACCTCAACTGCGGCATGAACGCGGCCCGAAGGAGGTCGATCTGAGTGCAGAGTATGTGAAACTAAAAATACTGCAAATGAAATCATAATAGTCTATAAAGCAGGAGACATGTATGATAACCAAACTACAGTTTTACAATAACTAAGCAGTCATATCAAGTCAGGGACTCACGCCCTCAAGTTATCACCAAAGAACATAACAGTGGGTCTCACGCCCACAACATCAATCGTGCCCGTGGGACACATTCCTCACTGCCGGCAGTTTATGATATAAAAGTTCCAAGGAACACACATGAACACCAGGTCCCACCTGTGCCATAATAACACCGTACGGGGTAAGTACGAAGGCATAGCCGACTACTAACACCCACAGTACCAACAAGGTCATGAACTGTATCATAAGATCTGTCTAGACCGTCACATGATCAAAGCTGGCCACTTGCCCGCAGTATCTAATGTGCGCGTCTAGTCCTGGAACTTCCCGCAGCTCCGCATAGGCCAATCTCATCGGCCCGCATGAGGCATCCCCCGCATCGAGGGTAGCTACTTCCCGGCGTAAATCGCACCGACTTCGCATCGCGTAGCCACAAGGACCGCGTGCCCATAAAGGGCGTCACTAACACGGAACTCTCGTAGTTCCGATAGCCGGGACTGCATGAGGTATTCTCGAATCATAGGTCCATCGACCCGCCTGAGTCTACCCCGCATCGGAGGGCAGCTTAACCCCCGGAATCATCTCAAGAGATGAATGCCACAATACTATCATAACGACTGATAGTTAATAAGCACAATCAAGGGAAACCCCTTCACACAAACATCACAAGATACTAACACACGTAGCATCCTAACACGTTTACTTATCAAAGCAACAAGAAAGTCTTACAAGGCTATCACCAACCAACACAACCAATACAATAAAGTATTCACACAAGGTACTTTCTACTAACAAGTTCGGGTATCTAACCCCAAAGTACTTCACACATTAAATCTTTAAAAGATCAGTTTCTTTCACATAAGTCACACAATACCCGTAGTATAAAAATAGAGTGACTATCCTTTTAAGAAAACAAAACTCTTACCTTTGTAAAATCAAGTAACAACGTTATTTTCCAAGCGTCAAGTTTGCCTAATTTCAAATGTTCACGTTTCTTATTTTAGAAAGGTTTCGTAGTTCATAGCTTTATTCATTTAAGAATATAATTCTCTTTTAAACAATCGGAGAAACATAAGCCTTATCTCATGAGTAGGATATTCTTGTTTATAACAATCTTATTACAATGACCATGATCTAGGAAATATCATTTTGTCTCATCTTAGCTTCTATGCGGATGGAAGTTTCTCTGGTTTTAATAATACTTAATTATTCAAAACATTTCCTTTTATTAACGCTGCATGGTTTGTCGATACACATCCTGATTTCCAAAATCAAGAAACGTTCTTAAGCCGTTATACCTAACTTCCCATAAAGCTAGTATAACTCTTAAGTTCTCAAAACCAAGTATTACTTCTTTCAAAACGATTTGAAATCTTTTGAAATACTTCAAGTTCTTTATGATCACACATCAAGCGATTATAAACAAATCATTTACCTTTTAAAAACCACAAAGTGTTTTCTTATCTACATAAAGTCGTTATAACCAACTTCCCATAAAGCCGTTATAACACTTTATGTTTTAAACCAATCGAATACATTTAGCACACGTGTCGTCACCGTACTACATAGTTCACACATATCATGCTAGAGGAGATAGGAAGAGGTTCACATACCTCGCGACGATTATCGACTAATAGCAAAATGCTCCGAGTACCTCCGTCGGCTACTCCTAAGCCAAGTAACGCGCCACACGTAGTACTTCAACCTATAAGGCCACGGCGCTTATTAACATCGTAGAACATTCTACGGAAAATTGGCGACCTCCCCGCAACGCGTAAATCTCCTCTCTATCAGGGTGCTATCAAGCCAACCGCGGGGTTATCGTCTAACCCTAACTGTACAATTCTAATCCACGGTACTACTACACAAGTCTCATCAGTATACCGTCCTATGTAATTCTGATTCAGCACTATATATAGTATACTTCAACTATATACTCCTACAACATGTAATATCCAATTACAATAGGACAAGATAATTACCTCGATAAGCCCATAATTATCCAAGCATAAAGTCGATCTGGGCAATCGTTTAGCTCCAACTCCGGCGCTCGACCCGCTCTAAACCACCCTTAGAAGTTCTAACCAACCTACACAATACTCCAACCGGACTATGGAGATTTTCCTAGGGTTTCGGTTTGTGACGGACGGAAGTATAATAGTATTTCGGCTTTTCAGAAGGTATAACCTTAGGATACAACAAGGTATAAGGCTAAGGTAATTTGGGCATTATAACAATACTTGGAGAGTATTTCTATACCACAAAGGGGTATTATCGAAAGCAACTAGGCTGAGGGTACCCCACGGCCACACCACAGGAGGGGGTGCCTACCGGCCTACCCCACTAGGGGACTCTCGCCAAGGGGCCTCACGAAAAGGAGGGGAAGGCTCTCAAGACTTAGGCAATTTTGTGAACGCATTAGTCTTCAAAGGAGGGGTATTTATAGGTCAAGCCTTGCCAACCAATGGCCAAGATGAAGACAAGTGCAAGGCAAGTGTAGGGTGAGGATTTGGGCAAGTGTCCTCGCCAACTTGCACACAAAATATCTTACCAACAACTTGACCAAGTTAGCAACTCAATCGGCCATATTGCGCTTTCAAGTCCATCACTGGAGGTGACAAGTGTTGCCCTCCCGTTGGTCCAAAATGTTTCGTCTCTCGGAAAAATCCGCAAAATACTAAATGACATAGCGGAAATTCCCTACGAAAGTGTGGAAAACGTTTCGTCGAAACGACTCTAACCGTGTTGTGCACAAACATATTTCGCCCAAAGGTGCCACACGGGGTGACACGTGTCGCCCCGATTAAATCAAAATATTTCGTCTTAGAAAATATCCAAAACGCCAAAATCTCAAAATCAAAGGCCCCACAAACCGTAAATTTCTCCCGTGGGCCCCACGTGACCACTTCCGAAAATAAAATTCCATAATTCTCTAATATTCCAGGAAGTCCGAATACCAAATCTGGGAATCCAATTCCCATTAACGAACCTTTTTCCTTCACAAAAACCGGAAACTTTTCCGTGGAAAAAAATCGCCTCTTTCTTCCTTTCCAATCTTTCTGTCGTATTCTCGTACGTACGTCCTCGCATACATACCCTGGAACTACGGGGTATAACAGAAACCTTTCGAAAATGAGAAACTTGAGCATTTGAAATTAGGCAAACATGACTTGAACTTTCGGAAAAGAATATTGTCACTTGACTTTAAAAGAGAAGGCATGCTTTTGTCTTAAAGATTGGTTTAAAAAGAAGGTAGGAAACTGATTTGATTTTACTTTGATGTCTTTTGACTTGAGTATTAATAATAAGAATCTTTTGAAGTATTTCAAAAGAGTTATGAATCATTTTAAAAGAAAAGAAGAGTGATACTTGGTTGGTAAAGAACTTAAGGGTTATACTAACTTTATGGGAAGTTAGGTATGATGGCTTAAGGAAGATAGGAACAGGTTACTTATTTGTTTATGAAAGTCTTGTATTGATTTACGAAAAAGTGTAGTAAGATGGTTTGATAAGTAAACATGTTATGACGCCACGTGTGTTAGTGTCTGTGATGTTTGTTTGGGGTTATTCTTGTTGTGCTTACGTTGTTAAGCGTTAAGCGGTTATCTTGCTATTATATCACATACCCCGACTTGTTATGATGCGAGATTTGCCACCCTCGATGCGAGGTATACCTCATGCGATGCGTGACTATGCGCGAGTGCGGGAGTTCGAGATTGATCATTCCGGTATTATCCCGACGCGAGGATGCGCCACGCGATGTGTGACTATGTGGTCTGTGTGACTATACGGACTGCGGGAGTCCAGGAGGATGTCGGGGTTAGCTACCCCCGATGCGAGGAATACCTCATGCGGGTCTGTGTGACCTATGCGATGCGGGAGTTCGAGTTAGGCTCGCATAATGATACTATGGGCGATTGGCCTTGCCCGATCATTAGCGGCCTAGAAAAGACCGCCATTACATCTATTTTTGCTCTTGTTTATCTTTGTGGCACTTTGCGGTTGAATTGATTGTATTTGTAAGTGGTTTTAAAAATGCTTTGATTTCATTTCGCATTTACGATTTCACATACTTGGTACTGTTGTCGACCTCCTTCGAAGCCGTTCATGCCTCAGGTAGAGGTACACCAGTCGTCGATCCTCGCTCTTAGGATCACAGTTCAGCGTTTTGGGAAGCTCCGTTTCTCCGGAGGCTTATCTTTGGTATAGTCCCCTGTTGTTATAGGTACTTACATTCAGGGGTATGGCGGGGCCCTGTCCCGTCATTGTTGTTATAACATTCTTAGAGGTCTGTAGTACTGTTATGGGCAGAGTTTGTAAAAGGGATGTAACTGTTCGGGTGCAAGTTTTATGTTTATATATATGCCGAAAGGCAACTTTTCTCAGATAAACTGTGTCTCATTTTACATTGGTTTCATATCTTGTTTTATATTCCGCTGATTACTCTGATGTATGACTACTTGGGTGCCCGGGTAAGGCACGATCACGCCCCGGGCAGTCGTGACAAAAGTGGTATCGAGCGGTTAATCCTCGGAAAGTGTCTGAACCGTATCTAGTAGAGTCTTGATTATCGGTGTGCGCACCACACCAATAATCGAGAGGCTATAGGATATTTAGGATTGGTTTCCATTCTTCTCACTCGAGATCGTGCCTTAGAGCCGTGTTACAAGTCGGACCTCTAACGTATTTCTTTCCACTTTGATTATGCCTCCGCGCAAGGCAACTCCGCCCGAAGGGCAAGGCGTGGAGGCTGCGAGTAAACACGAGGGTTACAAGGCACGAGCCCAACCGCTGAGGTGGTGCTTCATTCGGGAGTTCTGCGGCGTCGCCAAACGAAGAGTTTAGCACAGGCAACGCCTCTGCGACCATGATATATGAGCCTTGATTACGGCCAGGGGGCGGAGAATATGGATTACAAAGGAATGGACTGTTACTAGCTAGGATTTTAGCAACGAGAGAATATAGAGTGCACCGATATATCACTGTCTAGACAATTATCTAGTAAAGGGTTGTACAAGAGTAGCTCTTGATCGGGCATGGATATTGCCCGTATGCGAGCTTATCGCGACACGGAGGAACGTAGAGATCGACGGATTAACCAAGATCAGCGAAGAGGCGAGCAGCGGTCCTTTAGTAACCTTCGAGGCGAATCGCCTCGCGTGATCGATACACACCTCCACGATGCAGTGGTCCTCGCGAGGTTCGGGGCGTTCGGTATGCAGGAGTTGGTCGAGCTCCGAGGCTTCCGGTTCACAACTATCGTAGTTCCGGCCAGCAGGATTCGATTTTCCTCGGTGTTCACACAGGACAGCGTCATCCCGGGAATGTCGTCTTTTTGTTGGTACTTGTTTCACTGCGCGCCGTGCCATGTGACGAGATCGTGCTCATAGGAGTGCGAGCGAATGACTCACCTACGGTCGATTGCAGATTCGATGGTTCGGAGAGGAAGGGTGTTAGCGAGAGGCCACCCCACCTCGGTGTGGTCTGTGGTAAGTGTCATTATGGAGTGTCGTATTTTCTTCGACTTGTTATGCTTTGCGGCGAGGCCATTTTGCGAGAAATTGTCAGGCCGGTGGCGCGGATGTAGAGACTCAGCCTTCAGGATCAGTGACTAGTTCATCACCTTCCCTAGCTATGCGCCCAACAGGGCAGGATTGACTAGAACAACAAAGGGGAGTGAAGCAGTAGATACAGGTATATCCTTAACCCTCTAGAGAATAGTATGTGTGATAAGATGAGTACATCTTAAGTGTTATGTTCAGACATCATTGTGTTAATTGTGATTAGAAATCATGGTTAGTTAAAAGGGTAAGATTGGGGATAGGGGAAATGTGAGCTTTAGGATATTATACGTGGAGACCTTAGAGGCAAGGCCATCTTGAGTAAAGATTTATTTCTATGGTTGACCCTTATCGGAATGCATAGTATACGTGAGATATATATTTGTGTGATAAGTCCCTGAGTAGTGTGAAATGAAAGAGGGTAGTTGAGCTAAGAATGACCACTAGGTTTTCGTAACTTGATTAGTGAGATTGTTCCGGATCGGGGAACAAGAGTTTGGCGCGATAATGGTCGGGTTGAGGACCGTCGCGGTCAACCCGACTTTGTAATGTGGTAGGGTCAGTTCGAGGTGGTCCCGCCAGGTGGTAGGGTCACAGGGGCGCTAGGCCCAAGTTTAGTTAACCATCGTACGAGTTCGTGGATGCGTTCGACCAGAAGTCGGGCCGATGAGGTCAGCCCATCTTGTCTTCGATCAGACCGTTTACTCAGAGGGTTATGCGAGATCTTGTTATCAGGAAGATTGTAAGGCTACACGGGGTTCCTACTTTTACTTATGACCGGCAGTGGAGCCCAGTTTACGGCTATTTCTTTTGTTTCTGGAGGTTTTTACCAGGCAGGGTTAGGAACTCAGGTGAGTCTCTGTATCGCATTCACCCTCGGGTCAGTGTTTGGATTTCAGGGGTAACTGTAAGGATCGTGCCTCTTGTTGAGTGAGTATCATTATAGCTACCATTTCAGTATTCGGATATCGCCTTATGACGCCTTGTATGGGCGGTAGAGTAGGTTGCCAGTCGATTGGTTCGATGTTGGCAAGGTTCGATTGTTAGTTCATACTTGATTGAGGATGTGGATAGGGTGAAGCTTATCCAGGAGAGGTTATTGACAGCTCAGAGTCAACAGAAGTCGTGTGGATGATTGGCGTCGACACTTGGAGTTCAGATTGACGGTCGGTCTTTTTGAAGGTACCACCCCGGAAGTGTGACGAGATTGGGAAAATATGGGAAACTTAGCCCAAAGTACTTTTGGGCATTTTCAGATTGTTTGTAGAATAGGCCAGGTTGCCTGCAAGTTAACACTGCCGTCCGACTTGGGAGGCAGTACGTTCGGTCTTTCATGTTGCTATGTTCGGAAAAGTATCGGAGATCCATCCAGAGTGATTCCAGTTAATGATGACCAAGTTGGAAATAGTAACCCGGAGATTTTGGAAACTGAAGCAATAACAGAAATGTGGTAAGTTATGAGAAAGAGTTTGAGTGTACGAGGAGGGTACGACGAGTAAGGGAGTATATTTTAGACCTTGGGTGGGAGCTTTTGTAATGCTAGAGGTGATTCCTCGTGGACCTGAAGTTAAGTAATTGCGCGTGTGTTATTTTTGTGGCCAGGTGTGGCATTGGCAACTTGTTTAAGTTAAGAGGAACTTTATCGTTATCTGTCTTGAGAAGGAACATTCGGGACGAATGTTTCTAAGGAGGGGAGAATGTTATACCCCGTATTTCCAGAGTATGTACGTGAGGGCGTACGTACAAAAGTTTAAGCCTTAAGTTAGGCAAGGGACGAAAAATTTGTGCACAACTAGCGAAAAGAATTGTTTTCCGACGAAACGTTTTCCAAACCTTGTGAAGGAAAAATTACGGTTGCAACATTTATATTTTTTGCGGATTTTTCCGAGAGATGAAATATTTTGGACCAACGAGAGGGCGACACTTGCCCTCAAGTGGACGACAATCAAGGGGAGTAGTTGGCACGTTTTTTTAATGTTAAAGGCCTTAAACATTTGGTCAATGTTTGGCTAGATATTATTTGTAGTATATGAGCAAGTGGGACCCACACAACACTTGTCCAAATCTTCACCCTCCACTTGCCCTCCACTTGCCTTAATCTTGGCCATTGAAAGTCCTATAAATACCCCTCTAGTGCAAGACTAAATCTTCATCCCTTAAACATTTCCCAAGTCTGGACATCCCTCTCCTCCTAAGCTCTCGTCGAGCACCCCTCCCCTTTGTGAAGCCTTGGCCGAAATACCCCCCCTCCTAGTTGTTCTCGTGAAACCCCCCCCCCCTTGGTAGAAAAGTATTCTCCAAGTATTGTTATTATTCCAAAATACCTTGGCCCAAATACCTTGTAGTATTCCAAGGTTACCCCTATACTAAAAGTCTAGAAATACTATTATACTTTCCTTCAGTCACAAAAATGAAACCCTGAGGAAAATCTTCATAATTGGTTGAAGTATTAAGAAGAAGTTGCGTAGAACTTCTAAGGGTTGTTTGGAGCGGGTTAGAGCGCCCAGAGTAGGAGCTAAACGTTGCTCAGGATCGACATTAAATCTTGGATAATTTTGGGCTTATCGAGGTAAATACTCTTGTCCTTCTATTGTAATTGGAAATTACATACTGTAGTTGTATAGAAATGAGTATAAGATTTATAGAAGGATGGTATAAGAGAAGAGAATTGAATTGAAATCACATCAGAAGAATATTAAAGAAGAAGATTGAACTGTACTTACATAGGACTGTATTTACAGTAGACTTGTGTAGTTTAACGGGTAGGGAAGTGCTTCCCGATTTTCCGTAGAATAGAGAATCCTCTGCTTAGAATATTCTACAGAGTAGTCCAGATGTTGATAGACGTATATGGCCTTTATAGGTTGAAAGTTCTGCGAGTAGCATGTTCTACTTGAAAGGTGGACAAGTCTAGCCGGGTTATAGCGGTGGAGCGTTTTGCTATTTGTCGATAATCGTCGCGAGGTATGTGAACCTCTTCCTATCCTTTCTAGCATGGTGTTTTGTAAACTATGTAGTGCGGTGAGCGTCGTGTGCTAAATGAGTTTTGGTTGGTAAAACATAAAGTGTTATAATAGCTTTATGGGAAGTTAGTTATAACGACTTTATAAAGAATGGTTTATTGATTGTAGAAGTTAAGAGACTTGATCTCAAAAGATAAGAGACTTAACTTAATTGAATTGATATGAATTTTGTTAAAAAGTGTGAAACCTCATTCGTGAGTAATGAGTACTTGGTTTAAAAGAATAATGTTTTACTTATTTCGGAAATGAGAATAAGTATCGAACAAACCACTGCAACGTTAATAAAGGAAAATGTATTGGCAATAATTAATTATATTAAAATCAGTAGAAACCTCCATCTGCATAGAAGCTAAGATAAGACAAAATTGTATTACATTTCCTAGATCATGGCTGCTTTAAGGAGATTGTTATAAACAAGAATAATCTACTCACACATAAGGCATATGTTACTCAAATTGTTTTAAAAGAGAATTAGGTTATTAAGTGATTAAGACTATGAACTACGAAACCTTTCGAAAATGAGAAACTTGAGCATTTGAAATTAGGCAAACTTGAACTTTCGGAAAAGAATATTGTCACTTGACTTTAAAAGAGAAGGCATGCTTTTGTCTTAAAGATTGGTTTAAAAAGAAGGTATGGAAACTGATTTGGTTTTACTTTGATGTCTTTTGACTTGAGTATTAATAATAAGAATCTTTTGAAGTATTTCAAAAGAGTTATGAATCGTTTTAAAAGAAAAGAAGAGTGATACTTGGTTGGTAAAGAACTTAAGGGTTATACTAACTTTATGGGAAGTTAGGTATGACGGCTTAAGGAAGATAGAAGGAACGGGTTACTTATTTGTTTATAAAGTCTTGTATTGATTTCTGAAAAAGTGTAGTAAGATGGTTTGATAAGTAAACATGTTATGACGCTACGTGTGTTAGTGTCCTGTGATGTTTGTGTAAGGGGGTTATTCTTGTTGTGCTTACGTTGTTAAACGTTAAGCCCGTTGTACTGCTATTATATCACATACCCCCCTGACTTGTTATGATGCCGAGGATTTGCCACCCACGATGCGAGGTATACCTCATACGGTCTGTGTGACTATGCTGAGCTGCGGGAGTTCCAGGATTGATCATTCCGGGTATTATCCCGATGCGAGGGATGCCTCATGCGGTCTGTGTGACTATGCGGTCTGTGTGACTATGCGGACTACGGGAGTCCAGGAGGATGCCGGGGTTAGCTACCCCCGATGCGAGGAATACCTCATGCGGTGCAATGTGACCTATGCGGATCGCGGAGTTCGAGTTAGGCTCGCATAATGATACTATGGGCGATTGGCCTTGCTTCGATCATTAGCGGCCTAGAAAAGACCAGTTACATTACATCTATTTTTGCTCTTGTTTATGCTGTGGCACTTTGTGCGGTTGAATTGATTGTATTTGTAAGTGGTTTTAAAAATGCTTTGATTTCATTTCGATTTTACGATTTCACATACTTGGTACTGTTATCGACCTCCTTCGAGGCTGCGTTCATGCCGCGGTAGGTACACGATCGTCGATCCTCGCTCTTAGGATCACGATTCGAATTTTGGGAAGCTCCGTTTCTCGGAGGCTTATCTTTGGTATAGTCCCCTGTTATAGGTACTTACATTCGGGGTATGGCGGCCCTGTCCGTCATTGTTATAACATTCTTAAGTGTAGTAATCGTATGGGCAGAGTTTGTAAAAGGGATGTAACTGTTCGGGTGCAAGTTTTATGTTTATATATATGCCGAAAGGCAACTTTTCTCAGATAAACTGTGTCTCATTTTACATTGGTTTCATATCTTGTTTTATATTCCGCTGATAACTCTGATGTATGACTACTTGGGTGCCCGGGTAAGGCACCAGTCACGGGCCCCGGAACGGGTCGTGACATTATTCTTACAGCCCAAACCACAAACGTGACTACAGACCTCAGAATAACAAGCGTGGCGGACAGGCCCCGCCATACCCTGAATGTACAAAGTCTATAACCTCAGGGAATCATACCAAAAAGACAAAGCCTCCGGAGAGATGGAGTCTTCCAAGAACTGAACAATGATCCTAAGAGTGCGGATCAGCAAGCTACGTATCTCGACCTGCGGCATGAACGCAACCCCCCGAAGGAGGTCAGTACAACAGGTACCAAGTATGTGAAACTGAAAATACTGTAATGAAATCATAATAGTATATATAAAGCAGGAGACATGTATGATAGCCAAACTACAGTACACAACATATACACAGCCATGTCAAGTCAGGGACTCACGCCCTCTAAGTCATCACTCAAATATAACCATAGGTCTCATGCCCATAATATCAATCATGCCCGTGGAATTCCTTCCTCACCGGCTGCCTATGATATAACAACAAGGAGTACACATGAACACTAGATCCCACTCGTGTCATAAGAACCGTCTGAGGCAAATACGGCGCATAGCTACGAGATCCACCTGCGTCATCGATCGATGGGCAAGTACGAAAGCCGGCTACGAATCCACCCGTGCAACAATACTAATACGAATCACGGCCGGCCGGCAAGTCGATAGCCTCTGCGGATCCACCTGCGTCACATCACGATCGGGCAAGTCGCGAGCTAACCACGAATCCACCCTGCATCACACAACCGCCTCTAACACCGGCCGGCAAGTCGATAGCCAACTACGAGATCCACCTGCATCACGCCAGGCCGGCAAGTACGAGGGCTAACTACCGGATCCACCCTGCGTCGGAGACCTCTGGAGAGCTAGTCCATGGAATAACACTATCAGCGGAGTGAACCTCATCATGGCGTACCCGTGGAATCCTCCATCACCGACAGTGCGTCCAAGTAAACTTATAACTAAGACAATGGAAGCATACGTGGAATCCTCCATCACCGATCAGCGTCCAAGTAGACTCATAACTACATGCTTTTGATTCGAATTGCAATACCATGTCTTTACATAAACCAAGACAATTACCATGCCTTCTTTTCACATAAACCAAGAGAATTCTTATTTAAGCAAACCAAAGTACTTATCAAGGCACACATAGAATAATTCTCAATTAAACAAGCCAAAGTAATCGTGTACGTACATTCTTTTCGAAAGCCTCCTTTTTATGTAAAATCCAAGATACTAACACCCGTAGTATCAAGGCGTGTCTATTTTTCAAAGTAAGTTACTACACCTTTAAAAAAAAACTCATTTCAAAGCTTGAAACCAAGTAACTTCAATTTTTCACAATCTAGACAACTTATGCTCATTAATCAAAATAGACAACTTTCATAACCTTCCATAAAGTTATTATAACCAACTTCCCATAAAGCCGTTATACTAACTTTATGCTTTAGAAATTAAGACATCCTTATCCTTTCATAAGGCCGTTATAACTAACTTCCCATAAAGCCGTTATAACTCCTTATAAACCATTTCGTTCTTTTACTAACCAAGAGACTTATACTTCAAACAAATTTATACAATTTTCAAAATACTTCAAGCCTCTTATCCTTTAGAAAACAAGTTTCTTACCTCAAAAATTTAAGTCTCTTATCTTGTAGAATAATTCAATACTCAATACTTTCCCACCAAGTACTCTATACTTCTTTATGTCAAGAAAACCTTGTTTACCTTATTTAGGATAAACCACTCCTCAAGAACAAGCGGGTTAACTTCTTAACCCAACCAACTTAGACATTTTCTTAAACAAGTCAAGTATAACAAAAGGATTTACTTCATTCAAAACACGTACGTCTACCGTACTATATAGTTATAACTACTCATGCTCAAGAGATAAGAAAGTTTCCACATACCTCTTCGGTCAATCCACTTGCTAAGCTCAAACTACCGCAAGTAGTATGTCAACCTATAATAACCACGATACGTTTATTAACCTCTAATTTCAATGTAGAAATAATCTAAGTTCAAAGCCACTAAATTCTATGGAAAATTGGGCAGCATTTCCTTTGTTTCTACATACTTTGCCACCTTTTTAAGGTCCGAATTCAACATCCAAACGCCACATCTTAGGCCCAACAATCCAAACATCTCAAGGGGATTACACACCTAAACTTGGGTGTGTAAAATTCTGCCCCAAAAGGTACATAATTAACTTAATCAAGTTTAAGGTAGTTCTTAGGCTACAACATGCTCATAATATCTTCTTAACCAATTCTTTCACATCCAAATCATATTTCTTACATGCAATGAATCTAAGAGCATTATTTACTACTACAAGTTCCTTCTTCTTCACATGCAACATCAATACTAGCTATAAGAGAAGAAATGTTACCTTTAGATCTTTAGCCAAAACTATTCCAACAACTTTGCTAGCCTCCTTTCCAAGAACACCACCACAATAACTCCTACAAGCTAGCCACAAGCTTCCTTCTTGTCCTTAACTTTTCAGATTTTTCTTAGGATTTGAATTCCTCTTGGAATTCTAGAGAGAAGTGAGAGCTAATTTAGAGAGAGAGAGAGGTTTGAAAGATGACCAAGTCTTCAAGACTTGGTCAATATAAGGCATGCAAGAAAATCAGATGGGGGGGGGGGACACTTGTCACCCTTCCATGACCTTTTTAAAAGAGAAAATCAGATTTTCCTAAGTTTTTCCGCCCAAAATCCCGCCTCGGCGCGGCCAGCCGTGGCGCCCGTCTTGCTCCGACTTCTGCGAACTTCCGTCGCGCCACGCTTCGGCGCGTACTGCAACTTCGACCCTCGATATCCGGCGCCGCGACCCTGCCTCCGGCGCCGCGGCCCTGTCGCTTCTGTCCGAGACACATTTCTGCCTGTCTGCGCACTGAACTTGTAACTCCCATAACTTCCTACTCCGGTGTCCTATCGACGAACGGTTAGTTGCGTTGGAAACTAGACTCAACGAACCACGCACTAGGACTTTGAAATACTTAGGAACTCTCAATGCATTGGGTCATAACTGTTACACCCCATATTTCCGGGGTATGTACGTAAGGACGTACGTACAAAAGTTCAAGCCTTAATGTTAGGCATAGGACGAAATTTGTGCACAACCCACTAAAAGAATCGTTTTCCGATGAAACGTTTTACAAAACTTGCGAAGGGAAAATTACGGCTATGTCATTTATAATTTTTGCGGATTTTTCCGAGAGATGAAATATTTTGGACCAACGAGAGGGTGACACTTGTCACCCACAAGTGGACGGTAACTTGGACGATTTCTTGGGCGTTTTTGTGGCCTTGCACAAGTCAAGGTTAGGTAGGATATTTTTGTGTAGTAGATGGATAAGGACACTTGGGTGAATCCCCACCCTCCACTTGCCCTCCACTTGCCTTCATCTTGGCCGTTGGTTGCCTATAAATACCCCTAACTTGAAGGTTTTCTTCGTCCACAAACACAATTCTCTAAGTCTCAAAATCCTCCCTCCTTGTAGTGTTTCGTCCCAACCCTCTCCCCTTCTAGCCTAGTGGCTTCGGCCGAGAGCCCCCCCCCCTGTGGTGGAAATATTCTCCAAGTATAGTTACTATTCCAAAATACCCTAGCCCAAATCCCTTATAGTATTTAAGTAGAAGTTGTGTAGAACTTCTAAGGGCTTCTTGGAGCTATCGGGCGCAAATTAGGAGCTAAACCTTGCTCAGGATCGACATTTAACTTGGATAATTTTGGGCTTATCGAGGTAAATACTCTTGTCCTTCTATTGTAATTGGATATTACATATAAGAATAGTTAAGACTTGAGTATAAGATATTGAAGGGTATTAAAGAATAGAATTGAACTGTAAACACAGTAGAAGGGTATTAAAGAAGAGAATTGAACTGTACTTACATGTGATGTATTCTGATGAACTTGAGTAGTTTGTGGTGGGAAATGCTGCCCAATTTTCCGTAGAATAGAGAACCCTCTGTTTAGAACTGTTTACAGAGTAGTCTAGACGTTGATAGACATATTTGCCTATTATAGGTCGATACTCTGCGCGCGACATATTCGACTTGGCAGGTGGTTTTCGCCGAGGAGGTATGTGATTCTTCCTATCCTCTTGAGCATGATATTTTAAAAGTATATATATAGTAGGTAGACGTACGTGTGTTAACTGAACATGGTTTTACTTGACGTCTTTTGACTTGATTCTAAAAAAATAAGAAACTTGAAGTATTTCAAAAGAATTATGAATCATTGTTAACAGAAGAGTAATATTTGGTTTTTAAACAAAAAGCTTAAGAGTTATACTAGCTTTATGGGAAGTTAGGTATAACAACTTAAGAAAGATAAAAGGAACTGTTTACTTATTTGTTTATAAAAGCCTTGTATTGATTTCTGTAAAGTATAGTAAGATTGTTTGATAAGTAGACATATTATGATCTTCGTGTGTTAGTGTCTTGTAACTTTTGTAAAGGGGTTCCACTTGTTGTGCTTACGTTGTTAAGCGTTAAGACCGTTATCTTGTTATTATATCACATACCCTTGACTTGTTATACAGGGCTTGCCGCGATCTTGGTCTATCGGCTATGCGGTCTGTGTGACTATGCGAGGCGCGGAGTTCGAGATTGATCATTAGGGTGTTTTATCCGTCACGGGGATGCCTATGCGATGCAATGTGACTATGCGGTCTATGAGACTATGCGGTGCGGGAGTCCGGGAGAATACCGGTTAGCTACCGTCGAGAAATACCTCATGCGGTCTGTGACCTATGCGATCGCGGAAGTCCGAGATTAGGCACGCATAATGATACTATGGGCGATTGGCCTTGCTTGATCATTCGCGCCTAGAAAAGACCGATTACATTATATCTATTTTTGCTCTTGTTTATGTTGTGGCACTATGTGCAGTTGAACTGGTTGTATTTGCAAATGGTTTTAAAATACTTTGATTTTACTTCAGTACTTTACAGTTTCGCATACTTGGTACTGTTATCTTGACCTCCTTGAGTGCGTTCATGCCGCAAGGGAAAGCAGGTACTAGATCCACATCCTTAGGATCTCTACTTTGGTGTCAGGAGCTCCATCTTCTCCGGAGGCTCGACTTTTTGGTATGGTTCTCCCTGTGTTGTAGATATATGTACATTCAGGGTATGGCAGGGCCCTATCCCGCCATAGTTGTTTATTTCCTTAGAGGTTTGTAGTCCTATTGTACTGTTGAGATGTAACTGCCAAACTTTGGATATATATATATGCCGAAAGGTAACTTTTTCTCAGATAAACTGTTCATATTGTTTCCTGTCTTGTTTTATTTTCCGCTGATTACTCTGATGTATGACTACTTGGGTGCCCGGGTAAGGCACGATCCACGAACCGGGCAGGTCGTGACAAATGTGGTATCGAAGCGATTAATCCTCGAAAAGTGTCTGACGCCGTATCTAGTAAGTCTTGATTATCGGTATGTTGTGCACCATACCAATAATCGAGGCTATAAGATATTTAGGATTGGTTTCCATTCTTCTCACTCGAGATCGTGCCTTAGAGTTGTGTTATAAGTTGGACCCTCTAACGTATTTCCTTTCTTTATGATTATGCCTCCACGTAGGCAACCCGCCCGGCGGCAAGGCAGCGAGGAGCTGCTAGTAGGACACCGAAGTCACGAGGGCTCGAGCCCGTCTATACCCGAGATGGCGAGTTCCACGACGCCTTGCCGCCAGCGAGGTTTAGGCGCAGCGGTGGTGATGAGACCACGCACTGCACCTCCAGTCTCACACCGAGCGGATGAGATGGAATTCTGAGAGATGGCCCAAATTCTTGGCGGGATCGTGGCGACACGAGGATAAATTTGGGCCGGCCAGTTCCAGTAGCACCCGTGGTACATCCTAGATCGGACAACTTGAGACTACGGGATTTTCTGAGTTGTAGCCCGCCTGAGTTCTACGGGTCGAGGCCTGAGGATGATCCGCAGGAGTTCATCCGCTACTCTGAAGGATCATGCGAGTGATCAGCGTCGAGACCGTCCGTGATCTTGGTTCACATAAGTGCGTGATACCGCAGTCGATTGGTTTGATTCGTGGGAGTTATCCCGGGGAGAGCACGCGCCTCCAGCTATTTGGGACGAGTTCTCGGAGGCTTTTCTCACTCACTTCTTGCCTCCGCAGATGAGGAGGGCACGGGCCGATAAGTTTTTGATGCTGAGACAGAGAGGGCGCACCGTTAGGGAGTACAACGTTGAGTTCGATTCATTGGCTCGATATGTCCCTGCGCTAGTAGCAGACATGGAGGACCGAGTGCACCGCTACGTCACTGGGTTAGATGATTATCTGGCAGAGTCTTGCTCAGGTGTGGCTCTTCAGCCGGGCATGGGCATTGCCGCGTTCGAGCTCATGCCCAGGTGCGAGGCGTAGAGACCGGCGGGTCGACAAATTTCAGCAGCGAGAAGGACAAGGCGGTAGGATCTTTTGGTAGCTCTCGGGGTGGACGGCCTCAGCAGACGTCTAGATTTGCACCACAGCCGGCTCAGAGCACTCCTATATAGTTTTGATGCGGCGAGTATTCGGGCGGTCGGGCCCGGACTTCGGACTTCGGGTAGCAAGGGTGCTAACCGATCGAGTCCGCTCGGTGTCCGATGTGGTAGATTCCATTCGGGGTTGTGGTACTACTTGGGAGTTTGCTATACTTGTGGCGGCAGGTCACTATGCGAAACTGTCCGAGCGTGGCGCCGATGGGAGGAGTCGCCGCCAGTGCATTGCGGGTCTTCATCCCTTACTCGCCCGAGGCGGGTACTCATGGACCAGCAGGTCGCGGCAGAGGTCGTGGCGCGGGTCCCAGTTCTAGCGGTCTTCAGAACCGCATTTATGCCTTGACCAGCCGGCAAGACCAGGAGGCGTCGCCTGACGTCGTCACAGGTACTTTATCGGTTTCTGGTTACGATGTGTATGCCTTGATAGATCCGGGTTCTACTGCCTATATATCTCCCCTTATTGCTAGTAGGATAGGGATAGAGCCTGAGTCCATAGACCCTTTTGAGGTAGCTACGCCAGTGGGTGATTCGGTAGTAGCTCGGCGGATATATAGGGCTTGCCCAGTGACTTTATGCAATCGTCAGACCCTAGCCGACTTGATAGAGTTGGAAATGACTGATTTCGATGTGATCATGGGCATGGATTGGTTAGCTTCTTGCTACGCCAGTGTAGACTGCAGGGAGAGAGTGAGTGCAGTTCGATTTCTGAGAGCGATTATTGAGTGGGAGGGGAACACTGTGTCGCCGAGGGGTAGGTTTATTTCTTACCTCAAGGCTAGGAAGATGGTGCAGAAGGGGTACATCTACCATCTCATTCGGGTATTAAATCACGAGGCTGCGGTACGGATCTTGATCGATTCGATGGTCGAGAGTTCCCGGATGTGTTTCCAGACGACCTCGTATCCTCACGAGAGGAGATAGAGTTTTGTATCGATATCTTTGCGGATACTCGCCTATTTCCATTAGCCATCTGAATGACACTGCCGAGTTGAGAGAGTTGAAGGACCACCGTGAGATTTCTTGGAGAAGGGCTTCATCGGACCTAGTGTTTCTCCTGGGAGCGCGGTATTGTTCGTGAAGAAGAAGGATGGGGCTGCGCATGTGTGTTGATTACGCAGACCGAACAAGGTGACTATTAAAACAGATACCCCTTCCCGGGATTGATGATTTGTTCGACCACTGCGAGTGCGAGATGTTTCTCCAAGATTGATGCGCGATCGGGCTATCATCAGTGCAGTCGAGAGGCGGATGTCCCTGGATCGCATTCGGACCCGACGCACTATGAGTTCGAGGTTATGTCGTTCGGTTTGACCAATGCTACGGCAGTTTTTATGGATTTGATGAACCAAGTGTTCAAACCATTTTTGGATACGTTTGTGATAGTATTCATCGATGACATCTTGGTTTATTCTCGCTCCGAGCGGGAGCATGCGGAGCATTTGAGGACTGTGTTGAGAGTTCTCGGGACCAGCGATTATGCGCCAAGTTTTGAAGTGTGAGTTACGGTTGACTTGGTGGCTTTTCGGGCATATTGTGGGTGATGGTATTGGTGGATCGGCCAAGATCGAAGCGATCGAGTTGGCCTAGACCTACTCCGGCAGTGCGCGATTTTACGGGCCTCGCGGTTATTATCGGCGGTTCGTGGAGAAGTTTGCTTCTATCTGCACCATTGACCAAGATGACTCGAAGCGCTAAGTTTGATGGTGATGCTTGTGGCGGGGTTTCCGATTCTTTGAAGAGGCGGCCGCCCCGTTCTTACTCTTCCGGAGGTCCGGACGGCTATGTCGTGTATTGTGATCGTCGGGCATCGGGTTGGGATGTGTGTTGATGCAGCGGGGCAAGGTTATAAGCGTCACGCATCCCGACAGCTTAAGAAGTATGAGAGGAACTACCCCACCCATGATTTGGAGTTGGCAGCGGTGATTCACGCTTTGAAGATCTGGAGGCACTATTTGTATGGAGTTCATGTGGATATTTACACAGACCACAAGAGCCTCCAGTATATCTTCAGCCAGAGGGAGCTGAACTTACGACAGAGACGGTGGTTAGAGTTGCTTAAGGATTATGATGTCGATATCTGTACCACCCGGGAAGGCCAATGTTGTGGCGATGCTCTTAGTCGTAGGTCGATGGGAGTCTATCGGATGTGCGGCGGAGAGGAGGGCATGGTTTGCGATTTACATCAGTTAGCGAGCCTTGGAGTCCGATTGATCGATTCTGATAGCAGTGGGGTTCGAGTTCAAGAGGTTGTCGAGTCTTCCATCGTCGAGGAGGTGAAGAGGCAACAGTTTGAGGATCCGGTTTTGACGCGGTATCGTGATCGCTCTTCGTGAGGAAGGGTCCTTTTGAGGTAGCACGATGGTGTTACGGTTTGAGGGCGAGTTGTGTTCCGGATATTGCGGGACTTGGCCGAGTTCTAGGAAGCACACTGCGCGTTATTCTATCCATCCGGTCGACAAAGATGTACCACGACCTCGTGCAATGTATTGGTGGGATGGCTTGAAGAGGGCGTTGCGAGTTTGGCTCGGTGCCGTGTTGTCGGCGGTGAAGGTAGAGCACCGGAGGCACGGTGGTTTGTTGCGACGATAGAGATCCCGACACGGAAGTGGGAGGTGATCAACATGGACTTTATCACGAGGTTACCTCGCACTCAGAAACATGATTCTATTTGGGTTATCGTCGGCGGTGGCGAAATCAGCCCACTTTCTTCCCGTCGGGGCGACTTTTTTTGAGGATTATGCGGACTTTACATCCGAGAGATCGTCGGTGCATGGAGTCCCTATTTCTATCATATCGATAGAGGAGCCCGATTTACGGCTAATTTGGAGGTCTTTCCGAAGGGTTTAGGATGCAGTGAGCACAGTCGCATTCCATCTTGAATGACGGACAGCAGAGCGCACTATCGGACTCTTGAGAATATCTTTGCGAGCCTGTGTTATTGACTTCGTGGGTAGCTGGGAGGATCATTTGCCTCTAGTTGAGTTTGATAATAATAGCTACCACTCCGATTCGAGATGGCGCCTTATGAGGCCTTGTATGAGAGGAAATGCAGATCGCCCGATAAGCTGGTTTGATGTAGCGAGTGCGATTAGTAGGACCGACACAGTTCAGCAGCGGATAAGGTGAAGCTTATCCGAGGAGCGGTATTGGCGGCTGAGTCGGCAAGTCGTATGCAGATCATCGTCGACGGCATCTGAAGTTTGAGGTTGATGATTTGGTTTACCGGAAGGTGTCACCCATGAAGGGTGAAATGAGATGAGGCAGGAAAGGGAAGCTCAGCCCAAGGTACCGTGGGCCTTATCAGTTGTCGCGAGTGGGCAAGGTCGCCTGAGTTGGATCTGCCGTCCGATCTGAAGCGTGCATCCGGTGTTTCATGTTTCTATCTTGAGAGATGTATCGGGGATCCGTCTAGGTGCACCGATTGGCGATGTCGGTGTGAGGGTTATCGTATGAGAGATTCCATGGCGATAATCGATGCGTCGAGTTAAGCGTCTGCGACGAAGGGCGTGGCTTCGTCAAAGTCTTGTGGCGAGCGAGCTCGGAGAGGAGATGGCGTGGGAAGGCGAGGAGGACATGAGGCGGAGGTACCCTCACCTATTCCCCACAAGTGCAGGTAACTTACTTTCCTACTTGTTTATTGCTATGTCCATATATGCTTAAGTGTTGTATTGTTGCCATGTGTGGCATTTGCAATTGTTTTAGTTGTGAGGACCTATATCGTTATCTGTCTTGAGGAGGAACATTCGGACGAATGTTTCTAAGAGGGAGAATGTTACACCCAGATTTCCGGTATGTGCGTGACGCGTGCGTGAAAGTTCAAGCCTTAAGTTAGGCATAGGACGAAATTTGTGCACAACCCCCGAAAAGAATCGTTTTTCGACGAAACATTTTACAAAACTTGCGAAGGGAAAATTACGGCTATGACATTTAATATTTTTGCGGATTTTTCTGAGAGATGAAATATTTTGGACCAACGAGAGGGCGACACTTGTCACCCTCAAGTGGATAACGGACTATTTCTTGGGCGTTTTGTGGCCTTGCAAGTCGAGGTTAGGTAGGATATTTTTGTGTAGTAGATGGATAAGGACACTTGGGTGAATCCCACCCTCCACTTGCCCTCCACTTGCCTTCATCTGGCCATTGGTTGGCCTATAAATACCCCTAACTTGAAGGTTTTCTTCATCCACAAACATAATTCTCTAAGTCTCAAAATCCTCCTCCTTGTAGTGTTTCGTCCCAACCTCTCCCCTTCTAGCCTAGTGGCTTGTAGAGAGCCCCCTTTGGTGGAAATATTCTCCAAGTATAGTTACTATTCAAATACCTAGCCCAAATCCCTTATAGTATTTAAGTAGAAGTTGTGTAGAACTTCAAGGGCTTCTTGGAGCTATCGGGCGTGCAAATTAGAGCTAAACCTTGCTCGGGATCGACATTTAACTTGGATAATTTTGGGCTTATCGAGGTAAATACTCTTGTCCTTCTATTGTAATTGGATATTACATATAAGAATAGTTAAGACTTGAGTATAAGATATTGAAGGGTATTAAAGAATAGAATTGAACTGTAAACACAGTAGAAGGGTATTAAAGAAGAGAACTGAACTGTACTTACATAGGACTGTATCTACAGTAGACTTGAGTAGTTTGACGGGTAGGGAAATGCTGCCCAATTTTCCGTAGAATAGAGAACCCGCTTAGAAGCGTTTCTGAGTAGTCAGGCGTTGATAGACATTTTTGCCTATTATAGGTCGATACTCTGTGCGATACATATTCGACTTGGCAGGTGGTTTTCGCTGAGGAGGTATGTGATTCTTCCTATCCTCTTGAGCATGATATTTTAAAAGTATATATATAGTGCGGTGAGCGTCGTGTGTTAGCGAACATGGTTTTACTTGGCGTCTTTTGACTTGAGTCTAAAATAAGAAACTTGAAGTATTTCAAAAGAATTATGAATCATTGTTACGAAGAGTAATATTTGGTTTTTAAACAAAAGCTTAAGAGTTATACTAGCTTTATGGGAAGTTAGGTATAACAACTTAAGAAAGATAAAAGGCTATTTACTTATTTGTTTATAAAAGCCTTGTATTGATTTATGTAAAGTATAGTAAGATTGTTTGATAAGTAGACATATTATGATGCTACGTGTGTTAGTGTCTTGTGACGTTTGTGTAAAGGGGGTTTCCTTGTTGTGCTTACGTTGTTAAGCGTTAAGACCGTTATTGTTATTATATCACATACCCTTGACTTGTTATACTGAGGGCTTGCCCGCTTGATGCGGTCTATCGGCTATGCGGTCTGTGTGACTATGCGGAGGCGGGAGTTCGAGATTGATCATTCCGGTGTTTTATCCGTCGCGGGATGCCTATGCGATCTGTGTGACTATGCGATCTATGAGACTATGCGGTTTGTAGGAGTCGGGGAGTGCAAGGTTAGCTACCCCGATGTGAGAAATACCTCATGCGTGCATGTGCGTGACCTATGCGATGCAGGAAGTCGAGATTAGGCACGCATAATGATACTATGGGCGATTGGCCTTGCTTCGATCATTCGCGGACTAGAAAAGACTAGTTACATTATATCTATTTTTGCTCTTGTTTATGTTGTGGCACTATGTGCAGTTGAACTGGTTGTATTTGCAAATGGTTTTAAAATACTTTGATTTTACTTCAGTACTTTACAGTTTCGCATACTTGGTACCTGTTGTACTGACCTCCTTCGGGGGGCTGCGTTCATGCCGCAGGTAAGGGAAAGCAGGTGCTAGATCCACATCCTTAGGATCTCTACTTTGGTGTCAGGAGCTCCATCTTCTCCGGAGGCTCGACTTTTGGTATGGTTCTCCCTGTGTTGTAGATATATGTACATTCAGGGTATGGCGGGGCCACATCGCCATAGTTTTTTACTTCCAGAAGTGCGTAGTCTGTTATGCTGTTGGGATGTAACTGCCAAACTTTGGATATATATATATGCCGAAAGGCAACTTTTTCTCAGATAAACTGTTCATATTGTTTCCTGTCTTGTTTTATTTTCCGCTGATTACTCTGATGTATGACTACTTGGGTGCCCGGGTAAGGCACCAGTCACGGGCCTCGAAACGGGTCGTGACAATAACCCGCCCCAAAGTTGACCAAAAACCCATCCGAAACAATCCGTCAACTTATCTTTCGAAAATTTTAAGTCTTACTCCCTCTCGTACGCACTCATAGCATGACCTGAACTACGGGGTGTAACATTCTCCCCCCCCTTAGAAACATTCGTCCCCGAATGTTCCTTTGGAGCCAATCTACTATTCCTCGGTACATCCTCGTACTATATACTAATGGAACTTCATTATGCCACCTATGACCCTAAGATATCGCACACGCATACCCATTCACCGTAAGTCAAACAGAAAACGAACCCAAAATATGAACCATTACTACTTACCCCCGTTCACGGCCTAACAGAATTGCCCGTTCGTATTTACCAACTTATTCTAACACATGTACACAGTCTCAATATCCTCTGTTCATAACACTAAATCATACAACAATCCTATCATGCATACTAATCTCTAAAGGGTCAAAGATATACCTGTAACTATTGCTTCACATTCCCCTTGTCGTTCTAATCATGATCCTGCCCTGCACGGCGCATAACAAAAGAAGGCGATGAACCAGCCACTGATCCCGAAGGCTGAATCTCTACATCCGTGCTATCTCTGGTCGGACAGTTCCTCGCATAATGGCCCTGCTGGCCGCATGTATAGCAATTACCCAAACTAGCACGACACTCCCCATAATGGGTCTTACCACATCGGCTACACCGAGGTAGAGGTGGCTTCCTCAGACTAACACCCCTACTCTCCCGAAAACCTGAACCCTTGGAGCCCTGTCCTGCTCCCGAATCTCCCGAACGTCCCCAAGGCGTGGTGGAGTACTCGTCTTGGTGAGGCGCATAACTAACTCTTCTTGAGGTGGTCCGCCTCAGCGCCACGAGATCCTCACTGCCTGCCTTGGGCTGGCACGAGTCAGCCGACCCTCCTCTCTATCCTCTGTCCGCAATATCCATACGGTGAAGAGCCACTCCCAAGCACGATAATCATATGACGGTCTAGCCCCGTCACATAGCGATGAACTCTTATGCGCCGTATCATTATAATAGTGTGCGCATACCTGGCCAATGAGTCAAACTCCAGGCTGTACTTTCTAATGGTCCTCCCATTCTGCCTCAAGGTCAAGAATCTATCCACGCGGGCTCTCCTCAACTCAGAAGGCAAGAAGTGATCCAGGAAGGCCTCTGTGAACTCCTCCCAAACCGCTGGAAGAGCACCCTCCCCTCTAGACAATTCCCATGACTCAAACCAGTTCAACGCAATATCGCGTAACGATGAAACTAACAAAACGGACTCCGTCTACGAGGACCTAAGCACTGCATAGTCCGCACTGTCGAATAAACTCACGAGGATCCTCCTCAGACCTCGAACCATAGAACTCGGGTGGATTACAACTCAGAAAGTCCCGAATCCTTAAACTGTCGGCCCTAGGGTTAGCCACCGGCCCCTGGCGGTGCTGCCCTGCCACGATGCTAGTCAACAACCTGATCTGCTCTCCGTAATCCCTATACTCTGCCCCTGGCTGCGGAACTGGGGGCTCGGGTACCGGAACCTCTGGAGCTACTGCCGCTCGGCTCCTCTAATACTGCCGGCGTGGCTGAACTCGCCACCCGCCTACTACCTCGGGCATAGTGCGTGCCGAGTCTGGTAGCTCTGCGTGCCACTAGCGACTCCGCTGCTGCTTGCCCTTGCTCGGGCTCAGTGCCGCCGTGAGGCATGGCGGTACAAGAAGAGGTCGGTGAGATTCAACCTAGTAGGGCGGCTCTTGCACGATCTCGAGAGAGAAAAATGAAACCAATCCTAAATGTCCTGCGACCTCCACGATTATAGATGTGGTGCACGACACACCGATAATCAAGACTCTACTAGACACGGTCTGTAGACACTTTCCGAGGACTAACTGCTCTGATACCACTTTTGTCACGACCCGACCCCGGGGCCGCGACTAGTACCCTATCGGGGTACCCTGTCAGGTATACATCAGAGAATAGCAGCGGAACATACATAACACATAACTTATAAAAGGGTAAACATCGCTGGCCAGCCGATAAGGCTGCCTTCCATAAAAACATCTTAATCAGAAGTACAACTTATTCTTACATTAAACCACAAATGTGACTACAGACCTCTAGGAATAACAAATGTGGCGGGACAGGGCCCCGCCATACCCCCTGAATGTACAAAAGTCTATAACCTCGGGGAATCATACCAAAAAGACAAAGCCTTCGGAGAGATGGAGCTTTCAAGAACCGAGCAGTGATCACAGAGTGCGGATCGCCAGCTACGTATCTCGACCTGCGGCATGAACGTAGCCCCCCGAAGGAGGTCAGTACAACAGGTACCAAGTATGTGAAACTGAAAATACTGTAATGAAATCATAATAGTATATATAAGGCAGGAGACATGTACGATAGCCAAACTACGATTACAACATATACGGCCGTATCAAGTCGGGACTCGCGCCTCTAAGTCATCACTCAAATATAACCATAGGTCTCATGCCCATAATATCAATCATGCCCGTGGAATTCCTTCCTCACTGCCGGCAGTCTATGATATAACAACACTAAGGAGTACACATGAACACTAGATCCCACCTGTGTCATAAGAACCGTACGAGGCAAATACGAAGGCATAGCTACCAGATCCACCCTGCATCATCGACTGACCGGGGCAAGTACGAAAGCCAGCTACCAGATCCACCCGTACCAACAATACTAATACCTGAATCACGAAGCTGACCGGGGCAAGTACGATAGCCTCTACCAGATCCACCCTGCGTCACATCGCTGACCGGGGCAAGTACGCAGGCTAACCACCAGATCCACCCTGCGTCACACAACTTCGCCCTAACACTGACCGGGGCAAGTACGAAAGCCAACTACCAGATCCACCCTGCATCACGTCTCTGACCGGGGCAAGTACGAGGGCTAACTACCAGATCCACCCTGCATCAGTAGACCTCATGGAGAGCTAGTCCATGGAATAACACTATCAGCGAGTGAACCCTCATCGCGGCGCATGCAGTGGAATCCTCCATCACCGACCAGTGCGTCCAAGTAAACTTATAACTAAGACAATGGAAGCATACGTGGAATCCTCCATCGCGGACGACGCCCAAGTAGACTCATAACTACATGCTTTTGATTCGGTGCAATACCATGTCTTTACATAAACCAAGACAATTACCATGCCTTCTTTTCACATAAACCAAGAGAATTCTTATTTAAGCAAACCAAAGTACTTATCAAGGCACACATAGAATAATTCTCAATTAAACAAGCCAAAATCGTATGCGTACATTCTTTCAAAGCCTCCTTTTATGTAAAATCCAAGATACTAACACCCGTAGTATCAAGGCGTGTCTATTTTTCAAAGTAAGTAGATGTATAGTGCAGTGAGACGTACGAGATTTTGACAATCTAGTTCATTTGATATCCTTGGCTTATTTTAAGAATGTCCAAGTTGGTTGAGTTAGGGAATTAACTCACTTGTTTAAAAATATTAAGGATATCTTAGTTTCTAAAAATTAAGAGACTTAAAGTATTTTGAAACTATATGATACTTGTTTTGTTTGGAAAGTTTAAGTCTCTTGGTTATAAAGAAGAATGTAAGTATCTAAGGTATAAAGCTAGTATAACGGCTTTATGGGAAGTTGGTTATAATAGCTTTATTGAAAGTTTAAAAGAGTGGTTTACTCTAAGTAATGTAAGTATGATAAACGACTTGACATAATGAAAGTCAAATTGATTTTAAGGCATCAATTGCTTAAGGTTTTAAAAGAAAGAAGTCACTTGATTTAGAAGCCTATAAATGTATTTCTAAAAGGTATTGTGACTTGTCTTGAAAAATAGGTATGACTTGATACTACGGTTATTAGTATCTTGGAAATTTTACATGAAAAGAGTCATTTTAAAAGAATTGAAGTACGTAGTACTTTGGGGTAAATTCCCGGATTTTTATAATGACATGTTAGTGCCTTAAGTAAACTAAAATGAGAGTATATATGTATAAGACTATAATAAGTTAGGGGGATTTCTTAACTTTCTTATGTTATGTCTGATAAGCGTTAGTGCTTATGTTATGTATGATAAGCCGGTAGTGCTTATGTTATGTATGATAGCAGTCGTGCTAGTGATATATTATTAGTTACGGTCATTCCCGGGTTTGGGGCATTTGCATAGTCCGTGGATTTGCTACCCATGATGCGAGGAATACCTCATGCGAGTCCGTAAAGGCTTATGCGGATGAAATAGTCCTATGCGGGGTGGATCAGTCCTATGTGAGGAATACCTCATGCGGGTCTATACGACCTATGCGGTCGGATACAGTCTATGCGAGGAAGTTACCTCATGCGGGTCCATACGAACCTTGCGGGTGAAATAGTCCCAGGAGTAGGATTGCTTAATGATACTACGGGCGGGTGGCCCTACTTTGATCATGAGTCTCCTATTTTTATGCAGTAAAGTATACTCTTGTTTACTCTCATTGTTAGTAAGGCACAGTGTACTGTTATTTGAGTTATCATACATGTCTCCAGTTTTATATTAGACTTTATGATTTCATTACAGTACTTTCAGTTTCACATACTTGGTACATGTTGTACTGAACTCCTTCGAGGCCGCGTTCATGCTGCAGTAGAGTATCTGATTCTTGATCGACTTTTAGGATCACCGATTCAATGGTTGGAAGCTCCATTACTCGAGGCTTATCCACAGTATTGTCGTTTATTGGTCATTCAGGGGTATGGCTGTTACACCCCGTAGTTCAAGGACATGTTTAAGAGAATGTATGTAAGGAACACAAGACTTGAAAAGGGTACGAAAGGAAGAATTGTTTTTCCGACGGAAAATCTTCCGAACGCCCGAAAGGAAAAATGTTCGTTGTTGAGAATTGGATTCTCAAAATGCTTTATTTGAAGAGTATGGAACTTATTAACATTATGGAAATTTATTTTTACGGATTTGGTCACGTGGGGCCCATCCGAGGAATTTTACGTTTTGCGGGGCCCACGAGAGTTACGGAATTTTATGGACGAATGAGAGGGCGACACATGGCACCCCCTCATATGGTCTTGGACGAAATATATACAAGGTTAGAATGGTCATTGACCATGGTAGATGAACAAGTCTTCAAAGCTTGAGATTGTTGACTTGTCAACTTGTCCACTTGGCTTTACATTAATGATCTTCATCCAAGCCACACATTTGTGTTAATCTAAGCCTTCCATTGTGTTATATATACACTACACTAGTGCAAGACTAGTCTTCAACAATTAGAAAATTTCACAACATTTCTTACCCACAAGTGAGGCTCTCGGGTTTGTGACAAAGTCCCACACAAAATTTTGTAGTTTTGATCCATTATTCACAAGACTTTAACCCAAGGTCCCTAAGGGTATTGTAAGTATATCTCAATAGAAAGATTTCGAAAAAACGACGTTTTCACGTTAGTCGCAAGGCGAAAACCTAAGGCATTTTCATAGGTTTTGATTGGAAATTGAAGAGAAGTTGGTTGTGAACTTCTAGAGGCTTCAAATAGCGGATTGGAGCATAAAGGAAAGGAGCTAAGAATTGCTAAGGAGCGACTTTGAATCTTGGAAATTATAAGGGCTTGTAAAGGTAAAATTCTTGTCGTTTTAGTAATTGAGATTACTTATTGTTGTAGCTATGGATATTAGCAAGTATGAGATATATATTATGAAGTTGATAAGTGTTATGGATATTGGAACCCTAATCCGAAAACTGGTATGTTTAGCCTTGAGATTTCAATTCAATTGGATTATTAGTTTAATCGTCACATGTTATATAAAGAAGGAATTATAGTTATTAAGTTGTTTATGACTATATAACATGTTTGACCTAAGAACGTGGATTGAAAAGGAATTGGAAAGGTTGATAAGTTGGTGCACCTTTTGGCCGAAATTGGCATTTGTATTGTGGACTAGTTTGATATCAATTGTGGGGCGGAATTTTACACGTCTTGTAGGCGTGTAATCCACTATTGTTAATTACATTGTTAAGCCTTAAATGTGGCGTGTTTGGTTATTGAATTCGGCCTTGAAAAAGGTGGCAAAATATGTAGAAACAAAGGAAGTGCTGTCCGATTTTCCGTAGAATTTAGTGACTTTGCACTTAGAATATTCTACGTTTAAAGCTAGAGGTTTAATGGACGTATTATGGCCATTATAGGTTGAAGTACTAGGAATAGCGTATTCTACTTGAAGGATGAAATAGCTATCAAGGTTGAAGTACTTCGGAGCATTTTGCTATTTGTCGATAATCGTCGCGAGGTATGTGAACCTCTTCCTTCTTTTGACATGATTCTATGTATGGAATATACATGTAGTACTATTTCATGATTCCTTCTACTCTTAGAAATTAAGAGGTATGTATGTTGATTTACTCTACGTAAAGGTTATGTCTAAGTTATCCTAAGTTCTTACCAAGTCTTATGGGGGATGTTGGTAAGAGCCGTTAGGAGGTATTTGGAGCCAAGTTGACTTGGCTAAGTTACGACACAAATGAGAATGAGTATCGAACAAGCCACTGCAGCGTTAATAAAGGAAAATGTAATGACAATCAATTAAGTTAAAATGAATTGAATTCTCCATCTGCATAGAAGCTAAGATAAGACAAAATTGTATTACATTTTCTAGATCATGGCTACTTGATTAAGATCGTTATAAATAAGTATAACTTATTCACAACGCACCAAAGTATATGTTACTTAATTTATAAGAATTTACGTATGAAGTTTTAAGACTATGAACCTCAAATTTTTAAAAGGTTAAGGGACTTTATTTTTCAAGTTATGGGACTTGATTGTTAAAGGAAGAAATGAAGTGATTTAAAAGTATAGAATACTTGATTTGGAAAGTATTGATTTCTTGACATTCTAAAGTTAAGAAACTTGTTTTCTTAAAAGTTAAGAGACTTGAAGTATTTTGAAAGCTATGTGGTTTGATTTGAAAGTATAAGTCTCGTTATAAAAGGAATGAATTTGTTTAAGACATAAAGAGTTATAACGGCTTTACGGGAAGTTGGTTATAACAACTTTTTGGAAGATTAAAAGAATGGTTTTCTTTAGTAATGTAAGCAAAAAAATGACTTGAAATAAAGAAGGGCAAATTGTTTTAAAGGTACCAATTGCTTAAGGTTTTAAAGAAAGAAGTCACTTGATTTAGAAGCCTATAAATGTATTTCTAAAAGGTATTGTGACTTGTCTTGAAAAGTAGATATGACTTGATACTACGGTTATTAGTATCTTGGAAGTTTTATTTGAAAGAGAATCATTTTAAAGGAGTACAGGCACGTAGTACGTTGGGTTAAATTCCCGGATTTTATAATGACATGTTAGTGCCTTAAGTAAACAAAAATGAGAGTGTATATGAACAAGCTAATAAGAAGTTAGGGGATTTCTTAACTTGCTTATGTTATGTATGGTAAGTCGGTGGTGCTTATGTTATGTATGATAAGTCGGTAGTGCTTATGTTATGTATGATAAGTCGGTAGTGCTTATGTTATGTATGATAAGCTGGGGAGTGCTTATGTTACGTATGATGGCCGGTTGAGCTAGGGTAAGAGTATAAATGAGGGGTAAACCCCCAAGACGTTATACCACCTTCTCCAGGGTAAGAGTATAAATGAGGGGTAAACCCCCAAGACGTTATACCACCTGCTTCAGGGTAAGAGTATAAATGAGGGGTAAACCCCCAAGACGTTATACCACCTGTTCCGTGGATTTGCTACCCATGATGCGAGGAATACCTCATGCGAGTCCTTATGGGCTTATGCGGGTGAAATATTCCCACGCGGCGGTACAACCTAGCGAGGAATACCTCATGCGGTCCACGGGACCTATGCGGTGAAATAGTCCCAGGAGTAGGATTGCTTATCGATACTACGGGCGAGGACCCTGCTTTGATCATGAGCCTCCTATTTTTATGCAGTATACCTTTATGGGCAGACTTATGTGATTTTATCGCCCCCCAGTTGGGCAAGCGGTATACCTTTATGGGCAGACTTATGTGACTCTATCGCGTCCCAGATTGGGCCGACAGTATAAGCGTTCCTCTATAAAGGGACAGATTATGTTATGCAAGATACGTAAGTTATATGTTTATGAACTTGATGAGTTTTCTTAAGTATGTGCATAAGAATTTGACTATACTCTTATGGAAAAATGGGAAAAGATAATGAGGTACGATTAAGTTCACGAGATGGAAATGACACGGTAGGATCTGGTATTTACCCTTTCTTTATACTTGCCCCTGTCATTCTTTTGTACATTTATGATTTGTTGTTGTACCTTATTTTCCGTTCCATATTCGGTACCTGTTGTACTGACCCCCTTCGGGGGGCTGCGTTCATGTCCGCAGGTTTAGGTACACGGTTGTGGATCCGCGAGCTTAGGATCCTGGTTCAGCATTTTGAGATGGCTCCAATGTTCCGGAGCTTGTCGTCATGGTTATGTATATTCAGGGGTACGTCGGGGCCTTTTCCCGTCATAGCATTGGTCCAAATCTTATAGGTCTATATTCATCTGTGGGCTGGACTGGCTAGAGTTGTTTTTTACATTATTAAACAGTGTAGACCCTTTCGGGTAATTTTTATGTTATGGCAGCCTTATCGGCTTGGCCTTAGTTTTTTTAAAAAAAAGAGTGTTATTTATCTTCCGCAGTTTATTATGTTGTATGAATAGAAGGGTGCCCAGGTAGGGCACCAGTCGCGGCCCGGGGTCGGGTCGTGACAAAAGTGGTATCAGAGCAGTTAGTCCTCGGAAAGTGTCTACAGACCGTGTCTAGTAGAGTCTTGATTATCGGTGTGTTGTGCACCACATCTATAATCAGGAGGCTGCAGGACATTTAGGATTGGTTTCCAGTCTTCTCACTCTGAGATCGTGCGATAGAGCTGTGTTGTTAGGGTCGTCTCTCCCTAACGAGTTATGTTGATTGCAGCTACGAGAAAGGCAGCAGTGACCCAGGAAGGACTATGTGGATTGCGTATCCAGGTTGGTAATGATTATAGTATAGTTGGTATTGTGACATACATCTATACGGAGTTATGTATGAGGGTCAGACGCGTGTTGCCTAGAATGATTTTAGATTACCAGGAGTTGGTAAAGACTAACTAGATACCGGGAAGGTATGGAACAGTTAATGAATTCTCGCCAAGGTCTTGTGTTTTATTTTGAGATAATTGGGAAAGGATGAGCTGTCTGACAGGGCAGTGAACCCTTAAGAAGTCATGTTAAGAAACTTAATGGAATACCATGTTAATATATTAAGCTACGTGGTAGGCTTAAGAGAATGGTACGGATGAGGTCCGTATAGAGTAAGTAATGGTTGTTGTGATCGAGACAACATGGTTATGGTATTATGAGAAGTTTTTGTACCCGTTTACGGGGGGACTGATAAGGTAGGCTTGGAGCATGGAAATTGCGAGCCTAAGAATATTGATGACCGCTGAGACCTTAGATGTACAAGGTCTTCTGCAGAAAGATTTATTATAGACCAAGAATAAGAGTTACGTGACGCGGACGGGTGAGGACCTGTGCGGGTCGCCCCATAGCCTGAAATGGAGTGGGATCAGTTGGTAGTAGTTCCGCTACGTGACAGGGTTACGAGAGTGCAAGACCCAAGTCTAGTTAATTGTTTTACGGGTTCGTGGACGCGTTCCACCGGAACCAGGTCGTGAGCGGAAATGGCCTTATGTTGTTTAATAGAGTGACTCAAAAGATTGGAGGCCGCATTGGTATGGGGTTATGTATGTATGTTAGTATGAGTTGGAAGTACGGAAAGAGTGCGACCAGTAAGAAAGATAGCAACCAAGTGTAAAGAAATAGAGCCTGAATCCGTAAGGACCTTTCGAGGTAGCTACACCAGTGAGTGTTTGGGGTGGTAAATGGCGGGTATATGAGATTTGCGGTGATGATACTGATCGTCGACCCTAGTAGACCTAGTAGAGATGTTTATGTGAGACTTTAAGGTCATTATGAGTATGGGCTAGTTGGCCGTGAGTGCCAAGGTTGACATTTTAGTATAAGTATTGTTATGTGGCCATGGGTGGCGTATGTTGTAAGAAGGGTGTAGTAAAAGGAGACTATGTCGCGCTCTAATTAGATTGGACTCAAAGAACGTTCGAGGGCGAATGTTTCTAAGGGGAAGAATGTTACACCCCGTAGTTCAAGGACATGTTTAAGAGAATTTATGTAAGGAACACAAGACTTGAAAAGTGCGAAAGGAAGAATTGTTTTTCCGACGAAAATCTTCCGAACGTCGGAAAGGAAAATGTCCGTTGTTGAGAATTGGATTCTCAAAATGCTTTATTTGAAGAGTATGAAACTTATTAACATTATGGAAATTTATTTTTACGATTTGGTCACGTGGGCCCACCCGAGGAATTTTATGTTTTGCGGGCCCACGAGGTTACGGAATTTTATGGACGAATGAGAGGATACACGTGGCACCCTCATATGGTCTTGGACGAAATATATACAAGGTTAGAATGGTCATTGACCATGGTAGATGAACAAGTCTTCAAAGCTTGAGATTGTTGACTTGTCAACTTTCCACTTGGCTACATTAATGATCTTCATCCAAGCCGCACATTTGTGTTAATCTAAGCCTTCCATTGTGTTATATATACACTACACTAGTGCAAGACTAGTCTTCAACACTTAGAAAATTTCACAACATTTCTTACCCACAAGTGAGGCTCTCGGGTTTGTGACAAAGTCGCACACAAAATTTTGTAGTTTTGATCCATTATTCACAAGAATTAAACCCAAGGTCCCTAAGGGTAGTGTAAGGATATCTCAATAGAAAGATTTCAAAAAAATGGCGTTTTCACGTTAGTCGCAAGGCGAAAACCTAAGGCATTTTCATAGGTTTTGATTGGAAATTGAAGAGAAGTTGGTTGTGAACTTCTAAAGGCTTCAAATAGCGGATTGGAACGTAAAGGAAAGGAGCTAAGAATTGCTAAGGAGCGACTTTGAATCTTGGAAATTATAAGGGCTTGTAAAGGTAAAATTCTTGTCGTTTTAGTAATTGAGATTACTTATTATTGTCAGTAGCTATGGATATTAGCAAGTATGAGATATATATTATGAAGTTGATAAGTGTTATGGATATTGGAACCCTAATCCGAAAACTAGTATGTTTAGCCTTGAGATTTCAATTCAATTGGATTATTAATTTAATCGTCACATGTTATATGAAGGAATTATAATTGTTAAGTTGTTTATGACTATATAACATGTTTGACCTAAGAACTTGGATTGAAAAGGAATTGGAAAGGTTGATAAGTTGTTGCACCTTTTGGCCGAAATTGGCATTTGTATTGTGGACTAGTTTGATATCAATTGTGGGGCGGAATTTTACACGTCTTGTAGGCGTGTAATCCCCTATTGTTAATTACATTGTTGAGCCTTAAATGTGGCGTGTTTGGTTATTGAATTCGCCTTGAAAATGTGGCAAAGTATGTAGAAACAAAGGAAGTCTTTGTCCGATTTTCCGTAGAATTTAGTGACTTTGCACTTAGAATATTCTCGTTTAAAGCTAGAGGTTTAATGGACATATTATGGCCATTATAGGTGAAGTACTAAGAATAGCGTATTCTACTTGAAGGATGGAATATCTATCAAGGTTGAAGTACTTCGGAGCATTTTGCTATTTGTCGATAATCGTCGCGAGGTATGTGAACCTCTTCCTTCTTTTGACATGATTCTATGTATGGAATATACATGTAGTACTATTTCATGATTCCTTCTACTCTTAGAACTTAAGAGGTATGTATGTTGATTTACTCTACGTAAAGGTTATGTCTAAGTTATCCTAAGTTCTTACCAAGTCTTATGGGGGATGTTGGTAAGAGTCGTTAGGAGGTATTTGGAGCCAAGTTGACTTGGCTAAGTTACGGAACAAATGTGAATGAGTATCGAACAAGCCACTGCAGCGTTAATAAAGGAAAATGTAATGACAATCAATTAAGTTAAAATGAATAGAATTCTCCATCTGCATAGAAGCTAAGATAAGACAAAATTGTATTACATTTTCTAGATCATGGCTACTTGATTAAGATCGTTATAAATAAGTATAACTTATTCACAATGCACCAAAGTATATGTTACTTAATTTATAAGAATTTACGTATGAAGTTTTAAGACTATGAACCTCAAATTTTTAAAAGGTTAAGGGACTTTATTTTTCAAGTTATGGGACTTGATTGTTAAAGGAAGAAATGAAGTGATTTAAAAGTATAGAATACTTGATTTGGAAAGTATTGATTTCTTGACATTCTAAAGTTAAGAAACTTGTTTTCTTAAAAGTTAAGAGACTTGAAGTATTTTGAAAGCTATGTGGTTTGATTTGAAAGTATAAGTCTCTTGGTTATAAAAGGAATGAATTTGTCTAATACATAAAGAGTTATAACGGCTTTACGAAGTGGTTATAACAACTTTATGGAAGATTAAAGAATGGTTTTCTTCAAGAATGTAAGCAAAGAAATGACTTGAAATAAAGAAGGCAAATTGTTTTAAAGGTACCAATTGCTTAAGGTTTTAAAGAAAGAAGTCACTTGATTTAGAAGCCTATAAATGTATTTCTAAAGGTATTGTGACTTGTCTTGAAAAGTAGATATGACTTGATACTACGGTTATAAGTATCTTGGAAGTTTTATTTGAAAGAGAATCATTTTAAAGGAGTACAGCACGTAGTCGTTGGGTTAAATTCGGATTTTATAATGACATGTTAGTGCCTTAAGTAAACAAAATGAGAGTGTATATGAACAAGCTAATAAAAGTTAGGGATTTCTTAACTTGCTTATGTTATGTATGGTAAGCCGGTGGTTCTTATGTTATGTATGATAAGTCGGTAGTGCTTATGTTATGTATGATAAGTCAGTAGTGCTTATGTTATGTATGATAAGCCGGTAGGGCTTATGTTATGTATGATGGCCGGTTGAGTTAGGGTAAGAGTATAAATGAGGGGTAAACCCCCAAGACGTTATACCACCTGTTCCATGGATTTGCTACCCTTGATGCGAGGAATACCTCATGCGAGTACTTATGGGCTTATGCGGGTGAAATAGTCCCATGCGGCGGTCTGACCTATCACGAGGAATACCTTATGCGGGTCCACAGACCTATGCGGTGAAATAGTCCCGCGAGTAGGATTGCTTATCGATACTACGGGCGAGGACCACTGTTTTGATCATGAGCCTCCTATTTTTACGCAGATACCTTTATGGGCGGACTTATGTGATTTTATCGGCGTCCCCAGTTGGGCGGGCGATACCTTTATGGGCGGACTTATGTGACTATCGCGCCCCGTTGGGCCGACAAGATAAGCGTTCTCCATAAAGGGCCGAATTATGTTATGCAAGGTAAGTAAGTTATATAGTAATGAACTTGACGGTTTTTCCTAAGCATGTACGTAAGAATGTGACTATAACTTTTATGTAAAAATGGGAAAGATAATAAGGTACGATTAAGTTCACGAGATGGAAATGACACGGTAGGATCTGGTATTTACCCTTTCTTTATACTTGCCCCTGTCATTCTTTTGTACAGTTATGATGTGTTGTTGTACCTTATTTTCCGTTCCATATTAGCACTGTTGTTATGCGACCCTTCAGGAGCTGCGTTCATGTCCGCAGGTTTAGGTACACGGTTGTGGATCCGCGAGCTTAGTGTTACACCCCGTAATTTCAGAAAGATTAGATAAGTTGACAAATATGTGTTGGACGGATTTTGAGTCTACTTTGGAGTGTTGTACCCCAGTTATTAAGAATTGAGAGGTGTTTAACAAGCCTAGTATAAAGTTTGATGAGTCTAGGTTCCAACGCAACAAACCGCTCGTCGATAGGACATCGGAGCGGAGAGGTATGGGCGTTAGAAGTTCAGTGGACAGACGCGTAGGAAAATTTTTTGAATCAGGCGTCGCAGCGCCGCGGCGCCGTTAAGATCGTTATAAATAAGTATAACTTATTCACAACGCACCAAGGTATATGTTACTTAATTTATAAGAATTTACGTATGAGGTTTTAAGACTATGAACCTCAAATTCTTAAAAGGTTAAGAGACTTTATTTTTCAAGTTATGGGACTTGATTCTTAAAGGAAGAAATGAATTGATTTAAAAGCATAGAATACTTGATTTGGAAAGTATTGATTTCTTGCCATTCTAAAGTTAAGAAACTGGTTTTCTTAAAAGTTAAGAGACTTGAAGTATTTTGAAAGCTATGTAATTCGATTTGAAAGTATAAGTCTCTTGGTTATAAAAGGAATGAAATTGTCTAAGACATAAAGAGTTATAACGGCTTTATGGGAAGTTGGTTATAACAACTTTATTTGAAGATTAAAAGAATGGTTTTCTTCAGTAATGTAAGCAAAGAAATGACTTGAAATAAAGAAGGGCAAATTGTTTTAAAGGTACCAATTGCTTAAGGTTTTAAAGAAAGAAGTCACGTGATTTAGAAGCCTATAATTGTATTTCTAAAAGGTATTGTGACTTGTCTTGAAAAGTATATATGACTTGATACTACGGTTATTAGTATCTTGGAAGTTTTATTTGAAAAAGAGTCATTTTAAAGGAGTAGAGGTGCGTAGTACTTTGGGTTAAATTCGGATTTTTATGTGAAACGAAAGTGCCATGAGTTTATAAAAATGGAAGTCTAAAGGTTTAATGAACTTGCCTATGTGTTATGCCCCGTGGTTCCGGAGTACATATGTGAGGACGTACGTACGAATGTATATGCCCTAATTAGGGTAAGAACGATAGAATTGTTTTCAAGCGAAAGTTATTTGAAACTTGTGAAGAAAGTTTTACGTTTCGATAATTTTTCGACTATGGAATTTTTCCGAAAGATAAAATATTTTGGACCAATGGGAGGCGACATGTGTCACCCATGGATTGGGCCAAGTGGATGAAAATGGGTGGACAAGTTGGCAAGACAAGTGGCCAACAAGTCTTGCCTATTTGGCATGATGTTGGAAGAAATTGTAGGCAAGTCTTGCTTAGTCAAGACTTGCCTAACTTTGTAAGACAAGTGGGAAGGCTCTTACACTATTAATCTCTACCTTACACTTGAGTTAATCCCATCCCTTGGTTGTGCTATATAAACTCCCTAAGTAGATGAAATCATCCACACTTAAACATTACAAGTCTTGGAAAATATTTTCCTCTCCCTTCATCCCTAGTTGATCTCGCCTAAATGCAAATTTTTTCCCTAACCAAATTTTGTCCAAAATTCTTAAACTTATAAGTATTCTTCCTTAATGTGTTGGAAGATTATTAACCAAGGGTTAGACAATATTTCACACCCTTGTCACACCAACTCCGGGCGTTGGATGCCCTACCAGGCACCCTTCTACCTTAATGATACAAGTAAGTCGTGAACCGAAATAACACCTCTTTTTTTTTAAAACAAACGTGCGTGCGAGGCAAAGCCGACAAGGCTGCCATATATACATAAACAAAAGACACTACACCGCATACGAGTCCAATCCACATATGAATACAGGACTTGGAGTTAAATCAACTATGGCGGACAAGGCCCCGCCGCACCCAAAACTATAAAAGCCTGTCTTCAAGGACATATACCAAAGATAAACTCCGGAATAGAAGGAGCTTATCCAAAACCTTGAGCAGGATCCTACACCTGCCGATCATCAATCATTACCTAAACTGCGGCATGAGCGCGGCCCGGAGAGGTCGAAGAAGAATGTACAAGTATGTGAGCATGAAGTGCGTAATAAAACCATAACGCTAAACAAAACAGGAGACATGATGATAGCCAACCTACGAGACATAACACATAAGCGATCATATCAAGTCGGGACGCAGCGCTCAAAGTCATTACTCAAATATAACTATGGGTCTCACGCCCATAATATCAATCATGCCCGTGGAATCCTTCCTCATCTGCCGTGATCCATGATGTAATAACACCAATAAGGATACATGAACACCAAGTCCCACCTGTGTCCTCAATACTCGTGGTCCCATGCCCTAATCCCACCTCGTAAAAGCATGACCATAGGGTAACACAAACAAATCCGGGACATATATGATAATCAAATACAACACATTGTGCCTTACTAACAATGAGAGTAAATGAGTATCCTTACAATATAAACTAGGAAGCTCATGATCAAGGACCATCCGCGCAAGATCATTTAGCAATCCTATTCCCGGGACTATTTCACCCGCATAGGTCGCGTGGGCGCGTGAGGTATTCCTCGCATAGGCTGGACCCGCCCTCATGGGACTATTTCACCCGCATAAGCCCTTTCGGACCCGCATGAGGTATTCCTCGCATAGGACTATTTCACCCGCATAAGCCCCACGGACTCGCGAGGTATTCCTCGTGATAGGCTGGACCCGCCCGCATGGGACTATTTCACCCGCATAAGCCCTACGGACCGCACGAGGTATTCCTCGCATCGTGGGTAGCAAATCCACTGAATTATGCAAATGTTACAAACCAGAATGACCCCGAACGACTGATATAACAATAGCACACAACCGGCTATTTCCAGCACACATAGGCAAATCCTTAATTACAAGCCAAAGTCCTTACCAAGGCACACTTAGAATAATTCTCTTTAACAAGCCAAAGTACTTATCAAGGCACACTTAGACAAATTCTCAATTTATCAAGCCAAAGTACTAATCAAGGCATACTTAGAATAATTCTCTTTAACAAGTCAAAGTACTTATCAAGGCACACTTAGACAAATTCTCAATTTATCAAGCCAAAGTACTAATCAAGGCATACATAGAATAATTCTCTTTTAACAAGTCAAAGTACTTATCAAGGCACACTTAGACAAATTCTCAATTTATCAAGCCAAAGTACTAATCAAGGCATACTTAGAATAATTCTCTTTTAACAAGTCAAAGTACTTATCAAGGCACACTTAGACAAATTCTCAATTTATCAAGCCAAAGTACTAATCAAGGCATACATAGAATAATTCTCTTTAACAAGTCAAAGTACTTATCAAGGCACACTTAGACAAATTCTCAATTTATCAAGCCAGTACTAATCAAGGCATACATAGAATAATTCTCTTTTAACAAGTCAAAGTACTTATCAAGGCACACTTAGACAAATTCTCAATTTATCAAGCCAAAATACTACATACGTTCTTTTATAAAAGACTGCTTTCTATGTAAAGCCCCAAGATACTAACACCCGTAGTATCAAGGCGTGTCTATTTTTCAAAGTAAGTTACTACACTTTAGAAAACTCATTTCAAAGCTTGAAATCAAGTAACTCCAAATTTTCACAATCTAGGCAACTTATGCCGATAAATCAAAATAGACAACTTTCTAAACCTTCCATAAAGCCGTTATAACCAACTTCCCATAAAGCCGTTATAACCCTTTATGGTTCTAGACGTATCCATTCCTTCAATAACCAAGAGACTTATACTATTAAAACCAAGTATCACATACTTACAAATCAAGTTCTTAACTTTCAAAATGCTTCAAGTCTCTTAATAGTTAGAAAACAAGTTTTCTTCAACTTTTTAAACCTCAAGTAACTTCACCCTTAACGCAAGTTACTTCTCTTAAATCATGTCATTTCTCCTCTTTTAAATCAAATAAGTAAATCACCTTTGACTCCCTAAAGTCATTATAATGACCTTTAGGTTTTAGAACTAAGGCACTAGCCAAAAGATTTGGAAACCACTTCCTTTTTAAGACTACATGTACTTTAAGTAAAATACCTTCACTTTTAAGAATCCAAACTTCATCAAGAAAATGGATTCTACAACTTACAATCTAAACATCAAAGTACAATCAAGGAAGTACATAGAACAAATTCTATTTTAGGCAATCCAAATACAACCAAGGAATGGATCATTTAAGGAGTAGAACTTACTTTCTTTATTCTAAGGAATCATGCTAGAAGAGAGATAGTTCACATACCTTTTCGCTAATATCCACAAGCTAAGCGAATCGCCGCACGTAGAAGTGTCAACCTATAATGGTCACAACAAGACTATCAACTTCTAGTCTCAACGTAGAATAATACTAAGTATACGCCTCTAATTCTACGGAAAATCGGGCAAAGACTTCCTTTGTTTCTACTCGCTTGCCACCTTTTCAAGGCCGAATACAATAACCAACAAGCCACATTTAAGGCTCCAAACAACAACCAAACAGGGGATTACACGCCTACAATACGTAAAATTCCGCCCCACAATTCATAATGGCGTAGTTTAATACTTACTAGTCATTCTCGGCCAACAATGACTCAACACAAGTCCTTTCCAATTCTTTTTTACAATTCCAAGTTCTAAGGTCTAACATGTTAGATAGTCTAAACAACTTCAACAACTACAATTTCCTTCTTTATACAACATGCGACGACTTAAACGAATAATCAACTTGAATTGTAGTCTTAAGGCTAACATGCTAGTTTCCGGATTAGGGTTCCAATAGCCCATAAACATATCAACCTTCATACTATATAACACATTCTTGCTAAAATCCATAGCTACAACAATAAGTAAGTCTTAACTACTAAAACGACAAAATATACCTTTATAAGCCCTTAAAATTTCCAAGATTCCAAAGTCGCGCCTTAGCAATTCTTAGCTCCTTTCCTTAGGTTACAATCCGCCCAAGCACTCCTTAGAGGCCTATGAAGAACCCATCTTCAAGTTCCAACTTCAAAGTCAAGAACTCTCTTAGTTTCCGCGCGACTAACGTGAAAATGCATTTTTTCCAAATCTTTCTATTGAGATATCCTTACAATACCCTAAGGGACATTGGGTTAAAGTCTGTGGCTAATGGATCAAAACTACAAATTTCATGAGAGCTTAGCCAAACCCGAGAGCTCTTAAGCAAGAACAATGGTTCTCTAAAAATTTTCTAAGTGTAAAGTGAGCTAGTCTTGCACTATTATGATACATATAACACATTGGAGGGTCTAGATATCAACAAATGTGAGGCTAGGATGAATATCACAAGGATCGAGCCCACGTGGACAAGTTGACTTGGTCAAATATGTCAAGCTTGCAAGACTTATCATCTACATAGGTCAAATGACCATTCTACCCTTGCATTTTCGTCCAAGACCACATGAGGTGCCACGTGTCGCCTCTCATTCGTCCATAAAATTCAGTAACCTCGTGGGCCCCACAAAAATGTAAAATTCCTAAAGGGCCCCACGTGACCAAACCGTAAAATAAATTTCCATAATATTAACAAGTTCCATACTTTTCAAATAATGAATTTTGAGAATCCAATTCTCAACAACGAACATTTTTCCTTTCCGACGTCGAAGATTTTCCGCTCGAAAACAATTCTTCCTTTCGCACCTATTTCCAAGTCTTGTTTCCTTTCGTGCATTCTCTTTTACATGCTCGACTTACGGGTGTAACATTCTTCCTTAGAAACATTCGTCCACGAATGTTCTTAGTCGATTGTCAAGCTATACAAACTCCAAGATAAACTCTATACTATACCTATCAATCAAAGCACAAGACCAACGATGCCACGCATGGCCACCACATCATGCGTAGACATAACAATGGACCTTTCGTCCGTGGTCCCTTCTCACAAAACTCAAAGGTTACGCCTTCCCAAACACGGGATCCTTAGAGGTTCCTTTCTTTCCTTACTTGTCATACTTTTTCGTTTCAAACTCATCTAGTACACGTCAAAATCTCAAATTCTTTTTCTGTTCCCCAATCCTTGAGTTACTAACCAACTTGGCCATTATGCTACTTGAATTTCCGCTAAGGCTCTTCTCGGTCCCACGACCTAGTTCCGGTGGAACGCGTCCACAAACTCGTACAACGATTAACTAAACTTGGGTCTGGCATCCCCAGGACCCTACCACATAACGGGACCATTTCTAACTGACATCACCCATTCCAAACTATCGGTGACCAGAATGAGTCCATAACCCGACTCATCGTCACGCTTTAACTTCTCATTCTTAGTCGAAATAAATCTCTCTTATCTCAAGGTCTTTCTTACCTACCCACATTCACTGGAGGTTCGTCTCATAAGCCAAAGTATTTCTGCCTGATCTTCCCTATCGGTCTTACACTTATACTGGTAATTACAACTTGTGAACTTTATACCTATAGTCTCAGTCACATCATTCTTGTCAACATTCTTACTTCTCACTTACTAATCAAAGTATCCCTACCTCTGGGGTACTATCACTTACAACTGCTCGCACCGCTATCTTGGTCAATAACATAACTGCTTCCCTCATGACCCTATAGTCTTCTCCTAACAGAAACCGAGGCTGCGTGCTGAGACCTCGAACTCAGTGAAGGACTCGCCAATCGCAGAACAACATCCGTATACCGGGCATAAGCACTATCAACTCTCTCGAGTCGACTAGTAGCTCTTGCTACTCCTTTTGCCATACTTTCTCTCGCTGGGCGCAACAAGGCGGTGTTGCCCTCTCTGGAGCATAAGCAGAACACAACAATACGTCGGAGAAGATTTTCTTACTAACACGACTCTATGCACGATCTTAGAGTGAGAAGAATAGAAACCGACTCCTAAATATCCAGCCTCAAGCTTTTATATGGGTGTGGCATGTGGCGCAACACCCGATAATGAAGACTCTACTAGACACGGATCGTAAGCGTGTTAATCAGGATCATCGCTGCGATACCACTCTGTCCTGGCCCGAACCCCGCCCGGATGGTGCCCTACGGGCACCCTTCTACCTTAACAATACAAGTAAGTCATGAATGAAATAACACATTTTTTTTAAAACAAGCGTGCGTGCGAGGCAAAGCCGACAAGGCTGCCATATATACATAAACAAAAGACACTTTACCGCATATGAGTCGATCGCATATGAATACAGACCTCAGGAGTTAAAGCAACTATGGCGGGACAAGGCCCCGCAGCACCCAAAACTATACAAAACTGCTCTTGAAGGACATATACCAAAGATAAACTCGGAATGTAGGAGCTTATCCAAAACCCTGAAGCAGGATCCTACACTGCCGATCACCGAATGCGTACCTAAACTGCGGCGCGCAGTGAATGCACTTCGGCGAGGTCTGAAGAGAATGTACCAAGTATGTGAACAGTAAATACGTAATAAAACCATAACTTGATCCTAAACAAAGCGGAGACATGTATGATAGCCAACTACAAGACATAACACATGGCGGTCATATCAAGTCGAGACGCGGGCCTCAAGTCATTACTCAAATATAACTATGGGTCTCACGCCCATAATATCAATCATGCCGTGGAATCCTTCTCGGCTGTACCGGCATTCTTGTGATGATGTAATAACACCAATAAGGATCATGAACACCAAGTCCCACGTGTGTCCTCGATACCTCGTGGTCCCATGCCCGGAATCCCACCTGGCAAGCATGACCATGGGTAACACAAATAACCGGGGACATATGATAATCAAAATACAACACATTGTGCCTTACTAACAATGAGTAGCGATGGTATCGCTTACAATATAAACTAGGAAGCTCGCTAGTCAAAATGATCAAGGACCATCCGCCCCGCGATGCTCATTTAGCAATCCTATTCCCAGGACTATTTCACCCGCATGGGTCGGCGTGGACCCGCGAGAAATTCCTCGCATAGGCGGACCCGCCCGCGCGGGACTATTTCACCCGTAAGCCCTTTTGGACCCGCATGAGGTATTCCTCGTGATAGGACTATTTCACGTATAAGCCACTTACTGATTCGCCGAGGTATTCTCGCATAGGTTGGACCAGCCCGCACGGGACTATTTCACCCGCTAAGCCCTACGGACTCGCGTAGAGGTATTCGGCGCATGCGTGATCGGGCAAAGCAAATCCACTAATTACG
>CM056729.1:64603473-64748500 GCA_029844215.1 Przewalskia tangutica
CGACGGGGACTACGCGGCTGATAAAGCCCTCGGAGAAGCGGAGCTTCCCAATATTGTTGTGACCACACGAGAGCTAGGATCGCGGTAAGTGTACCTCGACTGCGGCATGAGCGCGGCCGGAAGTCGATCTGGCGAGTGCAGAAGTATGTGAAACTAAAAAAATCACCAAATGAAATCATAATAGTCCTATAAAGCGGGAGACATGTATGATAACCGAACTCTGATTTACAATAACTAGCGATGCGTATCAAATCGAGGACTCGCGCCAGTAAAGTCACCCAAAGAACATAAGCGATGGGTCTCCGCCCCTTTGGCATGTCGTGCAGTGGGACCACATTCCTCATTCTTAGGCGGTTTATGATATAAAGTTCAGCGAACCTTTCGCATGAACACGAGTCCCACATGCCGCTAATAACTGCCGTCTTGGGGTAAGTGCGGCGTAGCCGAGCTACTAGCCCCTTGCTGGTACCAACAAGGTCATGAGCGTATCCCATGAGATCTGTCTAGGCCGTCCACGTGATCAAAGTGGCCCAACACTTGCCACGCAGTATCTAATGTCGGCGTCTAGTCTGGAACTTCGCCCGGCTCGCATGGGCCAATCTAAATCAGCCGCGCCCGTCCACGCGTCGGGGTGCGCTACTCCGGCGTAAATCGTCACCGGACTTGCGATCCGCGTAGCCCTGAAGGACGCGTGCCCGTAAAGGCGTCTACACTAACACGGAACTCGTAGTTCCGCGCATAGGCCGGGACTGCGCGATGTAGGTATTCTCGAATCATAGGTCCGTCGACGCTGAGTCTACCCCGCGTGAGCGGCGAACCCGGAATCATCTCAAGAGATGAATGCCACGATACTATCATAGCGATGATAGTTAATAAGCACAATTAAGGAAACCCTTCACGCAAACATCACAGATACTAACACACGTAGCATCCCAACACGTTTACTTATCAGCGCAATCAAGAAAGTATTACAAGGCTATCACGCAAACCAATACAATCAAGTTGTTACACAAATACATACTATATGATTAACAAAATCGGTTTTATCCCCAAAAGTACTTCATACATCAACTCTTTAAAAGATCGTTACTTTCACGATGTCACACAATACGTAGTATAAAATAGAGTGACTATCCTTTTAAAGTAAATCAATTACTTCTCTTTGTAAAATCAAGTAGCAACATTCTTTTCCAATGATCAAGTTTGCCTAATTTCCAATGTTCAAGTTTCTCATTTTAGAAAGGTTTAAGTAGTTCATAGTCTTATTCAATTAAGAATATAATTCTCTTTTAAACAATCGGAGAAACATAAGCCTTATATGTGGTAGGATATTCTTGTTTATAACAATCTTATTCTGGCTGATGACCGTGATCTAGGAAATATCATTTTGTCTCATCTTAGCACATGCGGATGGGAAGTTTCTCTTAGTTTTAATAATACTTAATTATTCAAAACATTTCCTTTTAATGTATTTGCGATGGTTTGTCGATACACATCCTGATTTCCAAAATCAAGAAGCGTTCTTAAGCCGTTATACCTAACTTTCGTAAAGCTAGTATAACTCTTAAGTTCTCAAAGCAGTATTACTTCTCTTTCAAAGCGATTTGAAATCTTTGAAATACTTCAAGTTCTTTATGATCACACATCAAGCGATTATAAACAAATCATTTACCTTTTAAAAACCACAAAGTGTTTTCTTATCTACATAAAGTCATTATAACCAACTTCCCATAAAGCCGTTATAACACATGTTTTAAACGATCGAATACATTTAGCACATGATGCGTCTACCGTGCTACATAGTTCACATATCATGCTAGAAGAGATAGGAAGAGGTTCGCATACCTCGCGGCGATTATCGACTAATAGCAAAAGCGCCCGAAAGTACCTCTGCCGTGGCCACTCCTGCCCCAAGTAGAGCAGCGCCACACGTAGTCTTGACCTATAAGGCCACGCGCTTTATTAACATCTAGATCTTATCGTGAGAACATTCTAAGTACGAAAATTGAGCACCTCTCCCATGCAGCGTAAACCTCCTCCTCTAACGAGGCCGCTACCAAGCCAACCGGGGTATCGTCTAACCTAACGGTACAATTCTACTCACTATGCTACTACACAAGTCTCTTGTAATACGATCCTATGTAATTACTGATTCGATACTATATATAGTATACTTCTACTATATAATCTAACAACATGTAATTTCCAATTACAATGGGGACAAGATAATTACCTCGATAAGCCCATAATTAACCGAGTTTAATGTGATCCTTAGCAAAGTTTTAGCTCAACTCAGGCGCTCGACCGCTCTAAACCACCCTTAGAAGTTCTAACCAACTTCTACACAATACTCCAACGGACTATGGAGATTTTCCTAGGGTTTGGTTTTGTGGTGGGAAGTATAATAGTATTTACGGGCTTTTCAGAAAGTATAACCTTAGAATACAACAAGGTATAAGGCTAAGGTAATTTGGGCATAACAACAATACTGAGAGTATTTCTACCAAGAGAGGCATTTATCACGAAAACACTAGGCTAGGGGTACCGGCCCACGCACCTGAGGAGAGAGGGGAGGCTCTCGCCACAAAGAGGCCTATCTAGGGAGGGCTCTTGGGCGAGAGTCAAACAAGAGGAGAGGGAGGGACTTTAACACTTAGGAAATATTTGGAATGGATGAAGAAGTTCATCAACCTTAGAGGGTATTTATAGCCTGACCAAGGCCAACCAATGGCGAGATCTAGCCAAGTGCCTAGCAAGTGTAGGGCGAGATTCACCCATGTGTCTGTGACTTGCACACAAAATATCTACCAAAATATCTCCCACTTGCCTTGAATCGCCCATGCCCGGCTTTGCCCGCTGATGAGAGGGTGCAGTGCCGCCTCGTTGGTCCAAAATGTTCCGTCTCTCGGAAAAATCCATAAAAAATACTAAATGACATAGCCTAAATTCCCTACGAAAGTCAGAAACGTTTACGTCGCGACTCTAGCAAGATTGTTGTGCACAAACATATTTACCAAAGGTGCCACGGGGGTGACACGTGTCGCCCCGATTAAATCAAAATATTTCGTCTTAGAAAATATCCAAAACGGCCAAAATCTCAAAATCAAAGCGGGCCCCACAAAGCCGTAAAATTTCTCCCTGGGCCACGTGACCATTCAGAAAATAAAATTCCATAATTCTCTAATATTCGGGAAGTCCGAATACGAACTGGGAATCCATTTCCCGTTAACGAACCTTTTTCCTTCACAAACGGAAACTTTTCCGTGGAAAAATCGCCTCTTTCTTCCTTTCCAATCTTTCATCGTATTCTAAATGCGTCGTCGCATACATACCACGGAACTACGGGTATAACATTCTCCCCGCTTAGAAACATTCGTCCCAATGTTCCTTCTAATCTCAAAGCGAACACGTGCGGTATAGTCTTCACTACTATACTTACGAAACAATCCCGCCACACGGTGGCCATGAAACACTCCGCGCGCCAAAACTTACATCTAAGTCACGAGGAAACACTCTACATCACCACAAATAATACTACTTTTGTCACTTTGTCGCGAGCCTTGCTCGGCGACCAACAAATGGTAGCGGCCGCATCGATCACCAGTATGCAGCTCGGATTCTTATCACATTTACGTCGCTTTAGTATCAAAACTCCTGGTTACTATCTCTAACGTGGTCATCATTAGCGGGAACATTCGGATGGATCTTCGATACTTTCCAACATAACAATACGAAAGGCGGACGTCCCGCCTCCTAAGTCGGACGGCAAGCTAACATATAGCAACCCGCCTATTCTTCACATGAACTCAAAGACTGGCAACTTTCGGGCTAAGTTCCTTTGTTTCAAAACTCGTCACACCCACCTAAGGTGGTACTTTCAGAAGACCGACCGTCGGCACAGGCTCTAAGCGTCGTCGCGATTATCCGCGATTTCTCCGAGCTGCGGAACTTCTTCTAGACAAGCTACTATCCAGCGATCTGTTGGAACAAGCTGAACCAACTATCTGAACCACGCAACATGAACCACTTTCCGTGACTTGCATTCCTGCAAGGCGTCCAAGACGACATCCGAACACCGAAATGGTAGCTTAAACACTCCTCAACCGGAGACAACGATCCTCACAAACACCGAAATCAAAACAACGGCAGGGGCGAATGCGTCTGGAGACTCGCCGAGTTCTAGCCTGCTGGTACAAACTCGGAAAGAGAAGCGGTAGTACCACAGGCTCCACTCGTCATAAGGTGAAGGTAGGCACCGTGCAACTCACAACCTTTTCGGATAACATCAACAACGCCGAGGCGACACGAGAAGAACACGATAAATTTGCCCCGTCGGCCCGACCATTGGTAACGCGTCCACGAACTTGCACGCTGGCTAACTAAACATGGGCCTAACACCTCATGACCCTAACACAAAGAGGACCACCACAAACTGACCCGCAATTAAACCTACGCGGGTTGACCATGCGTAGCCCTCAACCACGACGTGAAGCGCGAAATACCATCTCGAAGAACAATCTTACTAAACACGTTACGAAAACTCGGCGGTGCTTAGCTCGACTACCTTCTTTCAAATCACGCTACTCGGGGACTTATCCCACGAACATAGCTCACGTGCACTATGCACTCCTATAAGTCAAACATAACACTACACCTTTCTCGAGATGGCCTTACCTCTAAGGTCTTTACGTATAACACTCTAAGGCTCACACCTTCTCTATCCCCCAAAATCTTACTCGGTTAACCCACCCTGATTCCTAATCACAACTCACACACTGCTATCGAGCGTAGCACTCAAGGTATACTCGCGCCAGAAAGTTACCAAGGACACTTGCTGCTGGCCCTCTTCTCGCCGCCTCGTTAACCGTCGATCTCTACGCTTTCTCGGCTGCCGCGCATAAGCCCGCATACGTGCCATGCTCAAGCCTAACTGAAGAATTACTCTTGCACAACCCTCTTTTAGATAGTCCTCCAGACTCGCGGTACATCGGTATACTCTCTGGTAGCCAAATCTATAGCTAGTAACAGGGTTGTCCCTTGGCAATCTATATTCTCTGTTCCGGCCGGTAGGCGAATCGGTTCATATAACATGGCGCGATAGCATCTTTGCCGCCGCACTAAACTCTGCTGGGGCTGGTAGCGTCGCAAAACTCCGATAAGCGACACTACCCTAGGTAATGATTGGGCTGTGCCCTGCCACCTCCGAACTCTACTCGCCTCTCTGCCGCGCGCCTCACGGGCCGGTTGCCTACGCGGAGCATAGCGATAAGGAAATAATTTCGCAGAGGTCCAACTTACAACACAAAATTTCAGGCACGATCTCGAGTGAGAAGAATAGAAACCAATCCTAAATATCCTATAGCCTCACGATTATTGGTGTAGTGCCAACAGATAATCAAGACTACTGGATACGGTGCTGTAGACACTTTCCGAGGATTAAGCTGCTCGATACCACTTTTGTCACGACCCGGCTGGGCTGATGCGCTACCGGGCACCCAAGTAGACATACATCGTAGTAATCGTGGAACAAACACAATATGAGATAATGAAGTATAAAACAATAATCAGCGAAAACTTGCCTTTGGCATATATATAAATGACAACTTTTAACATGACAGTTTAATCCTTTTTACAAACCACGCCTGGCAGCATCTCTGCACCTTAAGAATGATATGACAACAATGGCGGACAGGGGCCCAAACCCACGAATGTAAACACTTACTACGGCAGGACTACACCACCTGATAAGCCTCCGAGAAGCGGAGCTTCCCAATGAGCTGTGACCACGAGGCTAGGATCGGCGGTGTACCTCGACTGCGGCATGAACGCGGCCGAAGAGTCGGTCTAACAGTCGGTATGTGAAACTAAAAATCGCAAATGAAATCATAATAGTCTATAAAGCAGAGACATGTATGATAACCAAACTACGCTTTACAATAACTAAGCGGTCATATCAAGTCGTGGACTCGCCTCAAGTCATCACCAAGAACATAACAATGGGTCTCACGCCCACATCAATCGTGTCGTGGACACATTCCTCATTCTTGCGGTTTATGATATAAAGTTCCAAGGAACACACATGAACACCGTGTCCCGCTGTGCCATAATAACACCGTGACGGGGTAAGTGCGCATAGCCGACTACTAACACCACGCACCAACAAGGTCATGAAGCAGATCATAAGATCTGTCTGACCGTCACATGATCAAAGGCGGCCACTTGCGCAGATCTAATGTGCGCGTCTAGTCTGGAACTTCCCGACTCCGCGATAGGCCAATCTCATCGGCGCATGGCATCCCCGCATCGGTAGCTACTCCCGGCATCGTCCCGGACTTCGCATCGCATGGCCACAAGGACCGCATGCCCATAAAGGGCGTGACACTAACACGGAACTCGTAGTTCCGCCGGCCGGGACTGCATGAGGTATTCTCGAATCATAGGTCCATCGACCGCTGAGTCTACCCGCGTGGAGCGGCAACCGGAATCATCTCGAGATGAATGCCACAATACTATCATAACGACCGATAGTTAATAAGCACATTAAGGAAACCCTTCACACAAACATCACAAGATACTAACACACGTAGCATCCCAACACGCTTACTTATCAACGCAATCAAGAAAGTATTACAAGGCTATCACAAACCAATACAATCAAGTTGTTCACACAAGGTACCTTCTATATGATTAACAAAATCGGGTTTTATCCCCAAAGTACTTCATACATCAACTCTTTAAAAGATACGTTACTTCTACAATGTCACACAACAATACGTAGTATAAAATAGAGTGACTATCCTTTTAAAGTAAATCAATTACTTCTCTTTGTAAAATCAAGTAGCAACATTCTTTTCCAATGATCAAGTTTGCCTGATTTCCAATGTTCAAGTTTCTCATTTTAGAAAGGTTTCGTAGTTCATAGTCTTATTCAATTAAGAATATAATTCTCTTTTAAACAATCTGAGAAACATAAGCCTTATATGTGAGTAGGATATTCTTGTTTATAACAATCTTATTACAGCAGCCGTGATCTAGGAAATATCATTTTGTCTCATCTTAGCTTCTATGCAGATGGAAGTTTTCTTGGTTTTAATAATACTTAATTATTCAAAACATTTCCTTTTATTAACGCTGCAATGGTTTGTCGATACACATCCCGATTTCCAAAATCGAGAAAGCGTTCTTAAGCCGTTATACCTAACCTCCCATAAAGCTAGTATAACTCTTAAGTTCTCAAAACCAAGTATTACTTCTCTTTCAAAACGATTTCAGAAATCTTTTGAAATACTTCAAGTTCTTTACGATCACACATCAAGCCAGTTATAAACAAATCATTTACCCTTTTAAAAACCACAAAGTGTTTTCTTATCTACATAAAGTCATATAACCAACTTCCCATAAAGCCGTTATAACACTTTATGTTTTAAACCAATCGAATACATTTAGCACGTATGCGTCTACCGTGCTACATAGTTCACACATATCATGCTAGAAGAGATAGGAAGAGGTTCACATACCTCGCGACGATTATCGACTAATAGCAAAACGCTCCGAGTACCTCTGTCGCTCGCTCCTTAAGCCAAGTAGAACGCGCCACACGTAGTACTTCAACCTATAAGGCCACAAGGCGCTTATTAACATCTAGATCTTATCGTAGAACATTCTACCGAAAATTCGACAGCACCTCCCCCCCCCGCAACAGCGTAAACCTCCTCCTCTAACGAGGCCGACTAAGCCAACCAGTGGTATACATCTAACCACTAACAGTGCAATTCTACTCAAAGGTACTACTACACAAGTTCATCTGATACGCCCTATGTAATTACAGTTCAGTACTATATATAGTATACTTCTACTATATAATCTAACAACATGTAATTTCCAATTACAATAGGGGGACAAGATAATTACCTCGATAAGCCCATAATTAACCGAGTTTAATGTCGATCCTTAGCAAAGTTTTAGCTCGACTCAGGCGCTCCCGCTCTAAACCACCCTTAGAAGTTCTAACCAACCACTTACACAATACTCCAACGGACTATGGAGATTTTCCTGTGGTTTCGGTTTGTGGTGGGAAGTATAATAGTATTTCTGGGCTTTTCGTAAAGGTATAACCTTAGAATACAACAAGGTATAAGGCTAAGGTAATTTGGGCATAACAACAATACTATGAGAGTATTTCTACCAAGAGGGGGGGGCATTTATACGAAAACACTAGGCTGTGGGTACCACGGCACCACAGAGGAGAGGGGAGGCTCTCACAAAGTGCCTATCTAGGGAGGGGGCTCTTGGCGAGAGTCAAACAAGAGGAGAGGGAGGACTTTAACACTTAGGAAATATTTGGAATGGATGAAGAAGTTCATCAACCTTAGAGGGTATTTATAGCACAAGCCAAGGCAACCAATGGCAAGATCTAGCCAAGTGCCTAGCAAGTGTAGGCAAGATTCACCCACGTGTCTGTGCCAACTTGCACACAAAATATCTACCAAAAATATCTCCCACTTTTCCCCAAATCGTCCATCGCCACTTTGCCCGCCAACGAGAGGGTGCCAAGTGCGCCTCTCGTTGGTCCAAAATGTTCCGCCTCTGGAAAAATCCATAAAAATACTAAATGACATAGCGGAAATTCCCTACGAAAGTTGTGAAAACGTTTAGTCAACGACTCTAACCGGTGTTGTGCCAAACATATTTCGCCCAAAGGTGCCACATGGGGTGACACGTGTAAGCCCCGATTCGCCCAAAATATTTCGTCTTGAAAATATCCAAAACGCCAAAATCTCAAAATCAAAGCGGGCCTACAAAGTAGAATTTCTCCGTGGGCCCCACGTGACCATTTCCAAAATAAAATTCCATAATTCTCTAATATTCCAGGAAGTCCGATACCAAATCGGGAATCAATTCCCGTTAACGAACCTTTTTCCTTCACAAAACCGGAAACTTTTAGTGGAAAAATCGCCTCTTTCTTCCTTTTCGATCTTTACATTGTTCTCGTGCATCGCCCTCGCATACATACCCTGGAACTACGGGGTATAACAGTATCAACCTATAATAGTCAAATACGTCTATCAACGTCTAGACTACTCTGTAGGACATTCTAAGCAGAAGGTTCTTAATTCTACTAAAATTGGGCGTTTCCTGCGTCAAACTACTCAAGTCTACTGTAAATACAGTCCTATGTAAGTACAGTTCAAATCTTCTCTTATATTCTTCTAATGTGATTTCAGTTCAATTCTATTCTTTAATATCCTTCTATGTATCTTATACTTATTTCTATACTACTACAGTATGTAATCTCTAATTATAATAGAAGGATAGGATTATTTACCTTGATAAGCCCAAATTATCCAAGATATAAGTCGATCTGAGCAAGGTTTAGCTCTAATCATGCGCTCCAATCCGCTCCAAGAAACTCTTAGAAGTTTCTACACAACTGCTACTTACTACTTCAACCAACAATGAAGTTTATCCTAGGGTTTCGTTTAGTGACTAATGGATATAAGGTAGTATTTTCGGGCTCTACGTATAGAGGTAACTTTGGAATACTACAATGGTATAAGGCTAAGGTATTTTGGAAAAGTAACAATACTTGGAGAGTATTTTCTACCAAGGAGGGGTTTGGCTAGCTCGCTCGAAGAGTGGAGAGGGCTTTGAGCGAAGCTCACAAGGAGAAGGAGTTTTCAAGACTTGGAAAATATTTGTGGATGAAGAATTCTTTGCAACTTAGGGGGGGTATTTATAGGACCACCAATGGTCAAGATTAAGGCAAGTGGAGGGCAAGTGGATGGTTGAGATTTGGGCAAGTGGAACCTTATCCATCTACTCCATAAATATCTAGCAAACATTGACCAAGTGTTTAAGGCATTTTCCATCAAAAAACGTGCCAACAATTGCCCATTGTTGCCGTCGGCGAGGTGACAAGTGTCGCCCTCTCGTTGGTCCAAAATATTTTATCTCTCGGAAAAATCCGCAAAAATTATAAATGTTGCAACCGTAATTTTCCCTTCGCAAAGTTTGGAAAACGTTTCGTCGGAAAACAATTCTTTTCGTGGGTTGTGCACAATTTTCGTCCCTTATGCCTAACTAAGGCTAAACTTTTGTACGTACGCCCTCACGTACATACTCTGAAAATACGGGGTATAACACTAACCCGCCTCCTGGTCACATGCCCCGGAATCCCACATCGTATAAGCATGTCCGGTATCCTCGTGGTCGCATGCCGGAATCCCACATCGTATAAGCATGACCGTGGGGTAATACAAATAATGGAAGCATACAGTGGAATCCCACATCACCGTCGATGCGTCCAAGTAAACTTCTGACAAGACAGTGACCTCAGCGAGAGTCGCGGCAGCGTACAAATATAATACTTGCACTCAAAGGCTATCACCAGCACACATATAATAATTCTCAATTAAACAAGCCAAAGTACTTATCAAGGCACACATAGAATAATTCTCAATTAAACAAGCCAAAGTACTTATCAAGGCACACATAGAATAATTCTCAATTAAACAAACCAAAGTACTACGTACGTACATTCTTTTCAAAATACTCCTTTCTATGTAAAACCCCAAGATACTAACACCCGTAGTATCAAGGTGTGTCTATTTTTCAAAGTAGGTTACTACACTTTTAGAAAACTCATTTCAAAGCTTGAAATCAAGTAACTTCAAATTTTTACAATCTAGGCAACTTATGCCCATTAATCAAAATAGACAACTTTCTTAACCTTCCATAAAGCCATTATAACCAACTTCCCATAAAGCTGTTATAACCCTTTATGGTTTTGGACATATTCATTCCTTTTATAACCAAGAGACTTATACTTTTAAAACCAAGTATCACATACTTACAAATCAAGTTCTTAACTTTCAAAATACTTCAAGTCTCTTAATATTTAGAAAACAAGTTTCTTCTCTTAAATCATGTCATTTTTCCTCTTTTAAAACAATTAAGTAAATCACTCATTTGACTCCCCTAAAGTCATTATAACAACCCTTAGGTTTTGGAACTAAGGGACTAGCCAAAAGATTTGGAAACCCCTTCCTTTTCAAGACTCTATGTACTTTAAGAAAAATACTTTCACTCTTAAGAATCCAAACTCCACTAAGGCAATGGATTATACAACTTACAATTTAAACATCAAAGTACAATCAAGGAAGTACATAGAACAAATTCTATTTTAGGCAATCCAAATATAACCAAGGAATGGATCATTTAAGTAGTAGGACATACTTTTTATCTTGAGGAATCATGCTAGAAGAGGAGATAGTTCACATACCTTTTCGGCTAAATCCACAAGCTAAGCCGAATACGCCGTACGTAGAATTGTCAACCTATAATGGTCACAACATGACTATCAATTTCTAGTTTCTAACGTAGAATAATACTAAGTATACGGTCTCTTATTCTACGGAAAATTGGGCAGCACCTCCTTTGTTTCTACATGCTTTGCCACCTTTTTCAAGGCCGAATACAATAACCAAACATGCCACATTTAAGGCTCAACATACCAACCAATCAAAGGGGATTACACGCCTTACAATACGTGTAAAATTCCGCCCCACAATTCATACCAAGTAGTTTAATACTCACTAGCCATTCTCGGCCAACAATAACTCAACACAAGTCCTTTCCAATTCTTTTTCAATTCCAAGTTCTAAGGTCTAACATGTTATATAGTCATAAACAACTTCAACAACTACAATTTCCTTCTTTATACAACATGCGACGACTTAAACTAATAATCAACTTGAATTGTAATCTTAAGGCTAAACATGCTAGTTTTCGGATTAGGGTTCCACTAGCCAATATACTTATCAAACTTCATACTATACAACTCATGCTTGCTAATATCCATAACTACAACAATAAGTAAACCTTAAATGCTAAAACGACAAGATTTATACCTTTACAAGCCCTTAAAATTTCCAAGAATCAAAGTCGCTCCTTAGCAATTCTTAGCTCCTTTCCTTATGTTCCAATCCGCTCCAAGCACTCCTTAGAAGCCTATGAAGAACCCATCTTCAAGTTCCAACTTCAAAGTTGAAGAACTCCTTAAGTTTCCGCCTTGCGACTAATACGAAAACGTCGTTTTTCCGAAATCTTTCTATTGAGATATCCTTACAAAACCCTTAGGGACCTTGGGTTTAAGTCTTGTGAATAATGGATCAAAACTACAAAAATTTTGTGTGGATAGAATGTCAAACCCGAGAGCTACTTAGTGAAGAACAACAATGTGTGAAAAATTCTAAGTGTTAGAAGAGCTTGTCTTGCACTAGCTTAGAATATAAAACACAAAGGAGGGCTTAGATTAAAACACTTGTGGGCTAGGATGAAGAAGCGATTAATGTAAAGCCAGTGAAGTTGACTTGGTCAACAATCTCAAGCTAGCAAGACTTATCTTCCTTGATGGTAAATGACCATTTTACCCTTACTATTTTCGACCAAGACCATGTGTGGGGGTGCCACGTGTCACCCTCTCATTCGTCCATAAAATTCTGTAACCCTCGTAGGCCCCACAAAACGTAAAATTCCTCGGGTGGGCCCCACATGACCAAATCCGTAAAAACAAATTTCCATAATGTTAAAAGTTCCATAATCCTCAAATAATACATTTTGAGAATCCAATTCTCATCAACGAACATTTTCCTTTTCCGACGTTTCTAAGATTTTCCGGAAAAACAATTCTTCCTTTCGTACTAATTTCCAAGTCTTGATTCCTTAAATACCTTCTCTTATACATGTCCTGGACTTACGGGGTGTAACATTTATGTACATTCAGGGGTATTGTCACGACCCAAGACCCGCGATCGTGCCCTACACAGGCACCTTCTGTATATATCGTAGATAATCAGAACATACAAAAACTTAATAATGAAATAAATAATAGGCTGGCCGATAAGGCTACCTCCCCGATACAAGCAAATCCAAAAGCGATTTACCTCGATTTTTTTTTTTTTTTATAAAGTGACCCACAATATGACTACATGACCTCTAAGAATTTACTAAACAAGCGTGGACGGACAGGGCCGCCATACCTGAATGTACAAAAGTCAACCACTTCAGAACCATACAGACAAAGCTTCCGAGAAAATGGAGCTTTCGAGAATCAACCGTGATCCTAGAGTGCGGATCAACAAGCTATGTACCTCGACTGCGGCATGAACGCAGCCCACAAGGAGGTCGACAAAATATGTACCAAGTATGCAAAGCGAAATCAGTAATTTAAATCATAATAGCCAAAATACGGTGAAGACATGTATGATAACACTGATTAACGACAATCGTGCCTTCGTAGTGAAAGTAATGACAGTAATCTTTACCTTATGCAACTGTTTCAATATATGAACGATAGTCATACGGGGCTATGAACACTACCAAATATCAAAGCGGCGCGTGGGATTCCCATCACCACCGCCGCGCTAGGTGTAAAATCTAACCATGTGACGCTCGTGGCACTTACCTCACCGCCCGGGCGCATACACTTACAACACATATAAAACTATATCCTGCTGGAATCCCGATCGCTGCCGATACCGTAAGAGAAAATACAATCATGTGACGCGCGTGGAATCTACCTCACCGCTGTCGTACACACATCTTTATGCGCCCGAACCGGTTCACTTCGTGCCTTACCCGCACCCTAGTTATACAACATCGAGAAAACCAGCGGAAAATAAAACTCGAGTGATGAAACAAGAGTTATAATAAATAATCATGCCAACCAAAACAGTTGCCTTGGTATATACATAAAAACCGAACGCTTATCCTTTTACAAACCCCGCCACAAATAAGCAAGCTCACTTAAGATTTCTGACAACTATGACGGACAGGGTTCGCCATACCCCAATGTACAAGAACCTACAACTCGGAAACATACCAAAGATAAGCCTCCGACGGAACGAGCTTTCAACACTAAATGAGATCCTAAGAGCGGGGATCCACGGCCGATGTCTCTACTGCGGCGTGAACGCAGCCGAAGGAGGTCGATAACAGTACCAAGTATATGAATCACAAAATCAGTAAATGAAATCATAATAGCTTAAAAAGCGAGACATGTATGATAACCAAAATACAAGACGCAACATAAAAGCGGTCGTCGGGGACTCACGCCTCAAAGTCACCACTCGAATATAACTATGGGTCTCACGCCCACAACATCCATCATGTTCGCATCATGGCGCGTGCCCCCGAATCAGACGGTGTAGACATGTCCATGATGCAACAATAATAAGGCCGCGTGGCCACATGCCCGGAATCGTGCATCGGTGTAGACACGCCCATGTAACCTCAATAATATATCGGGTGGTCAACCCGCGTGGCCACATGCCCGGAATCTGCGTCGGTGTAGACATGTCCATGTGACATCAACAACAAGACAGTAATCAAAATGGAAACATACCCGTGGAATTCTCCATCACTGCCAGCACGTCCAAGTAAGTTCTCAACAAGTCAACCTACTCTATCGAGAGACGGTAATACAATACCACACTTGCACAACAAAGGCTATCATCACAAGCATAGGCAAGTTTCACAACAACAAGCATAGGCAAGTTTCACAACAACAAGCATAGGCAAGTTTCACAACAACAAGCATAGGCAAGTTTCACAACAACAAGCATAAGTTTCACAACAACTCAAAGTACTTTCATTTTATGCCAAAGTCGGGTTTTAACCCCAAAGTACTACATACGTTAAGTTCTTTTAAAAGAGATCCATTACTTTTATAAAAGTCACCCGATACGTAGTATTAGAATGACCAACCCACATTCCTTTTCAAAATCAAGTAACAACATTCTTTCCTAAGTTCGGTTGCCTAGTTTCAATTACTCAAGCTTCTCATTTTCAAATGGTTTCATAGTTCCCAAACTTAATCACTTGATTCCTTTTAGAACAATTGAGTAATATATGTCTCACGTGAGAGTAGGTTATTCTTGTTTACAACATTCTTATTACAAGAACCATGATCTAGAAAATGTAATATCATTTTGTCTCATCTTAGTTTCTATGCGGATGGAGGTTTCACTTGGTTTTAATATGATACATCATTATTCAATACATTTTCCTTTATTAACGTTGCGGTGGTGTCGATACATTCCGATTTCGAAATCGAGAAACATTCTTAAGCCGTTATACCTAACTTCCCATAAAGCTAGCATAACTCTTAAGTTTTCAAAACACAAGATACACTTCTTTCAAAACGATTCATAAATCTTTTGAAATACTTCAAGTTTTATTATAACGCCAAGCCGCTTATAAATCAAATCGCTTATCCTTTAAAAGCCACAACCCATTTTCTTACTACATAAAGTGTTATAACCAACTTCCCATAAAGCCGTTATAACACTTTATGTTTTACAACAATCAAATACAATTAATACATATGCGTCACCGTACTACATAGTTCACATATCATGCTAGAAGAGATAGGAAGAGGTTCACATACCGCGACGATTATCGACAATAAGCAAAAAGCTCCAAGTACTACAACCTTGCTAGCCCTTTCCACTCCGAGTAGAATACGCTACTCTTAGTACTTTCACCTAAAAGGTCACAAACGTCTATTAACTTTTAAACACGGTTCCATTTCTCTCTGAAAATTCGAAGACTCTCCCACGCCAGGTAAATCTCCTCCTCTATCGGCGGCTACTAAGCCAACGGGGGTTTACACGCCTAACCGACGTGTACAATTCTACTGATACTACACAAGTCTACCGAATACAGTCAATGTAAATATCAGCTTCTTTTCTTTATTCTTCAGCTTAAGTCAAAAGACATTGCCACAAACTAGGTTCATTTCTATATAGTATACTTCAACTATATATTCTTAACAACATGTAATTTCCAATTACAAATAGAGGACAAGATAATTACCTCGATAAGCCCATAATTATCCAAGTTAAATGTCGATCCTAGCAACGTTTAGCTCCAACTCGGTGCTCCATCCCGCTCCAAACAACCCTTAGAAGTTCTAACCAACTTCTACCTAAATACTCCAACCAATCAACGAAGATTTCCTTGTGGTTTCGGTTTGAGACTAAAGGACAAAAGGTAGTATTTCCTGACTCTACGTATAGAGGTATCTTTGGAATACTACAAGGTACAAGGCTAAGGTATTTTGGGCATTATAACAATACTAGGAGTATTTCTATACCACAACAAGGGTATTATACGAAACAACTATGCTAGTGGTACCCACGGCCAAGGCACCACAGGGAGGGAGGAGGCCTCGGCAAGACTCTAAAGAGGGGATGAGTTGGGCGAACTCAACACTAGAGGAGGGAGGATTTTAGGCTTGGAAGGTTTCATTTGTGGATGAAGAGTTCATCAACATAAGGGGGTATTTATAGCAAAACCAAAGGCCAACCAACGGCAAGATCTAGCAGTGCAAGGCAAGTGTAAGGCCAAGATCAAGCCAAGTGCACCCTAACCCTACTCCACAAAACATTGCACCAAACAAGCCACAAAACAAGGCTAAAACAAGGCACAAAACAAGGCACCAATAGGACACAAAACGCGAGCCAAAAGATCAAGCCAAAACGTGAACTACTTGCGCTGACGCCCACTTGCTTCCAATGTGAGGTGACACATGTCACCCTCCCGTTGGTCCAAAATGTTTCGCCTCTCGGAAAAATCCGCAAAATTTAAAAGGACATAGCCGGAATTTTCCTCGCAGTTATGTAAACGTTTCGTCGAAAACGACTCTAACCGCAAGGTGTTGTGCACAAATGTCATTCTACGAGCCACTGGCGGGGTGACACGTGTCACCCTCCTATTGGCCCAAAATAAAACATCTTCCAAAATATCCACAATGGCCAAAATCTAAAACAAAGTGGGCCCCACAAAACGTAAATTTCTCCGTGGGCCCACGTGACCATTTCCAAAATAAAATTCCATAATTCTCTAATATTCCAGAAGTCCGAATACCAAATCTGGGAATCCATTCCCATTAACGAACCTTTTTCCTTCACAAAACCGGAAACTTTTCCGTGGAAAAATCACCTCTTTCTTCCTTTCCAATCTTTCTGTCAGATTCTCGCACGCACGCCCCACGCACATACTGCGGAAATACGGTATAACATTCTCCTCCTTAGAAACATTCGTCGAATGTTCCTTCTCAAGTCTCCACAACTCGCGCTAGTATAGCCTTCGCCATACGCTATAATAAAACAATCACGCCACACGCCATAAAAATAACAAACGCACGATACTTAAACCCAAGTCAACGAGGAAACACCTCTAATCATCACAAAAACCCTTACGAGGTCTAAAATATACTCCCTTCACACCTTCATTTCACAAAAGTAACGATCACACACGTTCACTTCTCCCCTATCTCGTTGTCCCCTTCTCGAACACTCGAACTCTTTCTAGTATTCGTACCACACTTCCGTCAACACTTCTGTTTCCAACCCTTGGAGTCACTATGTTATACCCCGTATTTCCAGAGTATGTATGCGAGGGCGTGCGTTGAGAATACTGTAAAGATTGGAAAGGAAGAAAGAGTGATTTTTCCACGGAAAAGTTTCCGGTTTTGTGAAGGAAAAAGGTTCGTTAATGGGAATTGATTCCCAGTTGGTATTCGGACTTCTGGAATATTAGAGAATTATGGAATTTTATTTTCGAAATGGTCACGTGGGGCCCACTGAGAAATTTACGGTTTTGTAGGGCCCACTTTGTTTTGAGATTTTGGCCATTGTGGATTTTTTTGAAGACGTTTTTGAGGGCCAATAGGAGGGTGACACGTGTCACCCCGCCTAGGTGGCTTGGCGAAATGACCTTTGTGCAACACCTGTTAGAGTCGTTTTTCGAAGAAACGTTTTGCGTAACTTGCGAATGGAAAATTCCGGCTATGTCGTTTTGTATTTTTGCGGATTTTTCCGAGAGACGAAACATTTTGGACCAACGGGAGGGTGACATGTGTCACCCTCACAATGGAGACAAGTGGCGTGACTTGGCCGACTGAGGGCTTGTGGTGCTAGATATTTGTGTAGATATTTGTGAGGTTTTAAGGAGTAGGGCTAGGGTGCACTTGGCTTGATCTTGGCCTTACACTTGCCTTGCACTTGGCTAGATCTTGGCCATTGGTTGGCCTTTGGGTTTGCTATAAATACCCCTTAGTTGATGAACTTTCTTCATCCAAAATCATTTTCAAGTCTTGAAATCTCTCCCCCTTTGTGAGTTGAAATCGCCCAAAGCCCTCCCCACTTGTGAGCTTTGGCGAGGGCCCCCTTTGAGTGAGGCTTGGCGTGGGGTACCCCTAGCCTAGTTATTTTCGTATAATACCCTTGTTGTGGTATAGAAATACTCCCTAGTATTGTTATAATGCCCAAAATACCTTAGCCTTGTACCTTGTAGTATTCCAAAGATACCTCTTTCGTAGAGTCCTGAAATACTACCTTTTGTCCTTTTTAGTCTCAAACCAAAACCCTAAGGAAATCTTCATAGTTGGTTGAAGTATTTTGAGTAAGTTGGTTAGAACTTCTAAGGGTTGTTTGGAGTGGTTTGGGCGCGGGTGGAGCTAAACCTTGCTCAGATCGACATTATAACTTGGATAATTTTGGGCTTATCGAGGTAATTATCTTGTCCTCTATTGTAATTGGAAATTACATGTTTGGTTGAATATATAGTCAAGTATACTATATATGGAACTACTTAGTATTCGGCAATGTCTTTTGACTTAAGCACAAGAATAAAGAACCAAATGAATCGTATTTACATAGGGTGTATTGCGGAGACTTGTGTAGAATTGTACACGTCCGGTTAGACGTGTAAAACTCCCCCCTGGTTGGCTTGGTAGCCAGCCTCGATAGAGGAGGAGATTTACGCGGTTGTGGGGAGGGCTTAATTTTCTATAGAAAGATAGAAACTTGTGTTTTGGGGTTAATAGACGTTTGACCTTTATAGGTGAAAGTACTAAGAGTAGCGTATTCTACCGAGTGGAAAGGGCTAGCAAGGTTGTAGTACTTGGAGCATTTTGCTTATTGTCGATAAATCGTCGCGAGGTATGTGAACCTCTTCCTATCTTTTCTAGCATGATTGTTGTGAACTATGTAGTACGGTAGACGCATATGTGCTAAGTGATTTGGTTGGTTTAAAACATAGGGTGTTATAATAGCTTTATGGGAAGTTAGTTATAACGACACCTTATGTAAGTGAAAATGGTTTATCGATGTTAGAAGTTAAGAGACTTGATCTTATAAGATAAGAGACTTAACTTATTTGTTTTAATGTGGATGTTTGTGAAACCTCATTCGTGAGTAATGAGTACTTGGTTTTAAAGGGATAATGTTTCACGATTTGGGAATCGAATGTGTATCGGCTGCACCGCAGCGTTAATAAAGGAAATGTATTGAATAATGATGTGTTGTATTAAAACCGTAGAAACCTCCATCTGCATAGAAGCTAAGATGAGACAAAATGATATTACATTTTCTAGATCATGGTTGTAATAAGATCGTTATAAACAAGAATAAACTACTCACGATATGACATATGTTACTCAATTGTTCTAAAAGGAATCGTGATTAAGTTTGGGAACTATGAAACCATTTGAAAATGAGAAGCTTGAGTAATTGAAACTAGGCAAACCGAACTTAGGAAAAGAATGTTGTTACTTGATTTTGAAAAGGAAGGTGGTTGGTCATTCTAATACTACGTATCGTGACTTTTATAAAAGTAATGGATCTCTTTTAAAAGAACTTAACGTGATGTAGTACTTTGGGGTTAAAAACCCGACTTTGGCATAAAATGAAAGTACTTTGAGTTGTGTGAAACTTGCTATGCTTGTTGTTGTGAAACTTGCCTATGCTTGTGATGATAGCCTTTATTGTACAATCGTTGTGTTTCGTGTTACCGCTCTCGATAGGTCGGTTGATCGTTGAGAACTTACTTGGACGCTTACAGCGTGACGGAGAAATTCCGCACGTTCTATTGATAGTATTATTGTTGTCGCTTTGGACATACCGACACGATGCGTAGCGCACGTATGCTTCCATTTTGGTTAAGGTCTTGTGGTTAATCGCTTTGGATATATCGACACGATGCGTAGCGCGCGGGTATGTTTCCATTTTGATTATCGCCAGGATTTCCCTTTCGACATACCGACACGATGCGTAGCGCATGCGGGTATGCGTCCATTTGGAATGTTGTCTTATTTTTCCCTTTCGACATACCGACACGATCGTAGCGCGCGGGTATGCTTCCATTTGGATTCTTTGTCTTGTTGTTGAGGTCACATGGACATGTCTACACCGATCAGAATTCGGCATGTGGCCATGGGACATTGGTATTATTGTTGCATCATGGACATGTCTACACCGATGCAAGATTCCGGCACGCGCCATAATGCGAACTCGATTGATGTTGTGGGCGTGAGACCCATAGTTATATTCGAGTGATGATCGTTTTATGTTGTGATCAGAGTTTGGTTATCATACATGTCTCCGCTTTATATAGACTAGTATGATTTCATTTACGATTGTACGCCACATACTTGGTACTGTTGTCGACCTCCTTGGGCCGCGCTCATGCGCAGTAGAGGTACATCGGCCGTGGTTCCTCGCCGTAGGATCACAATTCGCCGCATTTCAAGCTCCGTTTCTCCGAGGCTTATCTTTTGGTAGGTGTTCTCGAGTTGTAGGTTCTGTACATTCGTGGTATGGCGGCCCAATCCGCCATAGTCATTGTATATCTTAAGTCTGTAATCGTTGTGGGCGTGGTTGTAAAAGGATTAAAGCTCGTGTTTTATGTATATCAAGGCAAGCTTTGGTTGCTTTGCTTATTCATTTATCTCTTGTTAAATGACTCTTGTTTTGTGTTCGCTGATTTTCTCGATGTTTGTATCACTAGGTGCCTGTGGTAAGGCACGATGCGGCCCGAACGTCGTTACAAAAGTGGTATCGAAGCGTTAATCCTCGGAAAGTGTCTCTGCATCGTGTCTAGTAGAGTCTTGATTATCGTGTGTTGTGCACCACATCTATAATCGTGAGGCTATAGGACATTTAGGATTGGTTTCATTCTTCTCATTCCGAGATCGTGCCTTAGAGTTGTGTTGTAAGTTGTACCCTCTCCGACGATCTCGTTTTACCGCTATGCCTCCGCCAAGGCAACCAGAGCCTGTAAGGGCAAGAGCCGAGTGCGCTAGTGAGATACAGAGGAGTGCAGCGCGCAGCCCGCACGATACGAGGTTGTGCTTGACGGCGGGTTTCGCGGCCGCCAAAGACCAGCGAGTTTAGAGCGCAGCGGTGGTCGATGAGACTACAAGATGCGAGCCTCCACCCCACGATGCAGGCGGGAGACGGGTCACAAGGAGATGGCCGATTATTGGCGTGGTTGTGGCGGATATGAGGCAGTGGATCTGGCGATTCCGCCCAGAGCACCATGGTTCACCCCGAGCAGATAGTTTGAGGCTACGACTTTCTCGAAGTTGTAGCCCGCGAGTTTTACGGGTCGAGGCCTGAGGATGATCCGCAGGAGTTCATCCGGCAGTTACAGCGGATCATGCGGGTGATCAAGGCTTCAGAAACCGAGTCTGTGACCTTTGGTTCGCATCGGCTGCGTGATACCGCAGTCGATTGGTTTGATTCATTGGAGCTTTCCGGGAGAGCATGCACCTCAGCAGATGGGATGAGTTTTCGGGCTTCCTCACGCACTTCTTGCCTCCGCAGATGAGGAGGGCACGGGCCGACAGATTTTTGTTACTGAGACAGAGAGGGCGCACTGTCAGGGAGTACAATGTCGAGTTCGATTCTTTGGCTCGATATGTCCCTGCGCTAGTTGCAGATATGGAGGATGGAGTGCATCGCCACGCCACCGCTAGATGATTATATGGTAGTCTTGTGCGGGTGTTTCTCTTCACGGCATGGACATTGCCCGCACGCAGCTCATGCACCAGATGCGAGGCACGGAGGGTCGACGGAACGACCGGATCGCCAGAAGAGGGCCGTGACGGCAGGTCCTTTGGTGGCTTTCGAGGCAGACCGCCTCAGCGGCGAGCTAGTTATATACCCCCACGGCATGCAGTGGTCCTCCACCGCCTTGAGGCGTCGGGCTCCAAGGGTTCAGATTTTCGGCAGAGCGGGTGTTAACTGAAGCCACCCTACCTCGTTGCGACCATCGTGGTAGACTCCATTTTGGAGAGTGTCGTACTAGATTGGGAGTTTGTTTTGCATGCGGCCAGGCCATTTTGCGAGGAACCGTCCACCAAGGGAAGCGGATGTTACGACTCGACCTTCAGGATCTGGCTGGTTCATCACCTTCTACTATGCGCCTGCAGTATGTGCCTATGATTAGAGTGGAGCGGTAGCTTCGTATATCCTTAACCCTCTAGAGTTTTGGTATGCTTGTTATGATGATCTCATTATTGTGTGCTATGCGGATAGCATTGTGATACGTGTGAGTTAGAATGCATGGTTAGTTGGAAGGATACGTATGGAGGCATGGTAAGTGTGAACCTTAGACTATTTCACGACCGAGACCTTAGAGGTAAGGTCGTCTTGAGTAAAAGATTCGCTTTATGTTTGACCTTTTGGGTGAGTAGTATACGTGGGATTTATTTGTGTGATAAGTCCGTGGGTAGTGTGAGATGGAAGTGGTAGCTTTCACGACGTGAATTAGTAAGATTGTTCGAATCGGGAACAAGAGTTTGGCACGGTTGGGGTCGGGTTTAGGACCATTTCATGTCAACCCGTAACCGGTTTTGGGTGGGCCGCTTCGGGTGGTCGCCAGTGGTAGGGTCACGAGGGTGCTAGGCAGAGTTTAGACGACCATCGTATGAGTTTGTGGACGTGTTCGACCAGAATCGCTCGCGAAGGCGTGAATGGCCTTGGGATATTACGGCCAGTAAGATGACCAAGTTCGAGGTGGTGACTCAAGGTTTTGGGAATCAAGCGATGATCAAGTGTGGTACGATACTAGAAGAGTTCAAGTGTTCGAGAAGGGCACGACGAGTAAGGAAGGAAGATAACGTGTGTTATTTCGTGACTGCGCCGTGGCGCTGGCAATTTGTTAGAAGAGCTTCATCGATATCCGCTTGTGAAGGAACATTCGACGAATGTTTCTAAGGGGAGAATGTTATACCCGTATTTCCGCAGTATGTATGCGAGGACGACGTACGAGAATACGCGAGAAAGATCGGAAAGCGAAGAAAGAGGTGATTTTTCCACGGAAAAGTTTCCGCTTTGTGAAGGAAAAGGTTCGTTAACGGGAATTGATTCCCATTTGGTATTCTGACTTCGAATATTAGAGAATTATGGAATTTTATTTTCTGAAATGGTCACGTGGGGCCCACTCGAGAAAATTTACGGTTTTGTAGGCCCACTTTGTTTTCAGATTTTGGCCATTGTGGATTTTTTCAAAGACGTTGAGGGCGATAGGAGGGTGACACGTGTCACCCCGCCTAGTGGCTTGGCCGAAATGACCTTTGTGCACAACACCTGCTAGAGTCGTTTTTCTAAACGCTTTCAGAACTTGCGGCGGAAAATTCCGCTATGTCGCTTTGTATTTTTGCGGATTTTTCCGAGAGACGAAACATTCTCGACCAACGGGAGGTGACATGTGTCACCTCACAACGGAGACAAGTGGGGCGACGGCCGAATGAGGGCTTGTGGTGCCAGATATTTGTGTAGATATTTGTGAGGGTTTTAAGGAGTAGGGCTAGGGTGCACTTGGCTTGATCTTGGCCTTACACTTGCCTTGCACTTGGCTAGATCTTGGCCATTGGTTGGCCTTTGGGTTTGCTATAAATACCCCTTAGTTGATGAACTTTCTTCATCCAAAAATCATTTTCCAAGTCTTGAAATCTCTCCCCCTTTGTGAGTGAAATCGCCCAAAGCCCTCCCCTTGTGGAGCTTTGGCGGCAGGCCCCCCCGTTGAGGGAGGCTTGGCCGTGGGGTACCCACTGCCTAGTTATTTTCGTATAATACCCTTGTTGTGGTATAGAAATACTCCTAGTATTGTTATAATGCCCAAAATACCTTAGCCTTGTACCTTGTAGTATTCCAAAGATACCTCACGTAGAGTCCTAAATACTACCTTTTGTCCTTTTAGTCTCAAACCAAACCCTAAGGAAATCTTCATAGTTGGTTGAAGTATTTTGAGTAAGTTGGTTAGAACTTCTAAGGGTTGTTTGGAGTGGTTTGAGCGCACTGAGTGGAGCTAAACCTCGCTCAGATCGACATTATAACTTGGATAATTTTGGGCTTATCGAGGTAATTATCTTGTTCTCTATTGTAATTGGAAATTACATGTTTGGTTGAATATATAGTTGAAGTATACTATATATGGAACTACTTAGTATTCGCAATGTCTTTTGACTTAAGCTGAAGAATAAAGAACCGAATCTGTATTTACATAGGGTGATTGCAAAGACTTGTGTAGAATTGTACACGTCCCGTAGACGTAAACCCCCCGGTTGGCTTGGTAGCCGCCTCGATAGAGGAGAGATTTACGCTGTTGGGGAGGTCGAATTTTCTATGTAAAGATAGAAACTTGTGTTTTGGGGTTAATAGACGCTTGACCTTTATAGGTGAAAGTACTAAGAGTAGCGTATTCTACTCGAGGAGTGGAAAGGGCTAGCGTTGTAGTACTTGGAGCATTTTGCTTATTGTCGATAAATCGTCGAGGTATGTGAACCTCTTCCTATCTTTTCTAGCATGATTGTTGTGAACTATGTAGTACGGTAGACGTCACGTGTGCTAAGTGATTTGGTTGGTTTAAAACATAGGGTGTTATAATAGCTTTATGGGAAGTTAGTTATAACGACCTTATGTAAGTGAAAATGGTTTCTTGATGTTAGAAGTTAAGAGACTTGATCTTATAAGATAAGAGACTTAACTTATTTGTTTTAATGTGGATGTTTGTGTGAAACCTCATTCGTGAGTAATGAGTACTTGGTTTTAAAGGGATAATGTTTACCGATTTCGAATCGAATGTGTATCGACAGCACCATCGCAGCGTTAATAAAGGAAATGTATTGAATAATGATGTGTTGTATTAAAACCGGTAGAAACCTCCATCCGCATGAAGCTAAGATGAGACAAAATGATATTACATTTTCTAGATCATTTCTTTGTAATAAGATCGTTATAAACAAGAATAAACTACTCACGATATGACATATGTTACTCAATTGTTCTAAAAGGAATCAAGTGATTAAGTTTGGGAACTATGAAACCATTTGAAAATGAGAAGCTTGAGTAATTGAAACTAGGCAACTGGAACTTAGGAAAAGAATGTTGTTACTTGATTTTGAAAAGGAAGGTGGGTTGGTCATTCTAATACTACTGTATCGGGTGACTTTTATAAAAGTAATGGATCTCTTTTAAAAGAACTTAACGATGTAGTACTTTGGGGTTAAAACCCGACTTTGGCATAAAATGAAAGTACTTTGAGTTGTGTGAAACTTACTATGCTTGTTGTTGTGAAACTTGCCTATGCTTGTGATGATAGCCTTTATTGTACAATCGTTGTGTTTTACGTGTTACCGCTCTCGATAGAGGGTCGGTTGATCGTTGAGAACTTACTTGGACGTCTTGCGTGATGTGGAGAAATTCGCACGCGTTCTATTGATAGTATTATTGTTGTTAATCGCTTTGGACATACCGACACGATGCGTAGCGGGTATGCTTCCATTTTGGTTAAGGTCTTGTGGTTAATCGCTTTGGATATCGGACCACGATGCGTAGCGCGCGGGTATGTTTCCATTTTGATTATCGCCTTGTGATTTCCCTTTGGACATACCGACACGCGTAGCGCACGTATGCGTCCATTTGGAATGTTGTCTTATTTTTCCCTTTCGACATACCGACACGATCGTAGCGCGGGTATGCTTCCATTTGGATTCTTTGTCTTGTTGTTGAGGTCACATGGACATGTCTACACCGGCAGAATTCGGGGCATGTGGCCATGGGACATTGGTATTATTGTTGCATCATGGACATGTCTACACCGATGCAAAAGATTCGGGCACGCGCCATAATGCGAACTGATTGATGTTGTGGCGTGAGACCCATAGTTATATTGGAGTGATCGCTTTATGTTGTGAAGTAGTTTGGTTATCATACATGTCTCTTGCTTTATATAGACTAGTATGATTTCATTTCTGATTGCGATTTCACATACTTGGTACTGTTGTCGACCTCGCCGGGGCCGTTAACGCCGCAGTAGGTACATCGGCCGTGGTTCCTCGCCGTAGATCACAATTCAAGCGCATTTGAAGCTCCGCTTCTCGGAGGCTTATCTTTTGCAGTGTTCCTGAGTTGTAGGTTCTTGTACATTCAGGTATGGCGGCCCTGTCCGTCATAGTCATTGTATATCTTAGAAGTGTAGTACTGTTGTGGCGGGGTTGTAAAAGGATTAAACTGCTCGTGTTTTATGTATATCAAGGCAAGCTGCTTTGGTTGGCCTGTTTATTCATTTATCTCTTGTTAAATGACTCTTGTTTTGTGTTCCGCTGATTTTCTCTGATGTTTGTATCACTAGGGTGCCCAGGGTAAGGCACCAGTAACGGGCCCCGGAACGGGTCGTTACACACTACCTCCAAACTTGGTCATCTCACTAACTTCGATCTTCTCTAAGGCCGTTCCCGGCCTCCACGATCCGCTTCTGGTTGAACATATCCACCAACTCATACGATGGTCATATAAACTTGGGCCTAGCATTCTCGTGACCTACCACCGCGGGACCACCCGAAGCCCACCTTAATCCGGCCACTGGTTGACCGTATCACGCCCTCCACCCGACCCACAATCGCTCAAGCCCTTTGTTCCCGACACGGAACAATCGCGCTAAATCACATCATGAAAGCTACCACTTCCATCTCACATTACCCATGGACTGATCACACATATAAATCCACGTATACTACGCACTCGATAAAGGTCAAACGTAAACGAATCTTTTACTCAAGACGACCTTACCTCTAAGGTCTCAATCGTGACAGTCTAGGGTTCACACTTACCACACAGCTCTAAGGCACGATCTCAGAATGAGAAGAATGGAAACCAATCCTAAATGTCCTATAGCCTCCTGATTATAGATGTGGTGCACAACACATCGATAATCAAGACTCTACTAGACACGATGCAGACACTTTCCGAGGATTAATCGCTCGATACCACTGTGACGCCTCAAACCGGCTCACATCGTGCCTTACCCGGGCACCCTAGTGATACAACATCGAGAAAACGGCGGAAAATAAACACGAGTCATGAAACAAGAGTTATAATAAATAAACAAAGCAACCAAAATAGTTGCCTTCGGTATATACATAAAAACCCGAATGCTTATCCTTTTACAAACCACGCCCACAACAAGCTAAGACTCTAAGATTTAACAACTATGACGTGACAGGTTCGCCATACCCAGAATGTACAAGAACCTACAACTCGGAAACATACCAAAGATAAGCCTCCGACGGAGCTGAGCTTTCCAACACGCGAAATGAGATCCTAAGAGCGGATCCACGACCGATGTACCTCTACTGCGGCATAACGCGGCGAAGGAGAGTCGATGCAGTACCAAGTATGTGAAATCACAACATCAGAATGAAATCATAATAGCTTAAAAAGCGTGAGACATGTATGATAACCAAAATACAAGACGCAACATAAAGCGATAAGTCGGGGACTCACGCCTCAAAGTCACCACTAAATATAACTATGGGTCTCACGCCCACAACATCCATCATGTTCGCATCGGCGCGTGCCCGAATATCAGACGGTGTAGACATGTCCATGATGCAACAATAATAACAAGGCGCATGCCCCGAATCTTTGCGACGGTGTAGACACGCCCATGTAACCTCAATAACAATATCTTGGGTGGTCAACCCGCCGCATGGCCACATGCCCCGGAATCGCGACGGTGTAGACATGTCCATGTGACATCAACAACAAGACAAGAATCAAAATGGAAACATACGTGGAATTCTCCATCATCGCCAAAGACGCCCAAGTAAGTTCTCAATAAGTCAACCGCCTCTATCGAGAGACGCGGTAACACAGAAATACCACACTTGCACAACAAAGGCTATCATCACAAGCATAGGCAAGTTTCACAACAACAAGCATAGGCAAGTTTCACAACAACAAGCATAGGCAAGTTTCACAACAACAAGCATAGGCAAGTTTCACAACAACTCAAAGTACTTTCATTTTATGCCAAAGTCCGGGTTTTTAACCCCAAAGTACTACATACGTTAAGTTCTTTTAAAAGAGATCCATTACTTTTATAAAAGTCACCCGATACCCGTAGTATTAGAATGACCAACCCACATTCCTTTTCAAAATCAAGTAACAACATTCTTTCCTAAGTTCGGTTTGCCTAGTTTCAATTACTCAAGCTTCTCATTTTCAAATGGTTTCATAGTTCCCAAACTTAATCACTTGATTCCTTTTAGAACAATTGAGTAATATATGTCTCACGTGAGTAGGTTATTCTTGTTTACAACATTCTTATTACAAAGACCATGATCTAGAAAATGTAATATCATTTTGTCTCATCTTAGTTTTTATGCAGATGGAGGTTTCTACTGGTTTTAATATGATACATCATTATTCAATACATTTTCCTTTATTAACGCCGCAGTTGGTATGTCGATACACATTCGATTTCAAATCGAAGAAACATTCTTAAGCCGTTATACCTAACTTCCCATAAAGCTAGCATAACTCTTAAGTTTTCAAAACACAAGATTACACTTCTTTCAAAAGCGATTCATAAATCTTTTGAAATACTTCAAGTTTTATTATAACGCCCAAGCCAGTTATAAATCAAATCAGTTATCCTTTAAAAGCCACAACCCATTTTCTTACCTACATAAAGTCAGTATAACCAACTTCCCATAAAGCCGTTATAACACTTTATGTTTTACAACAATCAAATACAATTAATACGTATGCGTCACCGTACTACATAGTTCACATATCATGCTAGAAGAGATAGGAAGAGGTTCACATACCTCGACGATTATCGACAATAAGCAAAAAGCTCCAAGTACTACAACCTTGCTAGCCCTTTCCACTCGCCGAGTAGAATACGCTACTCTTAGTACTTTCACCTAAAAAGGTCACAAACGTCTATTAACTTCTAAACACACGGTTCCATTTCTCTACGTAAAATTCGCAGACCTCCACACACAACAGAAATCTCTCTCTATCGAGTAGGCTACCAAGCCAACCGTGGGGGTTTACACGCCTAACCTGACGTGTACAATTCTACTCAAGAATACTACACAAGTCTCTTGCCAATACACCCAATGTAAATCTGATTGATTCTTTTCTTTATTCTTCAGGCTTAAGTCAAAAGACATTGCCACAAACTAGGTTCAGTTCTATATATAGTATACTTCAACTATATATTCTTAACAACATGTAATTTCCAATTACAAATAGAGGGACAAGATAATTACCTCGATAAGCCCATAATTATCCAAGTTAAATGTCGATCCTTAGCAACGTTTAGCTCCAACTCCGGGTGCTCCATCCCGCTCCAAACAACCCTTAGAAGTTCTAACCAACTTCTACCTAAATACTCCAACCAATCAATGAAGATTTCCTTAGGGTTTCGGTTTGAGACTAAAGGGACAAAAGGTAGTATTTGCGGGCTCTACGTATAGAGGTATCTTTGGAATACTACAAGGTACAAGGCTAAGGTATTTTGGGCATTATAACAATACTAGGGGAGTATTTCTATACCACAACAAGGGGTATTATACGAAAACAACTATGCTAGGGGTGGGTAACCCACTGCCAAAGCACCACAAAGGGGAGGAGGAGGCCTCGGCCAAGACTCTAAAGAGGGGATGAGTTGGACGAACTCAACACTAGAGGAGGGAGGGATTTTAGGCTTGGAAGGTTTCATTTGTGGATGAAGAGTTCATCAACATAAGGGGGGTATTTATAGCAAAACCAAAGGCCAACCAATGGCCAAGATCTAGCCAAGTGCAAGGCAAGTGTAAGGCCAAGATCAAGCCAAGTGCACCCTAACCCCTACTCCACAAAACATTGCACCAAACAAGCCACAAAACAAGGCCAAAACAAGGCACAAAACAAGGCACCAATAGGACACAAAACGTGAGCCAAAAGATCAAGCCAAAACGTGAACTACTTTGTGCACTTGGACGCCCACTTGCTTCCAATGTGAGGGTGACACATGTCACCCTCCCGTTGGTCCAAAATGTTTCATCTCTCGGAAAAATCCGCAAAATTTAAAAAGGACATAGCCGGAATTTTCCCCTCGCAAAATATCTAATTTGTTGTCATCTTAGCAAGACAAGTGGAGGGGTGCCACGTGTCGCCCTCCGATTGGTCCAAAATATTATAATTTTTCGAAGGTCCCCGCGAAATTGTGAAATTCTCGGCGGACCCCATATTATCAATTCCAACACCTTATAATCCAATACTAAGTCCATAAATCCAATTAGAAGTATTATACTCCAAGTTAATAATTTTTCCGTCGTCACATTTTTTCCGAAATTTTCCTTAAGAAAATGTAATTATTCTTTCCGTCCAAAATTCAAATCTTAAATCCTTAATCACGTTCTCAATTAGTAGCCCTGGTATTACGGGGTGTAACATCCTTCCCCCCTTAGAAACATTCGTCCTCGAATGTTCATCTAAGGTCTCAATAATTAGCTAGTATTCCACGATTCTCGATTATTCCATGTCCCAATCTTACATTATCTCTCCTCATACTGTAAGATAGTTTCTCTTAATCTCAATATCATGTTGTCATAATCACAACAACCATATTTACTCCTTAAAAATATTATTCGTGCATCTCACTTAAGCATACAACACAGCTTAATCTAATAACATGGTATGTCCATAAGTCAATTAAACCTGATCTTTCAAGAGTCTATCACAATATTAGTCAGTTCATTACCTCTTGACTATTCCAAATAAGTACATATATAAAGCCTAGGTGTGGATTCCATAAACTGTTTCACACCTTCCAAGTAATTATTAAGGCTTAACCAACTCATGGTAACTCATAATCATTCTAGGAAACGCACATATGACCCCAAATAAATACGCTCGTACAGATACACATCATCATTATACCAACTGTACAATAGTTTTACCAACTTGGATACGAAGTCCATATAATCCTTTCTGGGTCACTGTTGCCTTTCTCATATCTGCAATCAAAATAACACGTTAGGGAGAGACTACCCTAACAACACATCTCTATCGCACGATCTCAGAGTGAGAAGAAGGGAAACCAATCCTAAATGTACTATAGCCTCTTGTTTATAGATGTGGTGCACAACACATCGATAAACAAGACTCTACTATACACGGTCTGTAGACATGCCGAGGACTAACTGCTCTGATACCACTCTGTCACGCCCCAAATCCCGGGCCCGTGACTGGTGCCCCTACCTGGGCACCTTTCTACCCATACAACATAAATAAACCGCGGAAGATAAATAACACTTATTTTTTTTAAAACAAAGGCAAAGCGGAAAGGCTTCAGATAAATATAAATCACCGAAAAGTCTACATTGCAACAATGTAAGTACAACTTACACCATCCGGCCACATATGAATACTGAGACCTCTAAGAAGGTGACAGCAACTATGACGGGACAAGGCCCGCTGCCCCTGAATATACCTAGCCATAATGACAAACTCCTAACTTGGAACCATCTCAAAATGTGAACAAGGATCCTAAGCTCATGGATCCTGGCGTGTACCTAGACTGCGGACATGAGCAGCCCCTAAGAAAGTCGGTACAACAATTACTAAGTATGGAACGGAAATAAAGTACAGTAAACAAGATCATAATCATAAAAGAATGGCGGTCAAGTATAAAAATTAAAATACCAGATCCTACCGTGCCATTTTAACTCATGAAATCAATCGTACATTAATCATTATTTTCCTTCTTTCAATAAGAATTAACATCATATTCTTACATACATACTTAAGAATTCGATCAAGTTTTTCCACATAACTTACATATCTTACATAACATAATTCGGCCATTTATGGAGGGACTTCTTATTTGGGAGCTTACTTTGATTACCCATACGTGATAATGTAACCCGACCCATTTGCGAGACACGGCGAAGTCATACAAAAGTATTCCCAAGAAAGTATACTGCTCGGCCCATTCTGGGACGCGATAAGGTCATATAGTCTGCCCATAAAGGTATACTGCCCGGCCCATTCCGGGGACGCGATAATGTCATATAGTCTGCCCATAAAGGTATACTGCCCGGCCCATTCCTGGGACGCGATAATGTCATATAGTCTGCCCATAAAGGTATACTGCCCGGCCCATTCCTGGGACGCGATAATGTCATATAGTCTGCCCATAAAGGTATACTTCCCGGCCCATTCCTGGGACGCGATAATGTCATATAGTTACGCCCGTAAAGGTATCTTTGCGGCCCATTCTCGACGCGATAATGTCATATAGTCCGCGAGAAGGTATCTTGCCCGACCCATTCCTGGGACGCGATAATGTCATATAGTCTGCCCATAAAGGTATACTGCCCGGCCCATTCCTGGGACGCGATAATGTCATATAGTCTGCCCATAAAGGTATACTGCCCGGCCCATTCCTGGGACGCTATAATGTCTCTTTACATAACATTTTAAATCATTTTTTCACTTCTTCTTTAGTCGTTATAACAACTCCCCATAAAGCTATTATAACAACTTTTCACTTTAGAGAACTTAAGGCACTTTTATTTCTTTTTACATTAGGGAAAATTAAACCCAAAAGTACTACGTACATACATACTTAAAAAGAATCATAAAACTCCTTCTCTTCTTAAATCCATAAACTTCTTCTTTTAAAAACTCAAGTTACATATCTTTCAAAAAAATACTTCAAGTCTCTTTAACTTTTAAGAAATCAAGTTTCTTAACTTTAGAAATCAAGTCTTTTATCTTTAGAATATCAAGAAATCAATACTTTCCAAATCAAGTATTCTATACTTTTAAATCAAGTCATTCCTTCCTTTAAGAATCAAGTCCCATAACTTGAAAAATAAAGTCTCTTAACTTTTTAAGAATTTAAGGTTCATAGTCTTAAAAATTCATAACGTAAACTCTTTAAATTAAGTAACATATACTTTTGTGTGTTGTGACTAGGTTATACTTGTTTATAACGATCTTATTAAAGCAGCCATGATCTAGAAAATGTAATACAATTTTGTCTTATCTTAGCTTCTATGCAGATGGAGAATTCTACTCATTTTAATTTAATTGATTGTCGATACATTTTCTTTTATTAACGCTACAATGGCTTGTTCGATACTTATTCTTATTCGTGCAGTAACTTAGCAAAGTCAACTCGACTCCAAATACTTCCTAACGACTCTTACCAACATCCCCCATAAGACTTGGTAAGAACTTAGGATAACTTAGACGTAGCTTTTACATAAAGTAAATCAACATACATACCTCTTAACTTCTAAGAGTAGAAGGAATCATGAAATAACACCACATGTATATTTCATACATAGAATCATGCCAAAAGAAGGAAGAGGTTCACATACCTCGCGACGATTATCGACAAGTAGCAAAATGCTCCAAAGTACCTTAACATTGATAGCTATTCCATCCTTTAAGTAGAATACACTATACATAGTACTTCAACCTAAAATGACAATAGCACTTCTATCAACTACAAGCTATCAAGTGTAGGACTTATACCAAATAATGTCCCTCTAATTCTACGGAAAATTGGGCAGCAGTTCCTTTGTTTCTACATACTTTTCCACCTTTTCCAATGCCCGTATTCATCAACCAACAAGCCACATTAGGCACAACCAACAGTTAGCCAAAGGGGATTACATGCCTAACTGAACGTGTAAAATTCTGCCCCACAGTTATACAAAACAGTCCACAAATCAGCCCATAAAAATGATCGCGATCCAACCATAACGAGGGTAAAATGTGAGGCCTTTTAACGCCTTTCCACACCCTTATTCCCTTAGGACTTTCATTAGCAACTAATACACTTAAACATGCATAACAACAACTAAATTTCCAGCATTTAATACCTCAAAACAGTCCACTAAACGACACAACAACGTCTAACGGTTTTGGGCGGTTTCTACCACAACAACTCTGACGATAACTCGTTCCTTAATCCATTTTATTCCAATTCGAGTTCCAAAACTTCTACATAAGTTATAACAACTTATTAACAACAATATTAATCCATTATAACATGCAATAGGTGAAGATAACAACGACAATAACCAAGCGAATTCCATTTGCACCAAATCTGTCCCAAATCGGTTTTAGCCCCAAAAATGGCTCAAACGCTTTTTATTCTTCATTATTTTCTAACACAAGTTCATCCATACATAATAACAATAAGTAATATCCAAGTACTTTAAAACAATGACTTTTACCTCATTTTTTTCCCAAAAACGCCCCAAAAGCGATCCAGGTCTTTATTGGTGCGCGGATTTCGTTCGCTCACTTCTTCAAGTTCAATCACATATATGTACCCCTACAACCTTAGAGCAACTTCTCTTTGAATCTCACTTCCAAAAAGTCGACGGAACCCTAGGGTTTTGGCATCAACTTCGGCCAAGACAGTAAACGTGTAGAATATTAATTTAGGCTTAGCACTTGGTTTAAGGGCATAATCTTGGAGAAATAAATTGATCAACAATGGTTGTTCTTAGCCAAGGGCTCTCGAAATTATGGAGCTAAAGGAGAAGATGAGAGCTTATTTTTGTCTAAGTGTAAAGTGATCCAAGTCTTGCAAGACTTGGATATGTATAGCCAAGTGGAGTGGGACCCATGTCCACTTGTCCCCTCTCAAAATATCTAATTTGTTGTCATCTTAGCAAGACAAGTGGAGGGGTGCCACGTGTCGCCCTCCGATTGGTCCAAAATATTATAATTTTTGAAGGTCATGAAATTGTGAAATTCTCGGACCCCGTATTATCAATTCCAACACCTTATAATCCAATACTAAGTCCATAAATCCAATTAAATTATTATACTCAAGTTAATAATTTTTAAATCGTCACATTTTTCAGAAATTTTCCTTAAGAAAATGTAATTATTCTTTCCTTCCAAAATTCAAATCTTAAATCCTTAATCACGTTCTCAATTAGTAGCCCTGGTATTACGGGGTGTAACAACAATGCTTTTGTGACTGTCCGTGGTTCGTCCTGAACCATATAAGCTTCATAGTCTGGACTGAAGGACTTGTCCTTCCGGGCCCTTTTGCTTCGTCTTGGTTCCATCTCTGAATCTTCCAAGTCCTGATAATCTAGAATACTGAATTCCTGATCGTCAACCACTTTAGAATTTTTGAGATCTGAACCGTTCGGATCTAGGTAGTCAGCGACTCCTAGATCCTCAGAGGTTTGTTCATAACTTCATTTGTGAGAGGTTATGTGTTACACCCCGTAATACCAGGGCTACTAATTGAGAACGTGATTAAGGATTTAAGATTTGAATTTTGGATGGAAAGAATAATTAAATTTTCTTAAGGAAAATTTAGGAAAAAATGTGACGACGGGAAAATTATTAACTTGGAGTATAATACTTCTAATTAGATTTATGGACTTAGTATTGGATTATAAGGTGTTGGAATTGATAATATGGGGTCCGCCGAGAATTTCACAATTTCATGCGACCTTCAAAAATTATAATATTTTGGACCAATCGGAGGCGACACGTGGCACCCTCCACTTGTCTTGCTAAGATGACAACAAATTAGATATTTTGAGAGGACAAGTGGACATGGGTCCCACTCCACTGGTTAGACATATCCAAGTCTTGCAAGACTTGGATCACTTTACACTTAGACAAAAGATAAGCTCATCTTCTCCCCTTTAGCTCCATAATTTCGAGCCCTCGCTAAGAACAACCATTGTTGATCAATTTATTTCTCCAAGATTAAGCCCTTAAACCAAGTGCTAAGTCTAGATTAATATTCTGCGTTTTACTTGTCTTGGCGAAAGTTGATGCCAAAACCGTAGCGTTCCGTGGACTTTTGGAAGTGAGATTCAAAGAAGTTGATCCTAAGGTTGTAGAAGGTACATATATGTGATTGTAACTTGAAGAAGTGGAGCGAAACGAAATCTGCGCACCAATAAAGACCGGACTGTTTTGGGGCGTTTTGAGCAAAAATGAGGTAAAAGTCCTTCTTCTTTAAAGTAATTGGATATTACTTATTGTTTTTATGTATGGATGAACTTGTGTTAGAAAAGAATGAAGAATAAAAAGTGTTTGAGCCATTTTGGGGCTAAAACCGATTTGGGACAGATTTGGTGCAAATGGAATTTGTTGGTTATTGTCGTTGTTATCTTCACCTATTGCATGTTATAATGGATTAATATTGTTGTTAATAAGTTGTTATAACTTATGTAGAAGTTTTGGAACTCGAAGTGGAATCATATGGAGTAAGGACCGAGTTATCGGGTTGTAGTTGTTATGTGGAAACCGCTCAAAACTGTTAGACGTTGTTGTGTCGCTTAGTGGACTGTTTTGAGGTATTAAAAGCTGGAAATTTATTTGTTGTTATGCATGTTTAAGTAGTAGTGCTAATGAAACTCCTAAGGGAATAAGGTGTGTCGAACGTTAAAAGGCCTCATTTTACCTCGTTATGGTGGATTGGCGACTGTTTTATGGGATGATTTGTGGACTGCTTTGTATAATCGTGAGGCAGAATTTTATACGTCGATTGGCGTGTAATCCCCTTTGGCTAACTGTTGGTTGTGCCTTAAATGTGGCTTGTTGGTTGATGAATACGCCTTGGAAAAGGTGAAAGTACGAGAAACAAAGGAAATCGCCCAATTTTCCGTGAGAATTGGAGGGCCATTATTTGGTATAAGTCCTACACTTGATAGCTTGTAGTTGATAGAAGTGCTATTGTCATTTTAGGTTGAAGTACTACGTGTAGCACATTCTACTTGGCTTGTGGAATAGCCAATAAGGTTGAAGTACATTGGAGCGTATTGCTACTTGTCGTTTGGGTTAGTCGCCAACGAGGTATGTGAACTTCTTCCTTCCTTTGACATGATTATTTGGTAATTCTATGTGACTAAATTTTAGTGAGTCTATGTGACTTGATTTGGTAAGTCTATGCGACTTAATTCATTTGAAGTAAGTAAGTCGATTTTGGAAATATATGAGTCTTGATTATGAAAGTATGAGTGGCTTAGTCAAAATTGTATAAGTTATGTGAAGTACTTTAAAGTTAAAAGATTTGATTTAAAGTTATGAGACTTGATTTCTTTACAAGTTATGAGACTTTATTTTTCAAGATATGAGACTTGATTTCTAAAGTTAAGAGATTTGATTTAAAGTTATGAGACTTGATTTCTTTACAAGTTATGAGACTTTATTTTTCAAGATATGAGACTTGATTTCTAAAGTTAAAAGATTTGATTTAAAGTTATGAGACTTTATTTTTCAAGATATGAGACTTGATTTCTAAAGTTAAAAGATTTGATTTAAAGTTATGAGACTTGATTTCTTTACAAGTTATGAGACTTTATTTTTCAAGATATGAGACTTGATTTCTAAAGTTAAGAGATTTGATTTAAAGTTATGAGACTTGATTTCTTTACAAGTTATGAGACTTTATTTTTCAAGATATGAGACTTGATTTCTAAAGTTAAGAGATTTGATTTAAAGTTATGAGACTTGATTTCTTTACAAGTTATGAGACTTTATTTTTCAAGATATGGGTTACTTGATTTACTTCTAAAGTTAAGAGGCTTGATTTCGAAAGAGTATGTGACTTGAGTTTTAAAAGTATACGTTTATTGATTTAAAGAGAAGGAGTTTTATGATTCTTTTTAAGTATGTATGTACGTAGTACTTTTGGGTTTAGTTTCCCCAATGTGATAAGAAATAAAAGTGTCTTAAGTTCTCTAAAATGAAAGGTTGTTATAATAGCTTTATGGGAAGTTGTTATAACGACTTAAGAAGAAGTGAAATATGGTTTAAAAATGTTATGTAAGGAAAATCACACCGAGCCTACAAATAGGCCGGATTATGTTATGAGATACACCGAGCCTACACATAGGCCGGATTACGCCATATTACCCCGAGCCTACACATAGGCCGGGTTACGTCATCTTACACCGAGCCCCACAGGCGGGCCGGATTATGCTACATGATTCCACAAAGCAAGGCCCCACAGCGGGCGGATTATGCTACATGATTCCACAGTACACCGAGCCCCACAGGCGGGCCGGATTATGCCACATGATTCATCAGTACACCGTGTCCCACAAATGGGCCGGATTACGTTATCACGTATGGATAATCTAAGTAAGCTCCCAAATAAGAAGTCCCTTCATAAAGGGCCGGATTATGTTATGTAAAATATGTAAGTTATGTGGAAAAACTTAATCGAATTCTTAAGTATGTATGTAAGAATATGATGTTAATTCTTATTGAAAGAAGGAAAAGAATGATTAAATGTACGATTGATTTCATGAGTTAAAATGGCACGGTAGGATCTGGTATTTTAATTTTTATACTTGCCCATGTCATTTTTTTGTACAGTTATGATCTTGTTTAATGTAATTTATTTCCGTTCCATACTTAGTACTTGTTATCTTGACCTTAGAAATTTGCGTTCATGTCACGCCCGAACCCGGGCGTGGATGGTGCCTACACAGGCACCCTTCTACCTTAACAACTAAGTAAAACTGCGGAATTTAAATAACACCTCTTTTTTTTTTTAAAACCAACATACGTGCAACGGCAAAGCCGACAAGGCTGCCATAATATATATAAACAAAAGACACTACACTGTACATGAGTCCAATCTCACATATGAATACAGACCTCTAAGAGTTATACTGAACTATGACGGGACAAGGCCCCGCCGTACCCATAAATGTACAAAAACCTGTACTGAAGGAACTTATACCAAAAAGATAAACTCCCGAACAGAAGGAGCTATCCAAAAACTCGGCGGTCCTACACTGCCGATCACCAAAGCAACGTACCTAAACTCATGCAGCGTGAGCGGCCCCGAAGGAGGTCGATGCAGAAGAATGTACCAAGTATGTGAGCGATGAAATCAGTAATGAAATCATAACAGTCTAAACAAAGAAGGAGACATGTATGATGGCAAACCTACAGTACACAATACATAAGCAGTCATATCAAGTCAGGGACGCAGGCCCTCAAGGTCACTACTCAAATAAAACTATGGGTCTCACGCCCATAATATCAATCATGCCCGTGGAATCCTTCCTCACTGCCGATCCACGATGTAACAACACCAATAAGGATACATGAACACCAAGTCCCACCGTGTCCTAAATACCTCGTGGTCATGCCCCTAATCCCACATCGTAAAAAGCATGACCATAGGGTAACACAAACAAATCAGGGACATATATGATAATCAAATTACAACACATTGTGCCTTACTAACAATGAGAGTAAGCGATGAGTATCCTTACAATATAAAATAGGAGCTCGTGATCAAAGCAGACCATCCGCGCAGATCATTTAGCAATCCTACTCGCGGGACTATTTCACCCGCGTAGGTCGCGTGGACGCGTGAGGTATTCCTCGCATGGGACTATTTCACCCGCATAAGCCCTTACGGACTCGCGTAGGTATTCTCGCATATTTGGACCCGCCGCGTGGGACTATTTCACCCGCGTAAGTCCTTACGGACCCGCGTGAGGTATTCCGCGATCGTGGGTAGCAAATCCACGGAATATTGCAAATGCCACAAACCCGGGGAATGACCCAGAAACGACTGATATACCAATAGCACACCACCGGCTATTTCCAGCACACATAGGCAATTCTCAACTAAACAAGCCAAAGTACTTATCAAGGCACACATAGAATAATTCTCAATTAATCAAGCCAAAGTACTTATCAAGGCACACTTAGAATAATGCTCAATTAAACACGCCAAAGTACTTATCAAGGCACACTTAGACTAATTCTCATTTAACAAGCCAAAGTACTTATCGAGCACAAATAGAATAATTCTCATTTTAACAAGCCAAAGTACTTATCGGAGCACAAATAGAATAATTCTCATTTTAACAAGCCAAAGTACTTATCGGGCACAAATAGAATAATTCTCATATTAACAAGCCAAAGTACTTATCAGGGCACAAATAGAATAATTCTCATTTAAAAAGCCAATGTACTTATAGGTGCACTAATAGAATAATTCTAATTTAACAAGCCAAAGTACTTATCGGGGCACAAATAGAATAATTCTCATTTAACAAGCCAAAGTACTTATCAGGGCACAAATAGAATAATTCTAATTTTAACAAGCCAATGTACTTATCCGGGCAAAAATAGAATATTTCAAATTAAACAACCCAAAGTACTTATCAGGGCACAAATAGAATAATTCTCATTTAACAAGCCAAAGTACTTATCAGGGCACAAATAGAATAATTCACATTTAACAAGCCAAAGTACTTATCAGGGCACAAATAGAATAATTCTCATTTTAACAAGCCAAAGTACTTATCAGGGCACAAATAGAATAATTCTCATTTAACAAGCCAAAATACTTATCAGGACACAAATAGAATAATTCCCATTTTAACAAGCCAAAGTACTTATCAGGGCACAAATAGAATAATTCTCATTTTAACAAGCCAAAGTACTTATCAGGGCACAAATAGAATAATTCTCATTTAACAAGCCAAAGTACTTATCAGGGCACAAATAGAATAATTCTCATTTTAACAAGCCAAAGTACTTATCAGGGCACAAATAGAATAATTCTCATTTAACAAGCCAAAGTACTACGTACGTACATTCTTTTCAACAGACTCCTTTTTATGTAAAACCCCAAGATACTAACACCCGTAGTATCAAGGCATGTCTATTTTTCAAAGTAAGTTACTACACCTTTAGAAAACTCATTTCAAAGCTTGAAATCAAGTAACTTCAAATTTTCACCATCTAGGCAACTTATGCCAAATAATCAAAATAGACAACTTTCTAAACCTTCCATAAAGCCGTTATAACCAACTCCCCATAAAGCCGTTATAACCCTTTATGGTTTTAGACCTATCCATTCCTTTTATAACCAAGAGACTTATGCTTTTAAAGCTAAGTATCACATACTTATAAATCAAGTTCTCAACTTTCAAATTACTTCAAGTCTCTTAATATAAAGAAAACAAGTTTCTTCTACTTTTAAACCTCAAGTAACTCACACCTTTAAGACAAGTTACTTCTCTTAAATCATGTCGTTTCTCCTATTTTAAAACAATTAAGCAAATCACTCCTTTGACTCCCCTAAAGTCATTATAATGACCTTTAGGATTTTGGGACTAAGGTACTAGCCCAAAAGATTTGGAAACCACTTCCTTTTCAAGACTCTATGTACTTTAAGTAAAACACTTTCACTTTTAAGAATCCAACTTCACTAAGGCAATGGATTATACAACTTACAATTTACACATCAAAGTACAATCAAAGGAAGTACATAGAACAAATTCTACTTTTAGGCAATCCAAATACAACCAAGGAATGGATCATTTAAGGAGTAGGACGTACTTTCTTTATCTTAAGGAATCATGCTAGAAGAGGAGATAGTTCACATACCTTTTCGGCTAAATCCACAAGCTAAGCCGAATACGCTGGACGTAGAAGTTTCAACCTATAATGGTCACAACAAGACTATCAACTTCTAGTCTCTAACGTAGAATAATACTAAGTATTTGGTCTCTAATTCTACGGAAAATCGGGCAGCACTTCCTTTGTTTCTACTCACTTTGCCACCTTTTTCAAGGTCGAATACAATAACCAACACGCCACATTTAAGGCTCCATACAACAACCAAACAAAGGGGATTACACGCCTTACAATACGTGTAAAATTCCGCCCCACAATTCATACGAAATAGCCCCATAATCTAGCCATTCTCGGCCAACATAAATAATAACACTAAGTCCTTTCCAATCCTTTTCCAATTCCAAGTTCTAAGGTCTAACATGTTATATAGTTATAAACCACTTCAACAACTACAATTTCCTTCTTTTTTTACAACATGCGACGACTTTACTAATAATCGACTTGAATTGAAATCTTAGGGCTAACATACTAGTTTTCGGATTAGGATTCCAATAGCCAATATAATAATCAAACTTCATACTATACATCTCATGCTTGCTAATAACCATAGCTACAATCAATAAGTAAACTTAATTGCTAAAACGACAAAATTTATACCTTTCCAAGCCCTTAAAATTTCCAAGATTCAAAGTCGCGCCTTAGCAATTCTTAGCTCATTTCCTTAGGTTCCAATCCGCTCCAAGCACTCCTTAGAGGCCTATGAAGAACCCATCTTCAAGTTCCAACTTCAAAGTTGAAGAACTCCTTTAGTTTCCGCCTTGCGACTAATACGAAAACGTCGTTTTTCCGAAATCTTTCTATTGAGATATCCTTACAATACCCTTAGGGACATTGGGTTAAAGTCTTGTGGCTAATGGATCAAAACTACAAAATTTTCTTGTTGGAAATGGGACAAAGCCGAGAGGTCTTATTTGAAGAACAAGAATTGTTGTGATATTTTCTAAGTGTAAAATGAGCTTGTCTTGCACTAGCTATGCTTATATAACACATTGGATGGCTTAGATAAAAACACTTGTATTAATTGGATGATAGGGATCAAGCCAAATGGCCCTTGACTTGGTCAACAATGGCAAGCTCTAGCAAGACTAATCTTTTACCTTGGTCAATGACCATTATGCCCTTGTATAAATTCGACCAAGCCATGAGGGGGAGGTGCCACGTGTCGCCCTCTCATTCGTCCATAAAATTACGTAACCCTCGTGGGCCCCACAAAACGTAAAATTTCTCGGGTGGGCCCCACATGACCAAATCCGTCAAAATAAATTTCCAAAAAGTTAAGAGTTCCATACTCTTCAAATAATGCATTTTGAGAATCCAATTCTCAACAACGAACATTTTTCCTTTCCGGCGTTCGGAAGATTTTCCGTCGGAAAAACAATTCCTCTTTCGTACTAATTCCCTAGTCTTGTTTCCTTAAGCACATTCTCTTTTACATGTCCTGGACTTACGGGGTGTAACATTCTTCCCCCCTTAGAAACATTCGTCCCCGAATGTTCTTAGTCGGTTGCCAAGATATACAAACTCCGGCATAATCTCTATACTATGCCTATCAATCAAAACTGCACAAGACCAACGATGCCACACATGGCCATCACCTAACATACGTAAACATAACAATGGACCTTCCGTCCGTGGTCCCTTCTCACAAAACTAGAAGGTTACAGTCTCCTCAAACACGGGATCCCTAGAGGTTCCTTTATTTCCTTACTTGTCATACTTTCTCGTACTTTCAAACTCATCTAGTACACGTACAAAATCTTAAATTTTGTTTCTCTTCTCCAATCCTTGGAGTTACTATCCAAACTTGGTCATATAGTTACTTACATTCCCGTTAAGGCTCTTCTCGGTCCTTACGACCTAGTTCCGGTGGAACGCATCCACGAATTTGTACTACGATTAACTAAACTTGGGCCTGGCATCCTCGGGACCCTATCACATAACGGGACCATTTCTAACTGACATCACCCCATTCCATACCACCGGTTGACCCGAAATGAGTCCATAACCCGACTCATCGTCACACTTAACTTCTCATTCGTAGCCTGAAATAAATCTCTCTCTTATCTCAAGGTACTTCTTACCCTATCCCCTATTCACTAGAGGTTCGTCACATAAGCCAAAGTATTTCTACTGTACATTCTTCCATATCGGTCTCACACTGTTACGGGGCAATTACTACTTGTGAACTCTACACAACTATAGTCTCAGTTCACTTATCATTCTTGTCAACATTCTTAACTTTTCACTTTACTAATCAAAGTATCCCTACCTCTAGGGTACTATCACTTTACAACTCTAGCAATAAAGGGAAAACATATACGCTAGGGTAAAATCTGAACCTATCAATGCACGTATGATTCAAAAGAATCAAAATATACCTGTAACCCCGTGCGATGTCGCTTCCTGATCCCGTCCCGTAGTCACGTCATCTCTGCGGTTCGAAGGACCGCCAGAACTATAAACTCCACCCTGACCTCTACCACAGCTGGCTAACATCTGAACACCTTGCCTCGGGAACGGTGTGGAGAAAGGAACCAACTACGGCCTCATAGGTGAGCCACTCACGGTGCTCTTTCTAAAAGGACATACCCTCGGAATATGGCGGACGGCCCTGATAAAAACAAACACGTGCCATAACGGCATTTCCCGAATGACGCTTACCGCATCGATACAACGAGGAATAGGTGGCCTCGGCCAGAAAATCCTCTGCTCCTCTGCAGGAACCTCGACCTCTGGAGCTTGGACCGGCTCCTAAATACCTTGTGGGTCCAATATCCCACAATGAACTGCGGGGTATGTCTTGAGTAAGTGGGACGAATATCTCACTCATTTCTTGAGGCGGCTCGTCCAAACTCACCGGAATAACCAACCGGTCTAGCCCTCTACGCGGATCTCATGGCCTACCCCCACTGTACACACATTTGTCTTGGCGAATAATTTCTGTGATGAAAGCTAGCCGCTATCTTGGTCAATAACATAATGGCTTCCTTCATGACCACCTAAAGTCTTCTCTCGGAGAAAGCGGAGGCTCTGGTCTTTGGGGCCTCAAAACTGGCCTTGAAGAACTTCGCCATCGCGGAACAACATCCAGTATGCCACAGGCATAAGCCCTATCAACTCTCTGAGTCGACTAGTAGCTCGCTACTCCTTTGCCCTTCTGGCGGTATTTGTTGCCCTCTGGAGGCATAATCGTAACACAACAATATGTCGAGAGGAATTATCTTACTAACACAACTCATGGCACGATCTTAGAGTGAGAAGAATAGAAACCAACTCCTAAATGTCCTGTAGGCTCGTTTATGGGTGTGGCGCGCACACACCGATGTCAAGACTCTACTAGACACGGTCAGACATTCCGAGGACCGACGTTACGATACCACTCTGTCACGCCCGAACCGGGCGTGGATCGGTGCCCTACACAGGCACCCCTGCACTTAACAACTAAGTAAAACTGCGGAATTTAAATAACACCTCTTTTTTTTTAAACCAACATACGTGCAACGGCAAAGCCGACAAAGCTGCCATAATATATATAAACAAAAGACACTACACTGTACATGAGTCCAATCCCACATATGAATACAGACCTCTAAGAGTTATACTGAACTATGACGGGACAAGGCCCCGTCGTACCCATAAATGTACAAAAGCACATCTTCAAGGAAATTATACCAAAAGATAAACTCCGAACGAAGGAGCTATCCAAAAACTACGGCGGTCCTACACTGCCGATCACCAAGCAGCGTACCTAAACTGCGGCATGACGGCCCGAAGGAGTCGATCTGAGAGAATGTACTAAGTATGTGAGCGATGAAATGCGTAATGAAATCATAACATCTAAACAAAGCGGGAGACATGTATGATGGCAAACCTACAATACCACAATACATAGCGGTCATATCAAGTCGGGGCGCGGGCCGCCAAGGTCACTACTCAAATATAACTATGGGTCTCACGCCCGTAATATCAATCATGCGTGGAATCCTTCCTCATTCTTGGCGATCCATGATGTAACAACACCAATAAGGATACATGAACACCAAGTCCCACCGTGTCCTAAATACCTCGTGGTCTCGTGCCGGAATCCACATCGTAAAAGCATGACCATAGGGTAACACAAACAAATCGGGGACATATATGATAATCAAATTACAACACATTGTGCCTTACTAACAATAAGAGTAAGCAGTAGTATCCTTACAATATAAAATAGGAGCTCATGATCAAAGCGGGACCGTCGCGCGGTATCATTTAGCAATCCTACTCGCAGGACTATTTCACCCGCGTAGGTCGCGTGGACGCGTGAGGTATTCCTCGCATGGGACTATTTCACCCGTAAGCCCTTACGGACTCGCGTGAGGTATTCCTCGCATAAGTGGACCCGCCTCGTGGGACTATTTCACCGCGTAAGTCTTACGGACCGCGTGAGGTATTCTCGCGCATCGTGGGTAGCAAATCCACGGAATATTGCAAATGCCACAAACCGGGAATGACCCGAAGCAGTGATATACCAATAGCACACCAGCTATTTCCAGCACACATAGGCAATTCTCAACTAAACAAGCCAAAGTACTTATCAAGGCACACATAGAATAATTCTCAATTAATCAAGCCAAAGTACTTATCAAGGCACACTTAGACTAATTATCAATTAATCACGCCAAAGTACTTATCAAGGCACACTTAGACTAATTCTCATTTAACAAGCCAAAGTACTTATCGGAGCCAAATAGAATAATTCTCATTTTAACAAGCCAAAGTACTTATCAGAGGCCTGAATAGAATAATTCTCATTTAACAAGCCAAAGTACTTATCAGGGCACAAATAGAATAATTCTCATTTTAACAAGCCAAAGTACTTATCAGGGCACAAATAGAATAATTCTCATTTAACAAGCCAAAGTACTTATCAGGGCACAAATAGAATAATTCTCATTTAACAAGCCAAAGTACTTATCGAGGGCCAAATAGAATAATTCACATTTAACAAGCCAAAGTACTTATCAGGGCACAAATAGAATAATTCTCATTTTAACAAGCCAAAGTACTTATCAGGGCACAAATAGAATAATTCTCATTTAACAAGCCAAAGTACTTATCAGGGCACAAATAGAATAATTCTCATTTTAACAAGCCAAAGTACTTATCGGGCACAAATAGAATAATTCTCATTTAACAAGCCAAAGTACTTATCGGAGCACAAATAGAATAATTCTCATTTTAACAAGCCAAAGTACTTATCAGGGCACAAATAGAATAATTCTCATTTAACAAGCCAAAGTACTACGTACGTACATTCTTTTCAACAGACTCCTTTTTATGTAAAACCCCAAGATACTAACACCCGTAGTATCAAGGCATGTCTATTTTTCAAAGTAAGTTACTACACCTTTAGAAAACTCATTTCAAAGCTTGAAATCAAGTAACTTCAAATTTTCACCATCTAGGCAACTTATGCCAAATAATCAAAATAGACAACTTTCTAAACCTTCCATAAAGCCGTTATAACCAACTCCCATAAAGCCGTTATAACCCTTTATGGTTTTAGACCTATCCATTCCTTTTATAACCAAGAGACTTATGCTTTTAAAGCTAAGTATCACATACTTATAAATCAAGTTCTCAACTTTCAAATTACTTCAAGTCTCTTAATATAAAGAAAACAAGTTTCTTCTACTTTTAAACCTCAAGTAACTCACACCTTTAAGACAAGTTACTTCTCTTAAATCATGTCGTTTCTCCTCTTTTAAAACAATTAAGCAAATCACTCTTTTGACTCCCCTAAAGTCATTATAATGACCTTTAGGATTTTGGGACTAAGGTACTAGCCCAGATTTGGAAACCACTTCTTTTCAAGACTCTATGTACTTTAAGTAAAACACTTTCACTTTTAAGAATCCAACTTCACTAAGGCAATGGATTATACAACTTACAATTTACACATCAAAGTACAATCAAAGGAAGTACATAGAACAAATTCTACTTTTAGGCAATCCAAATACAACCAAGGAATGGATCATTTAAGGAGTAGGACGTACTTTCTTTATCTTAAGGAATCATGCTAGAAGAGGAGATAGTTCACATACCTTTTCGGCTAAATCCACAAGCTAAGCCGAATACGCCGGACGTAGAAGTTTCAACCTATAATGGTCACAACAAGACTATCAACTTCTAGTCTCTAACGTAGAATAATACTAAGTATTTGGTCTCTAATTCTACGGAAAATCGGGCAGCACTTCCTTTGTTTCTACTCACTTTGCCACCTTTTTCAAGGTCGAATACAATAACCAACACGCCACATTTAAGGCTCCATACAACAACCAAACAAAGGGGATTACACGCCTTACAATACGTGTAAAATTCCGCCCCCATGATTCATACGAAATAGCCCGTAATCTAGCCATTCTCGTGACATAAATAATAACACTAAGTCCTTTCCAATCCTTTTCCAATTCCAAGTTCTAAGGTCTAACATGTTATATACTTATAAACCACTTCAACAACTACAATTTCCTTCTTTTTTTACAACATGCGACGACTTTACTAATAATCCACTTGAATTGAAATCTTAAGGCTAACATACTAGTTTTCGGATTAGGGTTCCAATAGCGATATAATAATCAAACTTCATACTATACATCTCATGCTTGCTAATAACCATAGCTACTGATCAATAAGTAAACTTAATTGCTAAAGCGACAAAATTTATACCTTTCCAAGCCCTTAAAATTTCCAAGATTCGAAGTCGCGCCTTAGCAATTCTTAGCTCCTTTCCTTAGGTTCCAATCCGCTCAAGCACTCCTAGAGGCCTATGAAGAACCCATCTTCAAGTTCCAACTTCAAAGTTGAAGAACTCCTTTAGTTTCCGCCTTGCGACTAATACGAAAACGTCGTTTTTCCGAAATCTTTCTATTGAGATATCCTTACAATACCCTTAGGGACATTGGGTTAAAGTCTTGTGGCTAATGGATCAAAACTACAAAATTTTCTTGTTGGAAATGGGACAAAGCCGAGAGGTCTTATTTGAAGAACAAGAATTGTTGTGATATTTTCTAAGTGTAAAATGAGCTTGTCTTGCACTAGCTATGCTTATATAACACATTGGATGGCTTAGATAAAAACACTTGTATTAATTGGATGATAGGGATCAAGCCAAATGGCCCTTGACTTGGTCAACAATGTCAAGCTCTAGCAAGACTAATCTTTTACCTTGGTCAATGACCATTATGCCCTTGTATAAATTCGACCAAGCCATGAGGGGGATGTGCCACATGTCGCCCTCTCATTCGTCCATAAAATTCCGTAACCCTCGTGGGCCCCACAAAACGTAAAATTTCTCGGGTGGGCCCCACATGACCAAATCCGTCAAAATAAATTTCCAAAAAGTTAAGAGTTCCATACTCTTCAAATAATGCATTTTGAGAATCCAATTCTCAACAACGAACATTTTTCCTTTCCGGCGTTCGGAAGATTTTCCGTCGGAAAAACAATTCCTCCTTTCGTACTAATTCCCTAGTCTTGTTTCCTTAAGCACATTCTCTTTTACATGTCCTGGACTTACGGGGTGTAACAGTTCATGTCCGCAGATCTAGGTACAAAGTTGTGGATCCGCGAGCTTAGGATCCTTGTTCAGCATTTTGAGAGGCTCCAAGTTCCGGAGTTTGTCATTATGGCTAGGTATATTCAGGGGTAGGCGGGGCCTTGTCCCGTCATAGTTGTTGTCACCTTCTTAGAGGTCTGTATTCATATGTAAATTTGGGGTGTAAGTTGTATTTACATTGTTGTACAGCGTAGACCCTTTCGGGTGATTTATATTTATACGGAAGCCTTTCCGGCTTTGCCTTTGTTTTAAAAAAAATTAGTGCTATTTATCTTCCGCAGTTTAGTTATGTTGTATGGGTAGAAGGGTGCCCAGGTAGGGGCACCAGTCACGGGCCCGGGATTTGGGGCGTGACATTATGTTCTTGTCCTTATATGGAAACATGTTTTCAAAGAACCATGTGTTCCTTGATTCCATGATCGTACCTTCATAAATGTACAATACATCCGACTTATGCATTATAAAGCGATAAGCACTACTGTTATTGGCATATCCGATGAATATGCAATCCACAGTATTAGATCCAATCTTGACCTACTTTGCCATAAGTACTTTTACCTTGGCCAGACAACCCCATACATTTAAATACTTGTAGGTAGGTTTTTTCCCTTTCCATAGCTTGTATGGAGTCTTGTCTTTACCTTTGTGTGGAACTCTGTTAAGAATCCTATTCGCGGTAAGGACAGCTTCTCCCCACATGGTTTGAGAGAGGCCCGAATTGATAATTAAAGTATTCATCATTTTTTTTAGTGTTCGGTTCTTGCGTTCAGCAACTCCGTTTGATTGAGGTGAGTAAAGAGTCGTTGTTTGATGAACTATACCCGATTGGGTACATAATTCTTCAAAAGGCGCTACATATTCTCCCCATCTATCGCTAGGGATTGTTTTAATCCATCCGCTTAGTTGGTTCTCAACTTCTACTTTGTAGCGTTTGAATGCTTCAAAGGCTTCATCTTTACTTTTTAGTAAGTAAAGGTAACAAAACCTTGTGTCATCATCTATGAAAGTCACAAAGTACTTGTTCCCCCCTCTAGTTTGAGCAAACTTCAAATCACATATATCAGTATGTATAAGTTCTAGAGGAGCGGTTTCCCTTTCGACGGATCTAAAGGGACTCTTGGAAAGTTTTGCCTCTACGCACACCTCACACTTACTGTCACGACCCGACCCCGGGCCCGTGACTGGTGCCTTACCCCGGGCACCCTAGTGATACAACATCAGAAAAAATCAGCGGAAATAAAAACTTACACAAGAAACAAGATATACAATGCGAAAAAAATAGGCTAACCCAAATGGTCACCTTTCTGTATAAATAAATAAATAAAAACTTGAACAGTTACATCCCTTTCACAAACCCTGCCCACAACAGTACTACAGACCTCTAAGAATGTTATAACAACAACGACGGGACAGGGCCCGGCCATACCCCTGAATGTAAGCACCTGGCAACGAGAGGACTATACGAATAAGCCTCGAGAAAGCGGAGCTTCCCAAAGCTGACGTGATCCGTGGCGAGGATCAACAAGCGGTGTACCTCTACTGCGGCATGAGCGGCCCCGGAGGTCGGTACCAAGTATGTGAAAGCGTAAATCTTGAAATAAAATCATAACATTTTAAAACCAAGTACAATTACAACCAATTCAACCGCACATAGTGCCACAGCATAAACAAGAGCAAAATAGATATAACGTAACTGGTCTTTTCTAGGCCGCTAATGATCGAAGCAAGGTCAATCGCCCATAGTATCATTATGCGAGCCAAATCCTGGAACTCCGCAGATCGCGTAGACCACCTAAGTCGCGCAGGTATTCCTCGCATCGGGAGTAGCTAACGCGGCATCATCCTCGGACCCCGAAGTCGCGTAGTCTATGGACGCGTGAGGTATCCTCGCGTCAGCGTAACACACCGGAGTGATCAATCCACGGAACTCGCAGACTCGCGCATAGGTCACGTGGACCCGCGTGAGGTATTCCTCGCATCGGTGGCAAGTCCTCGGCATCATAACAAGTCAGGGGGGTATGTGATATAATAGCAATACAACGGGCTTATCGTTAAACAACATAATCACAACAAGAAAACCCCCTTACACAAACGTCACAAGACACTAACACACGTAGCGTCATAACATGTTTACTTATCAAACCAACAAGAAAGTATTACAAGGCTATCACAAGCCAACATAGTCAAGTTACTCACACAAAAGTCACACGATACCCGTAGTATCAAAAATAGAGTAACTATCTTTTAAGTAAACCAAAACAATTTTCATACCTTCTTTTAAAACAAAGACACTTTTTCCTTTTTAAAGTCAAGTAGCAATATACTTTTTAAACCAAGTGTCTTACTCTTTTAAAAACAAGTAACCTATACCCTTAAATCAAGTTACTTCTCCTTTCCCGAAATCAAGTTGTTTATAAGTCAAGTCCCTTTACTTTCAAAAATCAGTCTCTTAATCTTTAAATCATATCTTGTAAGGAAACCAACCTCCAACTTTTAAAATGTCAAGTTATCATTTTAAATCCAATGATAAAACCATTCTTTTGTTTTCATAAAGTCGTTATAAATAACTTCCCATAAAGCTATTATAACACTTTATGTTTTAAACCAACCAAGGACAACTATTCTCATTTTCGAAATCAAGATAACTTTATTCTTTAAAAGACCACACACCCATTACTCATGGTGAGGTTTTACAACTTTTAACATAATTTAAGTCCTTAATATATCATAACAAGTCACTTAACTTTGGAATCAAGTCAAGGACACAAAAGGAAAATCAAATTCCTTTAAACACACGCGTCGTCTACCGCACTATATATATATATTCACAACTATCATGCTAGAAAGGATAGGAAGAGGTTCACATACCTCGCGACGATTATCGACAATTAGCAAAGCGCTCCAAAGTACTCTAACCTTGCTCGCCTTTTCCACGCCCAGAAGAATCGCTACTCATAGTACTTGACCTATAAAGGCCACAAACGTCTATCAACCTCTAGATCTCTTGTAGAATAATTCTAGATCCAAGTTTCCTTATTCTACGGAAAATTGTGGCACCTCCCCGCATGACCACATAAATCTCCTCCTATCAAGGCACGCTGCAAGCCAACAACTCCAAAGGGGGGGGTTACACGTCTAACCGGACGTGTACAATATTGCCCCACAAATAAATACTACAAGTCTACTGTAATTATAGTCCAATTCTTTATAATCATCTTTCCAATAAATCTTATACTCAATTCTAAACTACTACAACATGTAATATCCAATTACAATAGGGGGGACAAAGATCATTACCTCGATAAGCCTAAAATTATCCAAGATTATAAGTCGATCCTGAGCAGCGTTTAGCTCGAATCCTTACGCTCCAACCCGCTCCAAGCGACCCTTAGAAGTTTCTAACCAACTCTCTTCAAGATCCAACTCAAAAAAGTGAAGAACACTTAGGTTCCAACACTACCAACTTTCGGCCAAGGGGGTGTATTTAGGCTAGGGGTGTGAAATCTTTTCCAACACTTGGTTCACAATCTTCCTAACACCTTAAGGAAGAACACTTAAAAGTTTAAGGATTTTTGGACAACTTTTGGTCAAGGGGGAGGCCAATTGCCGAGACACTCACGGGAAGGGAGGGAGGATTTTTCAAGACTTGTAAATCTCTAAGTGTTGGATGAATAAGTCTTGCAAGCTTAAGGGGTATTTATAGAGAAATCAAGGGCTAGGATTAAAGCAAGTGTGTGGTCAAGATTGGGCCATGTGTGTGTGGGTCCCACTTATCTATCTACTACACAAAATATCTTCAAGACTTTGACCAAATGTTTTTGGTCTTTAAAATGCCAAAAACGTGTAGAACATGTCCATCAATTCGTCCAACATGTGCCACCTAGGGGTGACACATGTCGCCCACCTATTGGTCCAAAATATTTCATCTTCCGAAAAAAAATATCCGAAAAATAAAGTGGGCCTCTGGCAGTAAATTCCTCGTGAGCCCCACGTGACCAATTCGGAAAATAAAATTCCATAGTTCTAAATTAATCCCGAAGTCCGAATACCGTCACGGGAATCCAATTCCCATTAACGAACCTTTTTCCTTCACAAGATCCGGAAACTTTTCCGTCGAAAAAAATCACATCTTACTTCCTTTCCAATTTTAATGTCGTATTCTCGTACGTACGTCCTCGTAAACATACTCTGGAACTACGGGGTGTAACATTCTCCCCCCTTAGAAACATTCGTCCCGAATGTTCTTTCTAAGTCTCCAAACATGCTTGCGCCGGTATAGTCTTCCCTACTATACTTACGAAACCAAATTATGCCACACATGGCCATAATACAACATACTCGCAAAAACTCACATCCAAGCCAACGAAGGATCATCTCTAAAGCGTATAACAATACTAATAGCTCCACCCAGTCAAAGGATACTTTCTTCACATCTTTACCTTATAAAAGGACACTTCCATCTTCTTAACACATCTACGCCTCTTTTCTTACTCGTCATTACCCGTACACTCGAACTCTTCCTAATATACTTACCACATTTACATCATTGCTTGATTTCCAAAATCTAAAGTCACTATCTCTAACTTGGTCATCATTAACTGGGAACACTCTGGAGGGATCTCCGATACTCTTTCGAAACATAGCAACATGGAATACAGGACGTACTGCCTCCTAAGTCGGACGGCAGTGCTAACTTATAGGCAACGGCCTGTCTACAACGATCTGAAAAGGCCTAAAGTATCTCGGGCTAAGTTTCCCTGCTTTCCAAATCTCGTCACACCGCCAGGTGGTACCTTGAAGACCACGTCGGCTGAACTCCAAGTGTCGACGCCCGATTATCCACGACTTCGCTGACTCGAGCTGCTAATAACCTTACGGATAAGCTTCACCTTATCCACATCCTGCTGAAACAAGTAGGGACCAACTATCGAACCTTGCCAACATCGAACCAATCGGCCGTGACCTACACTTCCGCCCATACAAGGCTTCATAAGGCACCATCCGAATACTGAAATGGTAGCTAGCATAATACTCACTCAACTAGAGGCAAATATTCCTCACAGCTACCCCTGAAATCAAAACACCCGTAACCTATCCTCAAATGCGGATAAAGCGCGATGTTCGTCCGTCGGCGAGGTGAATGCAATCTTGAGACTCACTGAGTTCCTAACCGCTGGTAAAACCTCCCAAAAAGAAATAGCCATAAAGCGGGCTCCATTGCTGTCATAAAATAAAAGTAGGAACCGTGCGGCCTTACAACCTTCACGATATACAACATCTCGCATAACCTCGCGAGTAAATGCGATCACGGCTAAAAGACAAGATGGGGTGACCCATCGGCCTACTCTTGGTCCAACGCATCCACAACTTCGTGCGATGGTTACCTAAACTTGGGCCTAACATCCTCGTGACCACTATCATCTAGCGGGACCACCTCAAACCGACCCACGCATTCGGGCCGCGGGTTGACTCGCGATATGGCCTCAACCCGACCCACCGTACTAAACTCGTTCTGGTCGGAACAATCTCACTATTCAAGTCATGAAAGCTACCACTTCCATCTCACACTACCCGTGGAATTATCCACCATATATTTCACGCATGCAAGTACTTCGACAAAGACCAACCGTAAAATCATACACTCAAGCGGCGCTTGCATCCAAGGTCCCAGTATTATAAATTCTAAGGCTCGCATTTTCGTCCCCAGACTTACCCTTTTCAACTACCCATGTTTTCTAATCACAACTTACACCATGCTAACCGAACATAGCACTCCACATGTATCTACCATAACGACCTAAACAAGTCTCTTAAGGTGATGAACCAGCCACTGATCCCGAAGGCTGAGTCGTAACATCCGCGCCACCTCTGGTCGGACAATTTCGCAAATGGCCTGCGTCATGAAGCCTAACAAGCTATCTAAGTAGTACGACACTCCCCATACGAACACCTACCACAATGGCCATACCGAGGTGGGGGTGGCCTCCTCTGGCTAACACCCCTTCCTCTCCGAACCACTGAATCCGCAACTGACCTGGTAGGCTAAGTCATCCCACCTGTATCCCTCTTACTAGGACATTCTCTCCTCACATGTACGGCGGCTGGTAAAACAAGCATTAGTAAAAAAGCGACATTTCGGGATGGCGTCTACCATAGTGAACGAGGAAAGCGAATTTGGCTGGCTAGAACCTATGTAAATATGTGAACCAGAAACCCTGGAGTTCTGATCAACTCCTAAATACCCGAGCGTCACGGCGTCAGCGGAGGACCACTCTGTCTTGGCGGGCGCAAAACGATCTGCTTCTTGAGAAGGTCGCCTCGAAAGTTGCAAAGGACCTGCTTTGCGGCCTCTTCTGCTGATCTTGGTTAATCCGTCAATCCCTACGTTCCTCGATTATCTTTGCGCGTAAGCTGTATCGCGAACGCGTCCATGCGTGAAGAGCTACTCCTGTACAACTCTCTACTAGATAATCGTCAAGTCCTGTGACATATCGGTGCACTCTATCCTCCAAGTCTGCCACTAAAGCGGGGACATAACGAGCCAATGAGTCAAACTCGATACTGAATTCCCGAACCGTCCGCCCGTTCTGCCTCAACATAAAAAATCTAACTGCCCGAGCTCTCCTCATCTGCGAGGGCAAGAAGTGTGTAGGAAATGCCTCTAAGGTCTTGATCACTTTCATGATCCGCTGCAACTGTCGAATAAACTCCTGAGGATCTTCCTCAGTTCTCAATCCATAGAACTCGGGTGGTCTGCAACTCAAGAAGTCCCGAAGTCTCAAAACTATCGGATCTAGGGTGAACTACTGGTACTGCCGGAACCACCGGCTCCCGTCCGTCCTCATTCCCAGCCACCAGACTAGCTAGTAACGGGGCCATCTCCTTGTAACTCATATCCTCGGCTCCTGGCCGTGGGACTAGAGGCTCAGGTATCGTGGTCTCTGTAGCTACTGCTACTGCTCTAAACTCTCCTGGGGCTAGCGGCGTCGCAGAACTCCCCGAATGAAGCATCTCGGATAATGGCCCGGGCGTGCCACAGTAACCCTCTGTGCTCTACTCGCAACTCCTCTGCGCGCCTTGCCTCCTGGCTCTGGTTGCCTTGCGTAGAGGCATAACGGGTGAAAAGAATACGTCAGAGGGATCCAACTTATAACATAGCTCTAAGGCACGATCTCAGAGTGAGAAGAATGGAAACCAATCCTAAATATCCTGCAACCTCACGATTCATGGTGTGGTGCAACACACCGATAATCAAGACTCTACTAGATACGGTGCGTAGACACTTCCAGGATTAAGCGCTCACGATACCACTTTTGTCACGACCGACCGGGCGTGTGGTGCCTACCGGTACCACTAGTGATACAACATCGGAGAAAATCAGCGGAAATAAAACTTACACAAGAAACAAGATATACAATGCGAAAAAATAGGCTAAAGCGGTCACCTTTACGTATAAATAAATAAATAAAAACTTGAGCGATTACATCCCTTTCACAAACCACACGCCAGCGATTTCTACGGACCTCTAGAATGTTATAACAACAACGACGGACAGTGTCACGCCCGAAACCGGGCGTGGTCGTGCCTTGCCGGGCACCTTAGTGATACAACATCGAGTAATCAGTGAACATAAAGACATAACATGAGACAATGAAGTATAAAACAATAATCAGCGAAAACTTGCCTTTCGGCGTATATAAAAATGACAACTTTTTCAACATGAACAGTTTAATCCTTTTTACAACCCTGCCCACAACAGTACTACAGACCTCTACGAAAGATATGACAACAACGACGGGACAGGGCCCCGTCATACCCCTGAATGTAAGCACCTACGACAACAGGGGACTATACGAATAAGCCTCGAGAAAGCGGAGCTTCCCAAACTGGCGTGACCACGAGAGCTAGGATCAACGATGGTGTACCTCGACTGCGGCATGAACGCGGCCCCAGGAGGTCGATAACAGTGCAGAGTATGTGGCCTGAAAATACATACTGTAAATGAAATCATAGCAGTCATATAAAGCAGGAGACAATGTATGATAACCAAACTACAGTTTACCACAAAGCAGTCATGTCAAGTTAGGGACTCACGCCCTCAAGTCATCACTCAAGTATAACAATGGGTCTCAGGCCCACAACATCAATCATGCCCGTGGAATACCTTCCTCACTGCCGGCAGTCTATGATATAAAAGCACCATGGAACGCGCATGAACACCAGGTCCCACCTGTGTCATAATATCTCTGTACGGGGTAAGTACGAAGGCATAGCCGACTACTAAAAACCCACAGTACCAACAAGGTCATGAACTGTATCATAAGATCTGTCTAGACCGTCACATGATCAAAGCTGGCCACTTGCCCGCGATATCGATATGCAGCGTCTAACCACGAACTCCCGCACTCCGCGATAGGCCAATCTCATCGCCCGCGTGAGGTATTCCCGCGTCGAGGGTAGCTACTCCCGGCATCGTCACGACTTCGCGATCGCGTAGCCCGCATGGACGCATGCCCGTAAAGGGCGTACACTAACACGGAACTCGTAGCTCCGCGTAGGCCCGGGACTGCATAGGTATTCTCGAATCATAGGTCCATCGACCGCAAGTCTACCCGCGTCGGAGGCGACAACCCGGAATCATCTCAAGAGATGAATGCCACGATACTATCATAACGGTGATAGTTAATAAGCACAATCAAGAAACCCTTTACCCAAACATCACAAGATACTAGCACACGTAGCATCCTAACACGTTTACTTATCAAAGAAATCAAGAAAGTATTACAAGGCTATCACAAACCAATACAATCAAGTTGTTCACACAAGGTACCTTCTACTATATGATTAACAAGATCGGGTTTTATCCCCAAAGTACTTCATACATTAACTCTTTAAAAGATACGTTACATTCACAAAAGTCACACAATACCCGTAGTATATGAAAATAGAGTGATTATCTTTTTAAAGTAAATCAATTACTTCTCTTTGTAAAATCAAGTAGCAACATTCTTTTCCAATGTTCAAGTTTGCCTAATTTCCAATGTTCAAGTTTCTCCTTTTTAGAAAGGGTTCGTAGTTCATAGTCTTATTCATTTAAGAATATAATTCTCCTTTAAACAATCTGAGAAACATAAGCCTTATATGTGAGTAGGATATCATGTTTATAACAATCTTATTACAGCAGCCATGATCTAGGAAATATCATTTTGTCTCATCTTAGCTTCTATGCAGATGGAAGTTTCTACTGGTTTTAATAATACTTAATTATTCAAAACATTTCCTTTTGTTAACGCTGCAGTGGTTTGTCGATACACATCCTGATTTCCAAAATCAGTAAAACATTCTTAAGTCGTTATACCTAACTTCCCATAAAGCTAGTATAACTCTTAAGTTTTCAAAAATACATTACTACACATATTCTTTCAAAATGATTTATAAACCTTTTGAAATACTTCAATTTCTTCCTTAACACATAACAAGTCAGTTATAATCAAATCAGTTACCTTTCGAAAACCACAACCCATTTTCTTACCTACATAAAGCTGTTATAACCAACTTCCCATAAAGCCGTTATAACACTTTATGTTTTACAACAATCAAACACGTATGCGTCACCGTACTACATAGTTCACACATATCATGCTAGGAGAGATAGGAAGAGGTTCACATACCTCGCGACGAGTATCGACTAATAGCAAAAACGCTCAAACGATCGGCTCCTTAAGCCAAGTGGATCATTCCACGTAGCACTTCAACCTATAAGGCCACAAGTGCGCTTATTAACATCGTAGAAACGATCTACGAAAATTGGCGACACCTCGCCACAGCGTAAATCTCTCCTCTATCGGTAGGCTACCAAGCCAACGAGGGGGTTACACATCTAACGAACGGGTACAATTCTACTTCACGAAAAGCTACACAAGCCTCTTTGTAATACGATCCTATGTAAAAGCAGTTGATTCGATTCTTGGCCAGCTTAAGTCGCAAGACATTGCCGTAAGTATTATTCAGGCTTAAGTCAAAAGACATTGCCAATAACTACGTTCAGTTCTATATATAGTATACTTCAACTATATATTCTAACAATATGTAATTTCCAATTAAAATAGAGGGACAAGATAATTACCTCGATAAGCCCATAATTATCCGAGTTTAAAGTCGATCTGGGCAATCGTTTAGCTCAACTCAGCGCTCCAACCGCTCTAAACCACCCTTAGAAGTTCTAACCAACTTCTACACAATACTCCAACGGACTATGGAGATTTTCCTAGGGTTTCGGTTTTGTATTGTGGGAAGTATAATAGTATTCTGGGCTTTTCGTATAGGTATAACCTTAGAATACAACAAGGTATCTGGCTAAGGTATTTGGGCATTATAACAATACTTTTGAGTATTTCTCAACCAGGGGTACCGAGAACACCCCAAGTAGGGGGTGCTCTCGGCCGAAGGCCTACTAGGAAGGGAGAGGGTGCTCTCGGCCTGAGCACGTGAAAGGGAGGAGGCTCTTGGGCGAGAGTCAACAAGAGGAGGAGAGGGGTTCTCAAGACTTAGAGAGTTGAGGGATGAAGAAGTCTTCAAAGGGAGGGGGGTATTTATAGGGTAAGCAAAGGCCAACCAAGGGCCAAGATCTAGCCAAGTGCTATGCAAGTGTTGGGCCACGATGTGCCCCAGTGCCCCAGTCCCTACTCACAAATCCTCACAAAATATCTCACCAACTTGACCGCTAAACGTCGAGGTGGCGCGTCAACTCCACAACTTGAGGGTGACAAGTGTCGCCCTCTCGTTGGTCCAAAACATTTCATCTCTCGGAAAAATCCGCAAAATAAGAAAAGACATAGCGGAATTTTCCCTCGCAAGTTATGTAAAGCGTTTAGTCGAAAAACGACTCTAATGCACTGTACAAATGTCATTCGGCGAGCCACGCAGGGGTGACACGTGTCACCCTCATATGGCCCAAAATAAAACATCTTAGAAAATATCACAATGGCCAAAATCTCGAAACAAAGTGGGCCCCACAAAGCCGTAAATTTCTCCGTGGGCCCAACGTGACCATTTCAAAATAAAATTCCATAATTCTCTAATATTCCGGAAGTCCGAATACCAAATCGGAATCCAATTCCCATTAACGAACCTTTTTCCTTCACAAAAACCGGAAACTTTTAGTGGAGAAATCACTCTTTCTTCCTTTCCAATCTTTCTCGTATTCTCGCAAATGCGTCCTCGCATACATACCGTGAACTACGGGTATAACATTCTTCCCCTTAGAAACATTGCGTCGAATGTTCCTTCTAAGTCTCAAAACATACGTGCGCCAGTATAGTCTTCACTTTTATACTTACGAAACAATCCTGCCATACCTGGCCACAGAAAATACCTGCGTAACATACTTATATCCAAGTCTACGAGGAAACACCTCTAACATCACCACAAATAATACCACTTTTGTCACTTTGTCGCGAGCCTTGCTCCGACGACCCAACAAATGGTGCAGAGTGCGTCGATCACTGAAGGTATGCGCTCGAACCACTTACCCGCATTTACGATCGCTTTAGTTTCCAAAACTCGGGGTTACTATCTCTTTACGTGGGCATCATTAACTGGGAACACTCTGGATGGATCTTCGATATTTCCCCGAACATCACAATACGAAAGACCGGACGTCCTGCCTCCTAAGTCGGACGGCAAAAGCTAACATATAAACCCGCCTATTCTTCATGAACTCTTAAAGGCCCAAGTAACTCGGGCTAAGTTCCTTCGCTTCCAAAACTTGTCACACCTGTCGGTGGTACTTTCAAGAAGACCGACCGTCGGCTTTGAACTCTGGCGTCGTGCCGATTATCCGCCGCGATTCCTGAGCCGCGAACTTCTTCTAGACGAGCTTTACCCTATCCACAGTCTGCTGGAACAAGCCTGATCCAACTATCTGAACCTTGCCAACATCGAACCAATCGACCGGCAACTTACACTTCTGCCCCTACAAGGCTTCGTAAGGCGACATCCGAACACTGAAATGGTAGATCAAACACTACCTCCACAGGAGACAACAATCCCCACAACTATCCCTGAAATCCAAACATCGGCCGAGCGAATGCGGTCCGAGACTCTTTGAGTTCCTAACCTGCTCGTAAACTTTTAGAAAATGAAAATAGCCACACGGGCTTCACCGCTGGCATAAGGTGAAGGTAGGCACCCGTGCAGCCTTTCAACCGCCGGATAACTCAACCACGGTAGAGTAAACGGTCGAGCGAAGGACACGACGGGCTGCCCCCATCGACCGACCACGGTCGAACGATCCACGAACTCGTCTGTTGGTTACCGAACATGGGCCTAACACCCTCGTGACCCTACCACTGGCGGGACCACCACAACCCACCACCAAAATCGCCGGGTTGACCCGGCGTGGCCTCAACCCGGGCCGCAACGCCGCGTCATACTAGCTCCCGATCGGAACAATCTCACTAATCACGTTACGAAAACCTAGCGGTCTTCTTAGCTCAACTACCCTCTTTCATTCCACACTACTAGGGACCTGTCCCAACATAACTCACGTGCACTATGCACTCCGATAAGGGTCAAACATAACACTACACCTTTTTCTCGAGATGGCCTCACCTCTAAGGTCTCTACGTATAAAGCTCTAAGGCTCACACTTTCTCTATCCCCCAAAATCTTACTCGGTTAAACAACCATGATTTCAAATCACAACTAACACACTGCTATCAGAACATAGCACTTAAGGTATACTCACCTTGAAAGTTACCGAAGGACCTTGCTGCTCTGGCCCTCTTCTGCTGTCCTTGGTTAACGTCGATCTCTACGTTTTCGGCTGCTGTACATAAGCCCGTACACAGGCCATGCTCAAGCCCAACTGAAGAATTACTCTTGCACACCCCTCTCTTAGGTAGTCATCAAGACTCGTGGTACATCGGTATAATCTCTGGTAGCCAAATCCATAGCTAGTAACAGGGTCGCCTCTTTGCAATCTATATTCACTGTTCGATCGTGGGCGAAGGTTCAAATATCATGGGCGCGATGAACTGCCGTCGCCGTGCTAAACTCTGCTGGGGCTAGTGACGTCGCAGAAAATCCCCGAATGAAGCACTACCCTAGGAAATGATTGGGCCTGTGCCCTCGCAACCCTCTGAACTCAACTCGCGACTCCGCCTGCGCGCCTCCAGGCGGGTTGCCCTACACGGAGCATAACGATAAGGGAATGAATTTCGTCGGAGGTCCAACTTACAACACAGCTCTAAGGCACGATCTCAGAGTGAGAAGAATAGAAACCAATCCTAAATATCCTATAGCCTCCTGATTATTGGTGTGGTGCACAACACACCGATAATCAAGACTCTACTGGATACGGCCTGTAGACACTTTCCGAGGATTAACTGCTCTGATACCACTTTGTCACACCCCGAAACCCGGGCCCGTGACTGGTGCCTTGCCCCGGGCACCTTAGTGATACAACATCAGAGTAATCAGCGGAACATAAAGACATAACATGAGACAACAGAAGTATAAAACAATAATCTGTGAAAACTTGCCTTTCGGCATATATAAAAATGACAACTTTTTCAACATGAACAGTTTAATCCTTTTTACAACCCTGCCCACAACAGTACTACAGACCTCTACGAAAGATATGACAACAACGACGGGACAGGGCCCCGTCATACCCCTGAATATAAGCACCTACGACAACAGGGGACTATACCAAGATAAGCCTCCGGAGAAACGGAGCTTCCCAAACGAATGGCGTGACCACGAGAGCTAGGATCAACGATCGTGTACCTCAACTGCGGCGTGAACGCGGCCCCGAAGGAGGTCGATAACAACGGTGCAGTATGTGGCTGAAAATACATCGTAAATGAAATCATAGCGCGATCATATAAAGCGAGACAATGTATGATAACCAAACTACGATTTACCACAAGCGTCATGTCAAGTTAGGGACTCACGCCTCAAGTCATCACTCAAGTATAACAATGGGTCTCGGGCCCACAACATCAATCATGCCGTGGAATACCTTCCTCACCGCGATCTATGATATAAAAGCACCATGGAACACGCATGAACACCGGGTCCCACGTGTCATAATATCTCTGACGGGGGTAAGTGCGAAGGCATAGCCGACTACTAAAACCCACGCACTAACAAGGTCATGAATCAGTATCATAAGATCTGTCTAGACCGTCACATGATCAAAGCCGCCACTTGCCCGCAGATCAATGTACGCGTCTAACCTCGAACTCCCGCACTCCGCATAAAGGCCAATCTCATCGCCCGCATGAGGTATTCCCGCGTCGAGGGTAGCTACTCCCAAGATCGCCCCGACTTCGCAGCCGCGTGTCCACATGGACGCGTGCCCGTAAGGACGACACTAACACGGAACTCGTAGCTCGCATAGGCCCGGGACTGCGTGAGGTATTCTCGAATCATAGGTCCATCGACCGCTGAGTCTACCCCGCGTCGGAGGCGACTTAACCCGGAATCATCTCAAGAGATGAATGCCACGATACTATCATAACGACTGATAGTTAATAAGCACAATCAAGGGAAACCCCTTTACCCAAACATCACAAGATACTAGCACACGTAGCATCCTAACACGTTTACTTATCAAAGAAATCAAGAAAGTATTACAAGGCTATCACAAACCAATACAATCAAGTTGTTCACACAAGGTACCTTCTACTATATGATTAACAAGATCGGGTTTTATCCCCAAAGTACTTCATACATTAACTCTTTAAAAGATACGTTACATTCACAAAAGTCACACAATACGTAGTATATGAAAATAGAGTGATTATCTTTTAAAGTAAATCAATTACTTCTCTTTGTAAAATCAAGTAGCAACATTCTTTCCAATGTTCAAGTTTGCCTAATTTCCAATGTTCAAGTTTCTCCTTTTAGAAAGGGTTAAGTAGTTCATAGTCTTATTCATTTAAGAATATAATTCTCCTTTAAACAATCAGAAACATAAGCCTTATATGTGAGTAGGATATCATGTTTATAACAATCTTATTACAGTGACCATGATCTAGGAAATATCATTTTGTCTCATCTTAGCTTACATGCAGATGGAAGTTTCTACTGGTTTTAATAATACTTAATTATTCAAAACATTTCCTTTTGTTAACTGCGATGGTTTGTCGATACACATCACGATTTCCAAAATCGATAAAACATTCTTAAGCCGTTATACCTAACTTCCCATAAAGCTAGTATAACTCTTAAGTTTTCAAAATACATTACTACACATATTCTTTCAAAATGATTTATAAACCTTTTGAAATACTTGAGTTCTTCCTTAACACATAACAAGTCGGTTATAATCAAATCGATTACCTTTGAAAACCACAACCCATTTTCTTACCTACATAAAATGTTATAACCAACTTCCCATAAAGCCGTTATAACACTTTATGTTTTACAACAATCAAACACGTATGCGTCTGCGTACTACATAGTTCACACATATCATGCTAGGAGAGATAGGAAGAGGTTCGCATACCTCGCGGCAGTATCGACTAATAGCAAAACGCTCCAACGATCGGCCACTCCTTAAGCCAAGTGGATCATTCCACACGTAGCACTTCAACCTATAAGGCCACAAGGCGCTTATTAACATCGTAGAAACGATCTGAGAAAATTGGCACCTCCCCGCACAGCGTAAATCTCCTCTCTATCGGCGGCTACCAAGCCAACCGGGGTTACCATCTAACCCGAGCGGGTACAATTCTACTTCACGAAAAGCTACACGCCTCTTCATCAGATCTATGTAAAAGCGATTCGATTCGATTCTTGGGCTTAAGTCGCAAGACATTGCCGTAAGTATTATTCAGGCTTAAGTCAAAAGACATTGCCAATAACTACGTTCAGTTCTATATATAGTATACTTCAACTATATATTCTAACAATATGTAATTTCCAATTAAAATAGAGGGACAAGATAATTACCTCGATAAGCCCATAATTATCCGAGTTTAAAGTCGATCCTGGGCAATCGTTTAGCTCGACTCTGGCGCTCCAACCATTTCTAAACCACCCTTAGAAGTTCTAACCAACTTCTACACAATACTCCAACGGACTATGGAGATTTTCCTAGGGTTTCGGTTTTGTGACTGACGGGAAGTATAATAGTATTTCTGGGCTTTTCGTATAGGTATAACCTTAGAATACAACAAGGTATACGGCTAAGGTATTTGGGCATTATAACAATACTTTTGAGAGTATTTCTCAACCAAGGGGGGGGTACCCCACGAGAACACCCCAAGGTAGGGGGTGCTCTCGTGAAGGGCCTACTAGGAAGGGGAGAGGGTGCTATCGGCCCTGAGGCCACGTGAAAGGGGAGGAGGAGGCTCTTGGGCGAGTCGACCAGAGGAGGAGAGGGGTTCTCAAGACTTAGAGATTTGAGGGATGAAGAAGTCTTCAAAGGGAGGGGGGTATTTATAGGGTAAGCAAAGGCCAACCAAGGGCCAAGATCTAGCCAAGTGCTATGCAAGTGTAGGGCAAAGATGTGCCCAGTGCCCCAGTCCCTACTCGCAAATCCTGCAAAATATCTCACCAACTTGACCCTGACGTCGAGGGTGGCCGTCCAACTCCACCAACTTGAGGGTGACAAGTGTAAGCCCTCTCGTTGATCCAAAACATTTCATCTCTCGGAAAAATCCGCAAAAATAAGAAAAGACATAGCGGAATTTTCCTCGCAAGTTATGTAAAGCGTTTAGTCGAAAACGACTCTAATTCCGGCTGTGCCCCGAATGTCATTCGGCGAGCCACCTAGGGGGTGACACGTGTCACCCTCATATTGCCAAAATAAAACATCTTCGAAAATATCCACAATGGCCAAAATCTAGAAAACAAAGTGGGCCCCACAAAAGCAGTAAATTTCTCCGTGGGCCCACGTGACCATTTCAAAAATAAAATTCCATAATTCTCTAATATTCCGGAAGTCCGAATACCAAATCGGGAATCAATTCCCGTTAACGAACCTTTTCCTTCACAAAAAGGAAACTTTTAGTGGAGAAATCACTCTTTCTTCCTTTCCAATCTTTACATGCGTATTCTCAAATGCGTCGTCTCGCATACATACCGGGAACTACGGGTATAACAACAGGCCCCGCCATACCCTGAATGTAGCACTGGCGATAGGGGACTATACCAAAGATAAGCCTCGAAAGCGGGCTTCCCAAAGCTGTGATCCCGTGGCGGATCAACAAGCTGGTGTACCTCTACTGCGGCATGAGCGGCCCCGAAGGAGGTCGATTACAACGGTACCAGTATGTGAAGCGTAAATCGAAATAAAATCATAACATTTTAAAACCAAGTACAATTACAACCAATTCAACGCGCGTAGTGCGGCGTAACAAGAGCAAAATAGATATAACGTGCCGGTCTTTTCTAGGCGCTAATGATCGAAGCAAGGTCAATCGCCCGTAGTATCATTATGCGAGCCTAATCCTGGAACTCCGCGATCCGCATAGACCGCTAGGTCCGCGAGGTATTCTCGCGTGGGGTAGCTAACGCGGCATCATCCTGGACCCCGAAGTCGCGTAGTCTATGGACGCGTGAGGTATACCTCGCGTCGGCGTAACACCGGAGTGATCAATCACGGAACTCCGCGACTCCGCATAGGTCACATGGACCCGCGTGAGGTATTCCTTGCATCGAGGTGGCAAGTCCTCGGCGTCATAACAAGTCAGGGGGGTATGTGATATAATAGCAGTACAACGGGCTTATCGTTAAACAACATAAGCACAACAAGAAAACCCCTTACACAAACGTCACAAGACACTAACACACGTAGCGTCATAACATGTTTACTTATCAAACCAACAAGAAAGTATTACAAGGCTATCACAAGCCAACATAGTCAAGTTACTCACACAAAAGTCACACGATACCCGTAGTATCAAAAATAGAGTAACTATCTTTAAGTAAACCAAAACAATTCCATACCTTCTTTTAAAACAAAGACACTTTTTCCTTTTAAAGTCAAGTAGCAATATACTTTTTAAACCAAGTGTCTTACTCTTTTAAAAACAAGTAACCTATACCTTAAATCAAGTTACTTCTCCTTTCCGAAATCAAGTTGTTTATAAGTCAAGTCCACTTTACTTTCAAAAAATCATCTCTTAATCTTTAAATCATATCTTGTAAGGAAACCAACCTCGACTTTTAAAATGTCAAGTTATCATTTTTAATCCAATGATAAAACCATTCTTTTGTTTTCATAAAGTCGTTATAAATAACTTCCCATAAAGCTATTATAACACTTTATGTTTTAAACAACCAAGGACAACTATTCTCATTTTGAAATCAAGATAACTTTATTCTTTAAAAGACCACACACCCATTACTCATGAGTGAGGTTTTACAACTTTTAACATAATTTAAGTCCTTAATATATCATAACAAGTCACTTAACTTTGGAATCAAGTCAAGGACACAAAAGGAAAATCAAATTCCTTTAAACACACGTCGTCTACCACTATATATATTCACAACTATCATGCTAGAAAGGATAGGAAGAGGTTCACATACCTCGCGACGATTATCGACAATTAGCAAAGCGCTCAAAGTACTCTAACCTTGCTCGCTTTTCCACCCTTCAAGTAGAATACACTACTCGTAGTACTTCAACCTATAAAGGCCACAAACGTCTATCAACCTCTAGATCTCTTCGTAGAATAATTCTAGATACAAGATTCCTTATTCTGGAAAATTAGCGGCGCCTCACACATGACCACATAAATCTCTCCTCTATCAAGGCTGCTACAGCCAACAACTCGAAGGGGTGGGGGAATGTTACGTCTAACCGGACGTGTACAATATTGCCCGCAAAAAATACTACAAGTCTCTGTAATTATAGTCAATGTCACGACCGACAGGGGCGTGGTAGTGCCTTACCGGACACCCTAGTGATACAACATCGGAGAAAATCGTGAAATAAAAACATGAACATGAAACAAGAGATATGATAAAAAGCAGGCCAACCAGCGATTACCTTCTTGCGTATATCGAATTTGAGCGATTACATCGCTTTCTGATCCACGCGGCGGTACTCTGGACCTCAAGAAAGTGACAACAACTATGGCGGGAAAGGGCCCGCCCATACCACAGAATGTACAAGAACCTACGGACTCGGGGTAGCATACCACAAGATAAGCCTCGGAGAAAGCGGGGCTTCCCAATCTGTTGAGCGTGATCCTAAAGCGAGGATCCTGACCGATGTACCTTACTGCGGCATGAGCGTAGCCCGAAGGAGGTCGATCTGGCAATGTACAGTATGTGAAACTAAAATCAGTAAATGAAATCATGGCGATCTATATAAAGCAGAGACATGTATGATAACCAAACTACGATTTACAACATAAAAGTAGTCATGTCAAGTCGGGGACTCACACGCGAAGTCATCCTCATACAGTGGAACTCGCCGCCATTCTTGCCGATCTAGGTATAAATCGTATAATATGTCTCGGCCCGTTCCATGGGACTCGATAAAATCGTGTGGAATACATGTCTCGGCCCGTCATGGGACTCGATAGAATCGTATGGAATACGTGTCTCGGCCCGTCTCGTGGGACTCGATAGGAATCGCTCACTGACGATCGGTAGGCCTCATTGAAACGCGGCGGTATAGAAATCTGATGCTTGCACAACAAGGTTATCACCAGCAAACATAGGCAAGTTACACCTGACTCAAGTACTTTCATTTTATGTCAAAGTCGGGTTTTAACCCCAGTACTACATCGTTAAATTCTTTTAAAAGATCCATTTCTTTTACAAAGGTCACCGATACCGTAGTATTAACATAGAGTGACTAATATTTATAAGTAAACCAAAACACTTTCCTTATTAAAATCAAGTATGACATTCTTTTCCAAAAGTTCAAGTTTGCCTAATTTCAAATGCTCGAGTCTCTTATTTTGAAAGATTCCATAGATCATAGTCTTAATCACTTAACGTAATCTCCTTTTAACACAATTGAGTAACATATGCCTTATGTGTGAGTAGCTTGTTCTTGTTTATAACCATCTTATTAAAGCGACCATGATCTAGGAAATGTAATACAATTTTGTCTTATCTTAGCTTATGCGGATGGAGGTTTCTCTGGTTTTAATATAATTAATTAGTCAATACATTTCCTTTATTAATTTGCAATGATTTGTTCGATACTTATCCTCATTTCAAATCGGTAAAACATTATTCTTTAAAAGCCAAGTACTCGTTACTCACGAATGAGGTTTGACAACTTTTAACAAAATTCATAGTCATAACATTTCATAAAGCGTCATTTATAAGTTAAGTCTCTTATCTTTTAAGATCAAGTCTCTTAACTTCTAAAATCAATAAACCATTCTTTTACCTACATAAAGTCGTTATAACTAACTTCCCGTAAAGCTATTATAACACCTTATGTTTTAAACCAACAAAACTCATTTAGCACACGCGTCGTCTACCGTACTACATAGTTCACAACAATCATGCTAGAAAAGATAGGAAGAGGTTCACATACCGCGGCGATTATCACCAAATAGCAAAGCGCTCCAAGTACTTCAACCCGTCGGCTACTCCTTAAGCCAAGTAGATCCGTCACACGTAGTACTCACTCTAAAATGGTCATAGTACTTCTATCAAACCCTTCTTACCATTGAAGACTTATACGATAAAAAGCCCTCTAATTCTACGGAAAATTGGGCGTACTTCCCCGTTTTACTCACTTTTCCATCTTTCTCCAAGGCGAATAACGTAATTATATGCCATATATAAGGCGTAATAATTTAAACAACATAAAGAAGGGGATTACCGTCCAAGCGGTAGCGGTTTACTATCACGCCTTCATAATAACAATAAGTAAAAGAAGGGGATTACGCATGGCCGTGCGCGGTTTACTATCACGCCTTGTAACAATACAATACAATAATTAAAAAGGGGATCACACGCCCAAGCGGGCGATTTAAAAATCTTCCCTTATGAAATGTAAATCTGATCGATGTAAATACAGTCCAAAGTAAATCGGTCCAAAGTAAATCTGATCCTTAAGTTGGGGTCCTTGGCAACTTTGTCCATTTACTTATCCAATTACTTCATTAGTCATCCAACTTATATTCCGTCTTAATATAAGTTATAGTTACTTTGTTAATTACTTCTTCACAAGTAAGATCGTTTGATACGTTGGATGCGTTTTACCATTTTAATGGCTAACGGCCAATCCTTTCTTTTAACAAGTTAACAAGATCCAACTCTTCCAAACTTTACTCCATATATTATATACTCATAATATACTTATAATATATGTATAAGGACAATTCACAAAGAGGTTTAAGATTCACTACCTCAAATAACCCAAAATATCCAAGTTCTTAAAGTCGCTCCAAGCAAGTCTTAGCTCAAATCTTTACGTTCCAATCCGCTACAAGCAACCCATGAAGCTCCTAACCAACTTCTCTTGAGAACCAACTCAAAGTGAAGAACACTAAGGTTCTTGTTCTGAAGCTCTCGGCCAAGGGTGACTTTTGTGGCTAGGGAGGTGAAATCTTTTCTATCTTTTGGTTAGAGTCTTCCTAATACACTAGGGAAGAACACTTAAGAGTTTAGGAATTATTGGACAATGTTTGGTTAGGAAGGGAGGAGCTCGACGAGAGCTAGGGAGAGAAGGAGGGTGAGGGAAATATTTTTCAAGTCTTGAAATCTCTAAGTGTGGAAGATTTCATCAACTAAGGGTGCATATATATAGGACAACCAAGGGCTAGGATGAAGGCAAGTGTGTGGTAGAGATTGGGGACAAGTGTGTGTGGGTCCCACAAGCCACTTGTCCACACTAAAATATCTTGCAAGACAAGGGGCCACTTAGCACATAATTTCGGCCACAAGGCCACCTGGGGTGACACGTATGCGCCTCCTACTCGTCCAAAATATTTCATCTCCCGAAAATATCCATAATGGCCAAAATCTCGAAAACAAAGTGGGCCCCACAAAACCATAAATTTCTCCCGTGGGCCCCACGTGACCAATTCCGGAAATAAAATTCCATAATTCTCTAATATTCCAAGAAGTCCGAATACCAAATCTGGAAATCCAATTCCCATTAACGAACCTTTTTCCTTCACGAAATCAGGAAACTTTTAGTCGAAAAATCACATCTTTCTTCGCTTTCCGATTTTTAATGTCGTATTCTCAAATGCGTCGTCCTCGCATACATACCCTGGAACTACAGGGTATAACATTCTTCCCCCCTTAGAAACATTCGTCCCGAATGTTCCTTCTAAGTCTCCAACGTACTTGCATCGGTATAGTCTCCACTACTATTCTTACAAACCGATCGTGCCACGAAGGCGAGAATATAACATGTGCGCAAAACTCAAATCCTAGCGAGGAATCACCTCGGCGATGTAAAAACAACACCAACTCTCGCTCCTGGTCGAAGGATACTTCCTTCGCACCACTTCACAAAAATGATCACTTCCATCTCTTAGCACACGTTCACTTCTTTCGCTACTTGTCGTACACTTCTCGAACACGAACTCTTTCGAATCGTACCAAACTTGATCATCGCGGTTCCAAAACCTTGGAGTCACTACCTCGAACTTGGTCATCTTACTAGCCTCAAATTCCTTTAAGGCCATTCCGGCCTTCACGATCCGATCTGGTCGAACACGTCCACGAACTCATCGATGGTTACCTAAACTTGGGCCTAGCACCCTCGTGACCCTACCACACTGGCGGGACCACCTCGAACTGACCCGCACATTTCGGGCTATGGGTTGACCCGCGAATGGTCCTCAACCCGACCATGCCGCGCCAAACTCTTGTTTCCCCCGATCCGGAGCAATCTCACTAATCAAGTCACGAAAACCTAGTGGTCTTCTTAGCTCAACTATCCTCTTATAATTCACACCACTCAAGGACTTATCACACAATTTTACCCCTCGTATACTATGCTCTCCGACAAAGGTCAATCGTAAACAAAATCTTTTACCCAACTTCCCCTTTACTAACCAGGCCTCTAAATCATAATTTAACAAAACGCTATCGGAACATAATACTTAGCACATCATCATATCAACAACGCATGCAGTCTACAGAGGGTAAGAATATACTGTATCAGCCTTTCATTTCCGCCGTCGCTCTAATCATAATCACCGCCTGCAGCGCATAGCTATAGAGCGAGGAACACCGCGACCGGTAGGCTGCGTCATTCTACTTGTATCTCTCTTCTAGGGCGGTCTCGTCGTCCATGGCCACGGCGCGGTGAAACAAGCGCGATAAAAAGCGACACTCCGGGATGGCGCTTGCGTCGTGCCGAGAAACATGAACCCGGCCGGATAGAACCCGTATGCACAGTGAACGGAAGCCACGGAGCTCGATCAGCTCTGAATACCGAGCGTCACGAAGGCGTGGAGGAACACTGCATCTTGGCGAAGGTACGCTAACTTTCTTCTTGGCGGTCCGCCTCATGAGTTCTGAAGGACCTGCATTACGGCGCCTTACGGTGATCCGGTCATTCCGTCGACCTCTCCGTGCCTCGCATCCTGGTGCATGAGCTGCGTGCGGGCAATGTCCATGCGGTGAAGAGCTACACGAACAAGCCTCTGCGAGTAATCATCGAGCGGTGGCGTGGCGGTGCACTCTGTCCTCCATATCTGTCACTAAAGCGGGGACATACCGAGGCAACGAGTCAAACTCCACATTGTACTCCTAACCGTGCGCGGTGCCATAACGTCAAAAATCTGCCGGCCGAGCCCTCGCCGTGCTGTGAGGCAAGAAATGTGCGAAATGCCGCCGAGAACTTCGTCCCGACTGCTGGGAGGCGCGTGCTCTCCTCGGGGCGATTCCGTGAATCAAACCGATCATTGCCGTATCGCGCGGCCGATGTGAACCTAGGACCACCGACTCGGTCTCGGCTCGATCACTCTCGCGATCGCAGTATCGCTTCGGATGAACTCTTGCGGATCATCCTCGGGCCTCGACGTAAAACTCTGGCGGCTGCGGCTTCGGAAAGTCCGCGATCTCAAACTATCCGATCTCGGGTGAACTACGGGTACTCTGTCTTTGGAATTGCTGCGTCCGGCCTATCGCCGTGCCTTGCCACTATCACGGCCAATAAGCGGGCCATTTCGCGTAACCCGTCTCCTCTGTTCCTTGCGTAGTACGGCGTCTCGAGTCTTTGTGGCCTCGGTAGAGACGCCGATATTCCACTCGCGACTCCGCCTGCTGTGCGCGCCTCACGGGCGGATTGCCTTTCGTGGAGGCATAACTGGCACATAAAAATACGTCAGAGGGAGTCCAACTTACAACACAGCTCTAAGGCACGATCTCAGAATGAGAAGAATGGAAACCAATCCTAAATATCCTGTAGCCTCCTGATTATAGATGTGGTGCACGACACGCGATAATCAAGACTACTAGATCTGATCTGTAGACACTTTCAGAGACTAAGCGCTCGATACCACTTTTGTCACGACCCGACCGGGGCGTGGTAGTGCCTACCGGGCACCCTAGTGATCTGACATCGGAGAAAATCAGCTGAAATAAAAACATGAACATGAAACAATACATATGATAAAAAAGCAGGCCAGCAAGCGATTTGCCTTTGCGTATATACAAAATCTGAGCAGTTACATCCTTTTACAACCACGCCTTGCAGAACTACGGACCTCTAAGAAAGTGACAACAACTATGGGGACGGGGCCCGCCATACCACGAATGTACAAGAACCTCTGGACTCGAGGGTAACATACCTGAGATAAGCCTCGGAGAAGCGGGGCTTCCCAATCTGTTTGTGATCCTAAGGCGAGGATCCACTGGCCGATGTACCTCTACTGCGGCATGAGCGCGGCCCCGAGGTCGATAACAGTACCAAGTATGTGAAACTAAAATCTGTAAATGAAATCATGCGGTCTATATAAAGCAGAGACATGTATGATAACCAAACTACGGATTTACAACATAAAAGTAGTCATGTCAAGTCGGGGACTCGCACCAGAAGTCATCCCTCATACGTGGAACTCCTTCCTCATTCTTGGCGATCTAGGTATAAATCGTATAACATGTCTCGGCCCATTCCATGGGACTCGATAAGAATCGTGTGGAATACATGTCTCGGCCCGTCTCGTGGGACTCGATAGGAATCGTATGGAATACATGTCTCGGCCCGTCTCGTGGGACTCGATAGGAATCGTATGGAATACATGTCTCGCCCGTCTCATGGGACTCGATAGAATCGCTCACAACCAATCAGGCCTCCATCGAGACGCGTCGGTATAAATCTGATGCTTGCACAACAAGGTTATCACACGCAAACATAGGCAAGTTACACACAACTCAGTATTTTCATTTTATGTCAAAGTCGGGTTTTAACCCCAAAGTACTACATACGTTAAATTCTTTTAAAAGATCCATTTCTTTTACAAAGGTCACCGATACCGTAGTATTAACATAGAGTGACTAATATTTATAAGTAAACCAAAACACTTTCCTTATTAAAATCAAGTAACATTCTTTTCCAAAAGTTCAAGTTTGCCTAATTTCAAATGCTCAAGTCTCTTATTTTGAAAGATTCCATAGATCATAGTCTTAATCATAACGTAATCTTCTTTTAACACAATTGAGTAACATATGCCTTATGTGTGAGTAGCTTGTTCTTGTTTATAACCATCTTATTAAAGCGATGATCTAGGAAATGTAATACGATTTTGTCTTATCTTAGCTTCTATGCGGATGGAGGTTTCTCTGGTTTTAATATAATTAATTAGTCAATACATTTCCTTTATTAAGCTGCAATGGTTTGTTCGATACTTATCCTCATTTCGAAATCGATAAAACATTATTCTTTAAAAGCCAGTACTCATTACTCACGAATGAGGTTTCCTGACTTTTAACAAAATTCATAGTCCTTAACATTTCATAAAGCGTCATTTATAAGTTAAGTCTCTTATCTTTTAAGATCAAGTCTCTTAACTTCTAAAATCAATAAACCATTCTTTTACCTACATAAAGTCGTTATAACTAACTTCCCATAAAGCTATTATAACACCTTATGTTTTAAACCAACAAAAACTCATTTAGCACCGTCGTCTACCGTACTACATAGTTCACAACAATCGTGCTAGAAAAGATAGGAAGAGGTTCACATACCTCGCGACGATTATCGACAAATAGCAAAGCGCTCAAGTACTTGACGTCGGCTACTCATTAAGCCAAGTAGATCACGCCACACGTAGTACTCCACTCCTAAAATGGTCATAGTACTTATCAAACCTTTCTTACCATTGAAGACTTATACCAATAAAAAGCCCTCAATTCTACGGAAAATTGGGCGTACTTCCGTTTTACTCACTTTTCCATCTTTCTCCAAGGCGAATAACCGTAATATGCCATATATAAGGCGTAATAATTTAAACAACATAAAGAAGGGGATTACACGCCCCAAACGGTAGCGGTTTACTTTCACGCCTTCATAATAACAATAAGTAAAGAAGGGGATTACGCGTCAACCGTGCAGCGGTTTACTATCACGCCTTGTAACAATACAATACAATAATTAAAAGGGATCACACCCCAAGCGGGCGATTTAAAAATCTTCCCTTGAAATGTAAATCTGATCCAATGTAAATACGGTCCAAAGTAAATACGATCCAAGTAAATCTGATCCTTAAGTTGGGGTCCTTGGCGACTTTGTCCATTTACTTATCCAATTACTTCATTAGTCATCCAACTTATATTCCATCTTAATATAAGTTATAGTTACTTTGTTAATTACTTCTTCACAAGTAAGATACGTTTGATACGTTGGATACGTTTTTACCATTTTAATGGCTAACGGCCAATCCTTTCTTTTAACAAGTTAACAAGATCCAACTCTTCCAAACTTTACTCCATATATTATATACTCCATAATATACTTATAATATATGTATAAGGACCAATTCACAAAGAGGTTTAAGATTCACTACCTCAAATAACCCAAAATATCCAAGTTCTTAAAGTCGCTCCAAGCAAGTCTTAGCTCCAAATCTTTACGTTCCAATCCGCTACAAGCAACCCATAGAAGCTCACAACCAACTTCTCTTGAGAACGACTCAAAGTGAAGAACACTAAGGTTCTTGTTCCTAGAGCTCTCGGCCAAGGGTGACTTTTGTGGCTAGGGAGGTGAAATCTTTTCTATCTTTTGGTTAAGAGTCTTCCTAATACACTAGGGAAGAACACTTAAGAGTTTAGGAATTATTGGACAATGTTTGGTTAGGAAGGGAGGAGCTCGACGAGAGCTAGGGAGAGAAGGAGGGTGAGAGAAATATTTTTCAAGTCTTGAAATCTCTAAGTGTGGAAGATTTCATCAACTAAGGGTGCATATATAGGACAACCAAGAGCTAGGATGAAGGCAAGTGTGTGGTAGAGATTGGGGACAAGTGTGTGTGGGTCCCACAAGCCAACATCACACTAAAATATCTTGCAAGACAAGGGGCCACTTAGCACATAATTTCGGCCACAAGGCCACCTAGGGGGGTGACACGTGTCTCCCTCCTACTCGTCCAAAATATTTCATCTCCCGAAAATATCCATAATGACCAAAATCTCGAAAACAAAGTGGGCCCCACAAAACCGTAAATTTCTCCCGTGGGCCCCACGTGACCAATTCCGGAAATAAAATTCCATAATTCTCTAATATTCCAAGAAGTCCGAATACCAAATCTGGAAATCCAATTCCCATTAACGAACCTTTTTCCTTCACGAAATCCAGAAACTTTTCCGTCGAAAAATCACATCTTTCTTCCTTTCCAATTTTTAATGTCGTATTCTCGTACGTACGTCCTCGCATACATACCCTGGAACTACGGGGTATAACATCCAATTCTTTATAATCATCTTTCCAATAAATCTTATACTCAATTCTAAACTACTACAACATGTAATATCCGATTCTGATAGGGGACAAAGATCATTACCTCGATAAGCCCAAAATTATCCAAGATTATAAGTCGATCCTGAGCAACGTTTAGCTCCAAATCCTTACGCTCCAACCCGCTCCAAGCGACCCTTAGAAGTTTCTAACCAACTCCTCTTCAAGATCCAACTCAAAAAAGTGAAGAACACTTAGGTTCCAACACTACCAACTTTCGCCAGGGTGTATTTAGGCTAGGGGTGTGAAATCTTTTCCAACACTTGGTTCACAATCTTCCTTACACCTTAAGGAAGAACACTTAAAAGTTTAAAGATTTTTGGACAACTTTTGGTCAAGGGGGAGGCCAATTGCCGAGACACTCAAGGGAAGGGAGGGAGGATTTTTCAAGTCTTGTAAATCTCTAAGTGTTGGATGAATAAGTCTTGCAAGCTTAAGGGGTATTTATAGAGAAATCAAGGGCTAGGATTAAAGCAAGTGTGTGGTCAAGATTGGGCCATGTGTGTGTGGGTCCCACTTATCTATCTACTACACAAAATATCTTCAAGACTTTGACCAAATGTTTTTGGTCTTTAAAATGCCAAAAACGTGTAGAACATGTCCATCAATTCGTCCAACATGTGCCACCTAGGGGTGACACATGTCGCCCACCTATTGGTCCAAAATATTTCATCTTCCGAAAAAAAATATCCGAAAAATAAAGTGGGCCTCACAAACCGTAAATTCCTCCCGTGAGCCCCACGTGACCAATTCCGGAAAATAAAATTCCATAGTTCTAAATTAATCCCAGAAGTCCAAATACCAAATCTGGGAATCCAATTCCCATTAACGAACCTTTTTCCTTCACAAGATCCGGAAACTTTTCCGTCGAAAAAAATCACATCTTACTTCCTTTCCAATTTTAATGTCGTATTCTCGTACGTACGTCCTCGTAAACATACTCTGGAACTACGGGGTGTAAAACTTACGTTGAGGGTTCATGTCGATAGACGGCAATAATTCCAGTTTTAACAATCTTTGGATAGATTGATAGTTAACATGTCCTAATTTATGATGCCATAAATTAGATGACTCAATCAAGTAAGTTGAATGTGTAGTTTTATTGATAGTTGAAACTGAAGGCATTACAGGTGCAACATTGAACTTAAAGAGGCCTTCACAGACGAAGCCCCTTCCTACAACTGTTCCATTTTTAGTGATTACAAACGTGTTAGCCTCTAACAATATCCTAAAACCAGCATTTACTAACAAAGGTCCAGAAATTAAATTTCTTCAAATTTCTGGGACATGCATCACTTCCTTCAGAATTAGCTCCTTTCCGGAAGTTATCTTTAGTGTCACCTTTCCTACCCCCAGTACCTCTGAAGAAGAATTGTTGCCCATGAACAATTTCTTATCTATGACTGGTGCATATGTGGAAAAAACATCTTTATTGGAACATATGTGACAGTTAGCACCCGTATCTAGCCACCATTGTACCGGATTCTCAACGAGGTTAGCTTCAAGAACCACCGCTGAGAATTCTTCAATCATATCGTCTAAGAACGTGTCTTCGACTATGTTTTCCTTAGTCTTGCCTTTGGCCTTCTCTGGTTTGAGCTTGCGGCAGTCTTTGGTCATGTGACCAACTTTACCACAGTGATTACGATCCATACGGACCACCTTCACGTCGTCATAGACATGGATACCTCGGTTCCCTCCCGCCATATTACTAGACTGAGGGTCCGCGTCTTCTCCAACTAGTGGAGGGTCTTTGGTTAGGAAATATGATATTCTCATAACTGTCAGGAAGAGTAACATAGAAGCAAAGATGTTTGGAACATCTTAAGCAGCGAGGTTGAAGGCACAGGAAATACCTTGAGTGGTGTTCGAAATTCCAACGTTGATTTGATCTTCAGCAGACATTGTTGTTGTTGAAAACAACGAATATTATCTTAAGCTTGTTGGATATAAATATAAAATTACAAGGAAATGGAAAATTGTAACAACAACAACAATAAATAATAGATTTGGAAAGAAACAAGAAACGGTCTTGCTGAGTCGATTGAAGTTTCAATCTTTCCTTAAGATAATATTGCCCCCGTATATCTTTTCAACGGTTGTTTTAACAACTTATCTCTCAAGATAAAACAACAATCAAACAAATGAGCAAAGGAACTCAAGTGTTAGCTTGATAAGAAAGATCTTTGAGTATATTGTGATTGCTAGAGAGGAAGACAATTTTTCGAGAATTGTTTAAGTGTCAATGTGTAGTGTTTTGCAATTGTGTCCAAGGCATCAATTTATAGGTAGATGATTTGGTCTTCTCAATTCACCAAATGAATGACCATCAATGTCAAGTAATGACCATTGATATTGAGGTTAATTCAACCTAGTAATGGTTGAATTCAATATCCAAATAATGAAGAGTAATTGCTCCAAAATTGATCCAAGAATCAGTTTCAATTCGCCTACTACTACTGAAAAACGTCGAAGCACCGTTATACCCGTATTTCAGGTATATGCGTAGGGCGTGCGTGAAAAATTTGAACTTTTACATAGGCTTGGCCGAATTAACTTTGTTCACAACACCCGATTAGAGTCGTTTTTCGGCGAAACGTTTTCACAGCTTTCGTAGGGGAATTTCCGGCTATGCCATTTTTTATTTTTGCGGATTTTTCCGAGAGACGAAACATTTTGGACCAACAAGAGGGCGACACTTGTCACCCTCTCATTGGTACACCTTGGGCGGTAATAGTGGTGGCCGAAAGTTGGCCTTGTTTGGTCAAGGGTTGGTAGGATATTTTTGTGTTAGTTGGTTAGGGTGCACTTGGCAAGATCTTGGCCCTACACTTGCTATGCACTTGGCAAGATCTTGGCCATTGGTTGGCCTTGGCTTGTCCTATAAATACCCACCCCTTTGGAAGACTAATTCATCCTAAATTTGCCTAAGTCTTGAAAGCTCTCCTTCTCCCTCCCCTTGTGTTGAGTTCGGCCGAGGGCCTCCCCCTTGTGGCCGAGAGCACCCCCCCTCTAGGGGTGCTAGCCGAGAGTGTACCCCCCCCTCTAGCCTAGTTGCTTTCGTATAATACCCCCCCTTTGTGGTGTAGAAATACTCTCAAAAGTATTGTTATAATGCCCAAATTACCTTAGCCGTATACCTTGTTGTATTCTAAGGTTATACCTATACGAAAAGCCCAGAAATACTATTATACTTCCCGTCAGTCACAAAACCGAAACCCTAAGGAAAATCTCCATAGTCCGTTGGAGTATTGTGTAGAAGTTGGTTAGAACTTCTAAGGGTGGTTTAGAGCGGGTTGGAGCGCTCGGAGTTGGAGCTAAACGTTGCCCAGGATCGACATTTTAACTTGGATAATTATGGGCTTATCGAGGTAATTATCTTGTCCCTCTATTGTAATTGGAAATTACATGATGTTAGAATATATAGTTGAAGTATACTATATATAGTACTGAACTTAATGTTGTGGCAATGTCCTTGGACTTAAGCACGAATTTAAAGTTAAGAAGCTGTAATTACGTAGGGTGTATTACTGAGACTTGTGTAGTTGACGGGTAGGGAAGGGCTGCCCAATTTCCCGTAGGATCTTGCATCTAGATTTATTCTACCGAGTAGTCTAGACTTTGATAGACTCGTATAACCTGTATAGGTTGAATGTTCTGCGAGTAGCATGTGCTACTTGAGAAGGTGGACCAGGCTAGCCGGGTTATAGCCGTGGAGCGATTTGCTAATAGTCGATAATCGTCGCGAGGTATGTGAACCTCTTCCTATCTCTTCTAGCATGATATGTGTATAACTATGTAGTACGGTAGACGTACATGTGTTAATTGAACGTAGTTGTACGGCAATGTCTTTTGACTTAAGCCCGAATAATAATAATCTTGAAGTAGTTCAAGAGAATTAAGAACTGTTTTTAAAAGAAGAGTAATACTTGGTTTTAAAAGCTTAAGAGTTATACTAGCTTTATGGGAAGTGAGGTATAACGGCTTAAGAGAGATAAAACGAATGACTTATTTATTTTAGAAGTTAAGAGACTTGATCTTGTAAGATAAGAGACTTAACTTAAATAAATTATATGAATTTTGTGAGAAACCTCATTCGTGAGTAATGAGTACTTGATTTTTAAAAGGGATAATGTTTTTGATTTGAAATCGAATGTGTATCGACAAACCAACGGCGTTAATAAAGGGAAATGTTTTGATTAATGAAGTATTAATAAAACCAGTAGAAACTTCCATCTGCATAGAAGCTAAGATAAGACAAAATGATATTTCCTATATCATGGCTGCTGTAATAAGATTGTTATAAACAAGAATATCCTACTCACATATAAGGCTTATGTTTCTTAGATGGTTTAAAAGAGAATTATATTCTTAAATGAATAAGGCTATGAACGATGAAACCTTTCTAAAATAAGAAATGTGAACATTTGAAATTAGGCAAACTTGAGCGTTTGGAAAATAATGTTGTTACTTGATTTTACAAAGGTAAGTGTTTTGGTTTACTTAAAAGACGATACTCTATTTTATACTACGGGTATTGTGTGACTTATGTGAAAGCAACGAATCTTTTAAAAGATTTAATGTATGAAGTACTTTAGGGATAGATACCCGAACTTGTTAGCATAAAGTACCTTGTGTGAATAACTTGATTGTGTTGGTTTGAGATAGCCTTGTAATTACTTTCTTGTTGATGTGATAAGTAAACATGTTAGGATGCTACGTGTGTTAGTATCTTGTGTGATCGTGATGCAGGGTCATTCTTGTTGTGCTACGTTGTTAAGCGTTAAGCCATTGTACTATTATTGTATCACATACCCTTTGACTTATTATACCGAGGGCTTGCCACGCGATGCGGGGCTATACGGCCTATGCAGTCCTTGTGACTATGCGGAGTGCGGTAGCTCCAGGATTGATCATTCAGGGTGTTTAGCCTGATGCGGGGGATTCCCTATGCGGTCTGTTGAGACTATGCGGTCTTTTGAGACTATGCGGGCTGCGGGAGCCTAGGCGGATACCGGGGGTTAAGCTGCACTCGATGAGGGGTATACCTCGGTGATGCAGGACCGTGATTCGAGAATACCTCATGCGGTGCATGGGTGACCTATGCGGGTGCGGTAGTTCGAGGATAGACGCGCATTGATCTGCGCGAGTGGCGGCCGATCGTGTGGTGCGGTCTAGAAAGACCTCGTGATCTGATTTATGACATTTTTTGATGCGTGGGTTTTAGTAGTCGGCTATGCCTTCGCTTACCGTGCGGTTCTATTGTGATGACTTTGAGGCGTGAGTCACGACTTGACATGATTGCTTATTTATTGTAAGCGTAGTTTGGTTATCATACATGTCTCTGCTTTATATAGACTACTATGATTTCATTTACTGATTTATTTTCAGTTTCACATACTGGTACTGTTATGCGACCTCCTTGAGGCTGCGTTCATGCCACGGTAAAGGTACACGATCGTTGATTCTCGCTCTTAGGGTCACAGTTCGGCGTTTGGGAAAGCTCCGTTTCTCCGAGGCTTATCTTAGTATAGTCCTGTTGTTGTAGGTCTTACGTTCGGGGTATGGCGAGAACCCCGTCGTCGTTGTTGTCATATCATTCGTAGAAGTGCATGTAATCTTGTTGTGGGCGGGTTTGTAAAAAGGATTAAACTGTTCATGTTGAAAAAGTTGTTGTTTATATATATCTTAGAAAGGCAAGTTTTCTCAGTTATTGTTTCATGTTTCATAATATGTCTTGTATCGTTTATGTTCGTGATTACTCGATGTTGTATCACTAGGGTGCCCGGTAAGGCACGATCCACGGGCCGAGCAGTCGTGACAAAAGTGGTATCGGAGCGATTAATCCTCGGAAAGTGTCTACGCATCGTATCTAGTAAGTCTTGATTATCGGTGTGTTGTGCACCACACCAATAATCGGAGGCTATAGGATATTTAGGATTGGTTTCTATTCTTCTCACTCTGAGATCGTGCCTTAGAGTGTGTTGTAAGTTAGACCTCCGGCGTATTTCTTTCCTTACCGTTATGCCTCCGCGTAGGGCAAACCCGCCCGGGAGGCGAAGCGAGGAGGCTGCGAGTAGAGTTCGAGGGTGGCGAGGCACAGCCCAAATCATTACCTAGGGTAGTGCTTCATTCGGGATTTCTGCGACATCACTAGCCCAGCGAGTTTAAGCACGCGGCGGCGGCGATTCTCTGCGGCATGATATGTGAACCTTGGTTCCACGCAGGGAGCAGAATATAGATTGCAAAGAGGCAACCTCACATTAGCTATGGATTTGGCTACGGAGAGTATACGATGTATCGCGAGTCTTGATGACTACCTAAGAGAAGGTTGTGCAAGAGTAATTCTTGATTAGGCTTGAGCATGGCACGAAGCGGGCCTATGCACGCAGCCGAGAAACGTAGAGATCGGCGGGTTAACGAAGCGACGAGAAGAGGCCAGAGCAAGGTCCTTTGGTAACTTTGAGTCACCTCACGATTAGATTATGCACCTCGCCCGCAGAGTGGTCTTCCACGAGTTCGGGACATTCGGGTATCGGGAGTGGTTAGAACTCCGGGGCTTCCTGTTCACAACGATGACGTCATCCCGGGGAATGTCATCTTTTAGGGTGGTACTTGTTGTACCTATGACCGTCAGGGTCTGGTGTCGAAGAGTGTCCTTGTAGGAGGACTTAGCCTTCAGGATCGGTGGGTAGTTTGTCATCTCTCACGCCATTTGCTACAGGCGAGGTTTGATTAGAACGACTAAGGAGTGAAGTAGATATAGATATATCTTTAACCTCTAGAGTTTTGTTTATGTGATAAGGTGAGAATACCTTAAGTTCTATGTTCAGATACAAGTGTGTTATTTGTGATTAGAAATATTGCTGAGTTAACAAAGTAACAATTGGGGGGATAGAGAAGGTGTGAACCTTAGAGTTTTGTTACGTAGAGACCTTAGAGGTAAGGTCATCTAGAGTAAAAGACGTATGGTTATGTTGATCCTTATCGGGGTGCCTAGTGCACGTGAGCTATGTTTGGGATAGGTCCCTAGTAGTGTGGAATGAAAGAGGGTAGTTGAGCTAAGAAGACCGCTAGGTTTTCGAAACGTGATTAGTAAGATTGTTCCGGATCGGGGAGCTAGTATTGTGCGCGTTGCCGGGTCGGGTTGAGGCCCCATTGCGGGTCAACCCGCGGTAGTTTTGGTGGTGGGGTCAGGTTGTGGTGGTCCCGCCTTGTGTTAGGGTTGTGAGGGTGTTAGGCCCAAGTTTAGTTAACCAGCGTACGAGTTCGTGGATGCGTTCGACCAGTGGTCGGGCCGATGGGGGCATGTTATACCCCGTATTTCCAGAGTATGTACGTAAGGACGTACGTAGAAAATTTGAACTTGAGAATAGGCTTGGCCGAATTATTTTTGTGCACAACACCCGGTTAGAGTCGTTTTTCGACGAAACGTTTCCACAGCTTTCGTAGGGAAAATTCCGGCTATGTCATTTTTAATTTTTGCGGATTTTTTCGGAGAGACGAAACATTTTGGACCAACAAGAGGGCGACACTTGTCACCCCCTCATTGGAAGGACTTGGGCGGTAAAGGGGTTGGACGAATTGGCCATTGTTTGGTCAAGGGGTTGGTAGGATATTTTGGTGGTAGATGGATAAGGTGCACATGGATGAATCTTGACCCTACACTTGCCTTGCACTTGGCATGATCTTGGCCATTGGTTGGCCTTTGCTTGACCTATAAATACCCCCCTCTTTGATGACTTCTTCATCCATTCCACAAAGTTTCTAAGTCTTGAAAGCCTTCCCCTCTCCTTGTAGTATTTCGTCCAAACACCCCCCTCCCCCCTTTGAGAAGGCCCTTTGGCCGAGAGCCCCTCTTCCCCTCGGCGAGTACCCCCTAGGGGTTGGCCGAGGGGTATACACCCCCCCCCCCTTGTGGTGTTGTCTCGTATAATACCCCCCTCTTGGTAGAAATACTCTCAAAAGTATTGTTACTATACCCAAATTACCTTAGTCGTATACCTTGTAGTATTCTAAGGTTATACCTATACGAAAAGCCCCGTAATACTATTATACTTCCCGTCAGTCACAAAACCGAAACCCTAAGGAAAATCTCCATGGTTAGTTGGAGTATTATGTAGAAGTTGGTTAGAACTTCTAAGGGTGGTTTGGAGCGGGTTGAGCGCATGAGTTGAGCTAACGTTGCCCAGGACCGACATTATACTTGGATAATTATGGGCTTATCGAGGTAATTATCTTGTCCCCCTATTGTAATTGGAAATTACATGTTGTAGGAATATATAGTTGAAGTATACTATATATAGAACTGAACGTAGTTTTGTGGCAATGTCTTTGGACTTAAGCCTGAATTTAAAGAAGAGAATCGAAGCTGTAATTACGTGGGATCAGACATGAGACTTGTGTAGTTTGGGTAGGGAAGAGGCTGCAATTTCCGTAGGATCTTGTATCTAGATTTATTCTACCGAGTAGTCTAGACTTTGATAGACTTGTATAACCTGTATAGGTTGAATGTTCTGCGAGTAGCATGTGCTACTTGAGAAGGTGGACCGGAGCTAAGCGGGTTATAGCGTGGGCGATTTGCTAATAGTCGATAATCGTCGCGAGGTATGTGAACCTCTTCCTATCTCTTCTAGCATGATATGTGTATAACTATGTAGTAGGCGTCGTGTGTTAATTGAGCGTGGTTATGCGGCAATGTCTTTTGACTTAAGCCCGAAATATAATAATCTTGAAGTAGTTCAAGAGAATTAAGAACTGTTTTTAAAAAGAAGAGTAATACTTGGTTTTAAAATCTTAAGAGTTATACTAGCTTTATGGGAAGTTAGGTATAATGGCTTAAGAGAGATAAAACGAATGTATTATTTATTTTAGAAGATAAGAGACTTAACTTAAATGAATTATATGAATTTTGTGTGAAACCTCATTCGTGAGTAATGAGTACTTGGTTTTTAAAAGGGATAATGTTTTACTGATTTTGGAAATCAGAAATGTGTATCGACAAACCACTGCAGCGTTAATAAAGGAAAAGGTATTGAATAATTAAGTATTATTAAAACCAGTAGAAACTTCCATCTGCATAGAAGCTAAGATGAGACAAAATGATATTTCCTAGATCATGACTGCTGTAATAAGATTGTTATAAACAAGAATATCCTACTCACATAATAAGGCTTATGTTTCGCAGATTGTTTAAAAGAGAATTATATTCTTAAATGAATAAGACTATGAACTACGAAACCTTTCTAAAATAAGAAACGTGAACATTTGAAATTAGGCAAACTTGGACGTTTGGAAGATAATGTTGTTACTTGATTTTACAAAGGTAAGTGTTTTGGTTTACTTAAAAAGACAGTCACTCTATTTTATACTACGGGTATTATGTGACCTATGTGAAAGAAACGGACCTTTTAAAGATTTAATGTATGAAGTACTTTGGGGATAGATACCCGAACTTGTTAGTAGAAAGTACCTTGTGTGAATAACTTGATTGTATTGGTTTGTGATAGCCTTGTATTACTTTCTTGTTGATTTGTTAAGTAAATATGCTAGGATGCTACGTGTGTTAGTATCTTGTGATGTTTGTGTAAAGGGTTTCCTCGATTGCGCTTAAATTGTTTCACTATCAGTAGATATGTTGGTATTGTACCACTCACCTTGACTTGTTTCGGAGGTTGCGCCTCCGTCGCGGGTAGACTCGGTGATGCAGGACCGTGATTCGAGAATACCTCATGCGGGTCCGAGGGGCCTATGCGAGCTACGAGTTCGGGTTAGTGCGGCCTTTATGGTCATGCGGTCTGGGCCATGCGGATCGCGAGTCGGCGGATGCCGGAGTAGCTACCGATGCGGGTTATACCTCATGCGGGCCTATGAGGTTGGCCTATGCGAGTCAGCGGAGAGTTCGGGGCTAAACGCGCACATTTGATCTGCGAGCGAGTGACCGCTTTGATCATGTATGATGCAGACAGATATCATGATACATTTTATGACCTTGTTAGTACTTGTAGGTGTTAGTAGTCGGTTATGCCTTCGCATTTACCTGCATCGTTTTATTAGGACACGTGGGACACGGTGTTCATGTGTATTCCTTGGTGCTTTTATATCATAAACTGCCAATGTGAGGAAGGTATTCCACGGGCATGATTGATGTTGTGGCGTGAGACCCATAGTTACATTTGAGTGATGACTTGAGGCGTGACTTTAACTTGACATGGCTTATTTATTGTGAATCAGTGTGGTTATCATACATGTCTCTGCTTTATATAGACTACTATGATTTCATTTACGATTTATTTTCGATTTCACATACTTGGTACACTGTTGTCTTGACCTCGGCCGGTGGCGTATAAAGAGGCGAGCCTCTACCACGGAAGCACTGAACCGTGGCTCCGTATGGCACGTCCCGAGAAGGGCCGTAGGCATGCCTCGAGGATCGCAAGCAGCCCGGTACCATTTGTTGGGTCGTCGAGCAAGGCTCGCGACAACCGACAAAAGTGGTATCGAGCGATTAATCCTCGGAAAGTGTCTACGCATCGTATCATGGGAGTCTTGATTATCGGTGTGTTGTGCACCACACCGATAATCAGGAGGCTATAGGATATTTAGGATTGGTTTCTATTCTTCTCACTCTGAGATCGTGCCTTAGAGTTGTGTTGTAAGTTGGACCTCTAACGTATTTCTTTCCTTACCGTTATGCCTCCGCGTAGCAACCCGCCCGGAGAGGCAAAGCGAGGATCTGCGAGAGTGCAGAGGGTTACGAGGCACAGCCCAATCTTTACCTAGGTAGTGCTTCATTCGGGAGTTCTGCGGCGTCCCTAGTCCCAGCGAGTTTAGCACGGCGGCGGTTCTACTGCGCCATGACATTTGAACCTTCGCCCACGCAGAACAGAATTTAGATTGCAAGAAAGCGATCTGTTATTAGCTATGGATTTGGCTACCAGAGAGTATACCGTTCTGCCGAGTCTTGATGACTACCTAAGAGAGGTTGTGCAAGAGTAATTCTTCGATTAGGCTTGGCATGGCACGTATGCGGGCTTATCGCATCGCCGAAACGTGAGATCGACGGGTTAACGGGCGAGAAGAGAGGCCAAAGCGAGGTCCTGGTAACTTTCGAGGCGAGTCACCTCACCAATGATTAGATTATGCACATCCACCGGCAGCAGAGGTCTCCGGGGTTCAGGACGTTCGGGGTGCAGGAGTTGGTTAGAACTCCAGGGCTTCCGGTTCACAGTGTGACAGACGTCATCCCGGGGAATGTCGTCTTTTAGTTGGTACTTGTTATACCTATGACCGTCAGGGTCTGATGTCGAAAGAGTGTCCTGCGGAGGACTCGCCGAGATCGATGGGTAGTTCGTCACCTTCCTTAGCTATGCGCCTACGGGCGGGTTTGATTAGAACGACTAAGGGAGTGAAGCGATGAGATACATATCTTTAACCCTCTAGAGTTTTGTATATGTGATAAGGTGAGTATACCTTAAGTGTTATGTTCAGATATCATGGTGTAAATTGTGATTAGGAAATCATGGTTAGTAATCGGGTAAGATTTGGGGGATAGAGAAGGTGTGAGCCTTAGAGTTTTATACGTAGAGACCTTAGAGGTAAGGCCATCTCGAGTAAAGAGGTATGTTTATGTTTGACCCTTATCGGAGTGCATAGTGCACGTGAGCTATGTTTGGGATAGGTCCCTAAGTAGTGTGGAATGAAAGGGGGTAGTTGAGCTAAGAAGACCGCTAGGTTTTCATAACGTGGATTAGTGAAATTGTTCCGGATCGGGGAGCTAGTGTTTTGCGCGTTGCCGGGACGGGTTGAGGCCATGTTGCGGGTCAACCCGCGGCCTGTTTGGTGGTGGGGTCAGTTTGTGGTGGTCCCGCCGGGTGGTAGGGTCACGAGGGTGTTAGGCCCAAGTTTAGTTAACCAGCGTACGAGTTCGTGGATGCGTTCGACCAGTAGTCGGACCGATGGGGTCAGCCCATCGTGTCTTTCAGTCGGGACCGTTGCTCGGCAGTGTTGATATATCAGAAAGGTTGTAAGGCTGCACGAGGTGCCTACCTTCACCTTATGGCAGACAGTGGAGCCCAGGTTGTGGCTATTTTCGTTTTCTAAAAGTTTTGCCAGGCAGGGTTAGGAGCTCAGGTGAGTCTCGACCGCGTTCGCCTCGAGCGATGTTTGATTTCGGGGTAGTTGTGGGATTGTTGTCTCTGGAGGAGTGTTTAAGCTACCATTTCAGTGTTCGGATGTCGCCTTATGAAGCCTTGTAGGGGCGGAAGTGTAAGTTGCCGGTCGATTGGTTCGATGTTGGCAAGGTTCAGATAGTTGGTTCAGGCTTGTTCCAGCAGACGGTGGATAGGGTGTGACGAGTTTTGGAAAACAGAGAAAACTTAGCCCGAGTTACTTTGGGCCTTTTTTTGAGTTCATGTGAAGAATAGGCCAGGTTGCCTATATGTTAGCATTTGTCGTCCGACTTAGGATGCAGTACGTCCGGTCTTTCGTATTGTTATGTTCAGGAAAGTATCGGAGATCCATCCAGAGTGTTCCCAGTTAATGATGACCACGTTAGAGATAGTAACCCCGAGTTTTGGAAACTGAAGAAGTAACGGAAATGTGCTAGGTTATGAGAAAGAGTTCGAGTGTACAAAAAGTGTACGTCATCCTCAGGGATCGCATGCAGTCCGGTACCATTTGTTGGGTCGCCGGAGTGACACTAGAACCTCGCGGCAAAGTGACAAAAGTGGTATCGGGAAGAAGCGAGCATGTATGGCGAGCATAGATGTGATCATTTCGTTGTAAAGAAAGGGTGTTAAGGGAGTATACTTTAGACCTCGAGTAGGAGCTTTTATGATGTTAGAGGTGTTTCCTCGTGGACTTGGATGTAAGTATTTTGTGCAGTTGTTTCTGTGGCCATTGGTGGCAGGATTGTTCTCGTAAGTATAGTAGTGAAGACTATCTTTGGCGCCGCTTGTTTTGAGACTTAGAAGGAACATTCGACGAATGTTTCTAAGGAGGAGAATGTTATACCCCGTATTTCAGTATGCGTAAGGGCGTACGTAGAAAATTTGAACTTGAGAATAGGCTTGGCCGAATTATTTTTGTGCACAACACCCGGTTAGAGTCGTTTTTCGACGAAACGTTTCCACAGCTTTCGTAGGGAAAATTCTGGCTATGTCATTTTTAATTTTTGCGGATTTTTTCGGAGAGACGAAACATTTTGGACCAACAAGAGGGCGACACTTGTCACCCCCTCATTGGAAGGACTTGGGCGGTAAAGGGGTTGGACGAATTGGCCATTGTTTGGTCAAGGGGTTGGTAGGATATTTTGGTGGTAGATGGATAAGGTGCACATGGATGAATCTTGACCCTACACTTGCCTTGCACTTGGCATGATCTTGGCCATTGGTTGGCCTTTGCTTGACCTATAAATACCCCCCTCTTTGATGACTTCTTCATCCATTCCACAAAGTTTCTAAGTCTTGAAAGCCTTCCTCTCCTTGTAGTATTTCGTCCAAACACCCCCCGCCCCCCTTTGAGAAGGCCCTTGGGCCGAGAGCCCTCTTCCCTCGCCGAGAGTACCCAGTGGGGTTGGCCGAGGTATACACCCCCTGTGGTGTTGTCTCGTATAATACCCCTCTTGGTAGAAATACTCTCAAAAGTATTGTTATACCCAAATTACCTTAGTCGTATACCTTGTAGTATTCTAAGGTTATACCTATCTGAAAAGCCCCGTAATACTATTATACTTCCCACTACACAAACCGAAACCACAAGGAAAATCTCCATGGTTAGTTGGAGTATTATGTAGAAGTTGGTTAGAACTTCTAAGGGTGGTTTGGAGCGGGTTGAGCGCACGGAGTTGAGCTAAACGTTGCCCAGACCGACATTATACTTGGATAATTATGGGCTTATCGAGGTAATTATCTTGTCCCCTATTGTAATTGGAAATTACATGTTGTAGGAATATATAGTTGAAGTATACTATATATAGAAGCAACGTAGTTTTGTGGCAATGTCTTTGGACTTAAGCACGAATTTAAAGAAGAGAATGAATCGTAATTACGTGAGCGTATTCTGAGACGTGTAGTTTGGGTAGGGAAGGGCCGCCAATTTCCCGTAGGATCTTGTATCTAGATTTATTCTACCGAGTAGTCTAGACTTTGATAGACTTGTATAACCTGTATAGGTTGAATGTTCTGCAAGTAGCATGTGCTACTTGAGAAGGTGGACCAGGCTAGCCGGGTTATAGCCGTGGAGCGATTTGCTAATAGTCGATAATCGTCGCGAGGTATGTGAACCTCTTCCTATCTCTTCTAGCATGATATGTGTATAACTATGTAGTACGGTAGACGTACGTGTGTTAATTGAACGTAGTTGTACGGCAATGTCTTTTGACTTAAGCCCGAAATATAATAATCTTGAAGTAATTCAAGAGAATTAAGAACTGTTTTTAAAAAGAAGAGTAATACTTGGTTTTAAAATCTTAAGAGTTATACTAGCTTTATGGGAAGTTAGGTATAATGGCTTAAGAGAGATAAAACGAATGTATTATTTATTTTAGAAGATAAGAGACTTAACTTAAATGAATTATATGAATTTTGTGTGAAACCTCATTCGTGAGTAATGAGTACTTGGTTTTTAAAAGGGATAATGTTTTACTGATTTTGGAAATCAGAAATGTGTATCGACAAACCACTGCAGCGTTAATAAAGGAAAAGGTATTGAATAATTAAGTATTATTAAAACCAGTAGAAACTTCCATCTGCATAGAAGCTAAGATGAGACAAAATGATATTTCTAGATCATGATCATTGTAATAAGATTGTTATAAACACGAATATCCTACTCACATAATAAGGCTTATGTTTGTGATTGTTTAAAAGAGAATTATATTCTTAAATGAATAAGACTATGAACTACGAAACCTTTCTAAAATAAGAAACGTGAACATTTGAAATTAGGCAAACTTGGACGTTTGGAAGATAATGTTGTTACTTGATTTTACAAAGGTAAGTGTTTTGGTTTACTTAAAAAGACAGTCACTCTATTTTATACTACGGGTATTATGTGACCTATGTGAAAGAAACGGATCTTTTAAAGATTTAATGTATGAAGTACTTTGGGGATAGATACCCGAACTTGTTAGTAGAAAGTACCTTGTGTGAATAACTTGATTGTATTGGTTTGTGATAGCCTTGTATTACTTTCTTGTTGATTTGTTAAGTAAATATGCTAGGATGCTACGTGTGTTAGTATCTTGTGATGTTTGTGTAAAGGGGTTTCCCCTCGATTGCGCTTAAATTGTTTCACTATCAGCCGATATGTTGGTATTGTACCACTCACCTTGACTTGTTTCCGGAGGTTAAGCTGCCCTCCGATGCGGGGTAGACTCAGGCGGTCTGGGACCATGATTCGAGAATACCTCATGCGGGTCCAGGGGGCCTATGCGGAGCTACGAGAGTTCCAGGTTAGTGTGCGGCCTTTATGGTCATGCGGTCTCGCGCCATGCGGATCGCGAGTCGAGCGGATGCCGGAGTAGCTACCTCGATGCGGGTTATACCTCATGCGGCCTATGAGGTTGGCCTATCGCGAGTCGCGGAGAGTTCAGGCTAAACGCGCACATTTGATCTGCAGGCGGTGACCACTTTGATCATGCGTGACGGTGCACAGATATCATGATACATTTTATGACCTTGTTAGTACTTGGGTGTTAGTAGTCGGTTATGCCTTCGTTTACCCCTGTCTTGTTTTATTAGGACACAGTGGGACACGGTGTTCATGTGTATTCCTTGGTGCTTTTATATCATAAACCGCTGGCGTGAGGAAGGTATTCCACGCACGATTGATGTTGTGGGCGTGAGACCCATAGTTACATTTGAGTGATGACTTTGAGGCGTGACTCCACAACGACATGGCCTTATTTATGTGGAATCAGTGTGGTTATCATACATGTCTCCCGCTTTATATAGACTACTATGATTTCATTCTGATTTATTTTCAGTTTCACATACTGTTGGTACTGTAATCCCGACCTCTTGAGAGCTGCGTTAAATCGCGGTAAAGGTACACCGATCGTTGATCCTCGCTCTTAGGGTCACGATTCGGCATTTGGGAAAGCTCCGTTTCTCGGAGGCTTATCTTGGTATAGTCCGCATGCGTTGTAGGTATTTACATTCGGGGTATGGCGGAACACCCCGCCATTGTTGTCGTATCATTCTTAGAGGTCTGTAGTACTGTTGTGGGCAGAGTTGTAGAAGGGATGTAACTGTTCATTTTGAAAGAGTTGTTATTTATATTTATGCCGAAAGGCAACTTTTCTTCAGAAACATGTGTTTCCTTTGCATTATTTCATATTGTGTTTTATGTTCCGCTGATTACTCTGATGTTGTATCACTAGGGTGCCGGGTAAGGCACGATCACGCGGGCCGTTCGGTCGTGATGCAGGCCCATCGTGTTCTTCGGTCGAGATCGTTTACTGGTGTGTTGAGTTATCACGAAAGGTTGTAAGGCTGCGGGGTGCCTACCTTCACCTTATGAGCAGTGGAGCCAGTACGGCTGTTTTATTCTAGAGGTTTTACCAGCGGGGTTAGGAACTCGGTGAGACTCAATCGCGTTCGCCTCGGGCGGTGTGTGATTTCAGGGTAGTCGTGGGGATTGTTGTCTCGTGGAGGAAGCGTTTAAGCTACCATTTGATGTTCGGATGTCGCCTTATGAAACCTTGTAAGAGGCGGAAGTGTAAGTCACGGTCGATTGGTTCGATGTTGGCGAGGTTGACGATTGGTTGAGTTTGTTCCAGTGATGTGGATAGTGAAGCTTGTCTGAAGAAGTTCTAGTAGCTCAGAGGAATCGTGCGGATAATCGGCGGCAGCGCCAGAGTTCAGTTGGCGGTCGGTCTTCTTGAAAGTACCACCTCGGACGGTGTGACGAGTTTGGAAACGAAGGAACTTAGCCCGAGTTACTTTGGGCCTTTTGAGTTCATGTGAAGAATAGGCGGGTTGCCTATATGTTAGCTTTGCCGTCCGACTTAGGAGGCGGTATGTCCGTCTTTCGTATTGTTATGTTCGGAAAGTATCGAAGATCCATCCAGTGTTCCGATTAATGATGACCACATTAGAGATAGTAACCAGAGTTTTGGATCTTGAAGCGATGTCGAAATATGGTAAGAGTTAGGAATGACAACCTCAATGATCGCATGTAGTCCAGTACCATTTGTTGGGTCGCTTGAGAAGGTTAATGCCTCAGACAAAGTGACAAAAGTGGTATCATTTTGGTGATGTTAGAGGTGTTTCCTCGTGGACTTGGATGTAAGTATTTTGCATGGGTGTTTCTGGGGCCAGATGTGGCAGGTTTGTCCTCGTAAGTATAGTAGTGAAGACTATACTGGCGCGCGTTTGTTTTGAGACTTAGAAGGAACATTCGGGACGAATGTTTCTAAGGAGGGGAGAATGTTATACCCCGTATTTCCAGTATGCGTGGGGCGTGCGTGAAAAATTTGAACTTTACATAGGCTTGGCGAATTAACTTTGTTCACTACACCAGATTAGAGTCGTTTTTGTGAAACGTTTCACGACTTTCGTAGGAATTTAGGCTATGCCATTTTTATTTTTGCGGATTTTTAGAGGCGAAACATTTTGGACCAGCAAGAGGCGACACTTGTCACCTCTCATTGGTACACCTTAGCGATAATAGTGGTGGCGAAAGTTGGCCTTGTTTGGTCGAGGGTTGGTAGGATATTTTGTGTTAGTTGGTTAGGGTGCACTTGGCAAGATCTTGGCCTACACTTGCTATGCACTTGGCAAGATCTTGGCCATTGGTTGGCCTTGGCTTGTCCTATAAATACCCACCTTTGGAAGACTAATTCATCCTAAATTTGCCTAAGTCTTGAAAGCTCTCCTTCTCCCTCCCTTGTGTTGAGTTCGCCGAGGGCCTCCCTGTGGCCAGAGCACCCCCTCTGGGGTGCTAGCCGAGTGTACCCCACTAGCCTAGTTGCTTTCGTATAATACCCCATTTGTGGTGTAGAAATACTCTCAAAAGTATTGTTATAATGCCCAAATTACCTTAGTCGTATACCTTGTTGTATTCTAAGGTTATACCTATCTGAAAAGCCCGAAATACTATTATACTTCCCGTCACAAAACCACTAAGGAAAATCTCCATAGTCAGTTGGAGTATTGTGTAGAAGTTGGTTAGAACTTCTAAGGGTGGTTTAGAGCGGGTTGGGCGCTCGAGTTGAGCTAAACGTTGCCCGGGATCGACATTTTAACTTGGATAATTATGGGCTTATCGAGGTAATTATCTTGTCCTCTATTGTAATTGGAAATTACATGATGTTAGAATATATAGTTGAAGTATACTATATATAGTCTTGAACTTAATGTTGTGGAAATGTCCTTGGACTTAAGCACAATTTAAAGTTAAGAAGCGAATCAGAATTACGTAGGGCGTATCTGATGAGACTTGTAGTTGACGGGTAGGGAAGGGCTGCGATTTCGTAGGATCTTGCGTCTAGATTTATTCTACCAGTAGTCTAGACTTTGATAGACTCGTATAACTTTGTATAGGTTGAATGTTCTGCAGTAGCATGTCTACTTGAGAAGGTGGACCAGCTAGCGGGTTATAGCCGTGAGCGATTTGCTAATAGTCGATAATCGTCGCGAGGTATGTGAACCTCTTCCTATCTCTTCTAGCATGATATGTGTATAACTATGTAGTGCGGTAGACGCGTACGTGTTAATTGAGCGTGGTTGTCTGGCAATGTCTTTTGACTTAAGCCCGAATAATAATAATCTTGAAGTAGTTCAAGAGAATTAAGAACGGTTTTTAAAAGAAGAGTAATACTTGGTTTTAAAAGCTTAATAGTTATACTAGCTTTATGGGAAGTGAGGTATAACGGATTAAGAGAGATAAAGCGAATGACTTATTTATTTTAGAAGTTAAGAGACTTGATCTTGTAAGATAAGAGACTTAACTTAAATAAATTATATGAATTTTGTGAGAAACCTCGTTCGTGAGTAATGAGTACTTGATTTTTAAAAGGGATAATGTTTTCTTGATTTGAATCGAATGTGTATCGACAAACCACAGCGTTAATAAAGGAAATGTTTTGATTAATGAAGTATTAATAAAACCGGAGAAACTTCCATCTGCATAGAAGCTAAGATAAGACAAAATGATATTTCTAGATCATGGTCAGTAATAAGATTGTTATAAACAAGAATATCCTACTCGCATATAAGGCTTATGTTTCTTAGATGGTTTAAAAGAGAATTATATTCTTAAATGAATAAGGCTATGAGCGATGAAACCTTTCTAAAATAAGAAATGTGAACATTTGAAATTAGGCAAACTTGAGCGTTTGGAAAATAATGTTGTTACTTGATTTTACAAAGGTAAGTGTTTTGGTTTACTTAAAAGACGATCACTCTATTTTATACTACGTATTGTGTGACTTATGTGAAAGCAACGGATCTTTTAAAAGATTTAATGTATGAAGTACTTTAGGGATAGATACCGAACTTGTTAGCATAAAGTACCTTGTGTGAATAACTTGATTGTGTTGGTTTGAGATAGCCTTGTAATTACTTTCTTGTTGATGTGATAAGTAAACATGTTAGGATCTTCGTGTGTTAGTATCTTGTGTGATCGTGATGCAAGGGGTCATTCTTGTTGTGCTTACGTTGTTAAGCGTTAAGCCATTGTACTATTATTGTATCACATACCCTTTGACTTATTATACCGAGGGCTTGCCACCTTGATGCGGGTCTATCGGCTATGCGATCCTTGTGACTATGCAGTCGCGGTAGCTCGGATTGATCATTCGGTGTTTAGCTTTGATGCGGGGATTCCCTATGCGGTCTGTTGAGACTATGCGGTCTGTTGAGACTATGCGGGTTGCGGGAGCCTAGCGGATCTGGGTTAAGCCGCGTCGACGCGGGTATACCTCGAGCGATGCAGGACCGTGATTCGAGGAATACCATGCGGTGCGTGGGTGACCTATCGCGAGCTGCGGTAGTTCGAGGATAGACGCCGCATTGATCTGCGGCGAGTGGCCGCCGATCGTGGTGCGATGCAGAAAGACCTCGTGATCTGATTTATGACATTTTTGGTGCGTGGGTTTTAGTAGTCGGCTATGCCTTCGTACTTACCCCGCGGTTCTATTGTGATGACTTTGAGGCGTGAGTCCACGACTTGACATATTGCTTATTTATTGTGAGCGTAGTTTGGTTATCATACATGTCTCTGCTTTATATAGACTACTATGATTTCATTTACTGATTTATTTTGATTTCATACTCTGCACTTTTGTTATCGACCTCTTCCCGAAGTGCGTTCATGCGCGGTAAAGGTACACGATCGTTGATCCTCGCTCTTAGGGTCACGATTCATCGTTTGGGAAAGCTCCGTTTCTCGGAGGCTTATCTTGGTATAGTCCCTGTTGTTGTAGGTGCTACATTCGGGGTATGGCGGCCCTGCCCCGTCGTTGTTGTCATATCATTCGTAGAGGTGCGTAGTAATGCTGTGGCGGGGTTTGTAAAAAGGATTAAACTGTTCATGTTGAAAAAGTTGTTGTTTATATATATCTTAGAAAGGCAAGTTTTCTCAGTTATTGTTTCATGTTTCATAATATGTCTTGTATCGTTTTATGTTCGTGATTACTCGATGTTGTATCAGGGTGCGGGGTAAGGCACGATCCACGGCCCCGGGCGAGTCGTGACAACCGCGGTCCTGTTATACCGTATTTCGAGTGTATGCGTGAGGCGTGCGTATTAAATTTTTGCCTTAAGAATTGGCTTGGTTCGAAATTTGGGCACAAGTGCGAATAAGTCGTTTTACGACAAACGTTTCCACGACTTACGTTGGGAAAATTCCGGCTATGTCGTTTGGTATTTTTGCGGATTTTTCCGGCGGCGGAACATTTTGGACCAACGGAGGGTGACACTTGTCACCCTCATTAGACGACAAAGAGGAGCCTTGGCCTTGGCCGATTGGTTCGTGGTTTTGTGCCTTGTTTTGTGGCTTGTTTTGTGCCGTGTTTTGTGGAGTAGGGTTAGGGTGCACTTGGCTTGATCTTGGCCTTACACTTGCCTTGCATGGCTTGATCTTGCCATTGGTTGGCTTTTGGTTTTGCTATAAATACCCTCTCTTTGAAGACTTCTTCATCCAAAATGCCTAAGTCTTGTGAGCCTTCTCCTCCCCTTCGTGAGGCCTCTTGGCGAGAGGTGTCCTCCCTTGGTTAAGGCCTTTGGCGAGAGCCTCCTCCCCTTAGTGGTGCCTAGTTATACCCGTATTTCCAGTATGCGTGAGTGTGTACGTATTATAATTTGAGCCTTAAAGTAGGCTAGTTTGAAATTTGTACACAAGTGCCGAAAGGAGTCGTTTTTCGACGAAACGTTTCCACAGCTTTCGTAGGGAAAATTCCGGCGATGTCCTTTAAATTTTTGCGGATTTTTCCGCGCGGCGAAACATTTTGGACCAACGGGAGGGTGACATGTGTCACCTCACATTGGCCTTGAGTGAAGCGGTAATGGTGGGCGAAAAAGAGAGCTTTAGTTGGTAGGATATTTTGTGCAAGTTGTGTGGTAGATGGATAAGGTACACGTGGTGGAAATCTAGCCCGACACGTGCTATCCACTTGGATGCATCTTGGCCATTGGTTGGCCTTTGCTTGACCTAGAAAGACCCCACCCTTTGGAAGACTTCTTCATCCTAAACTTGAGCAATCTAACTCAGTCTCAAAACTACTCCCTCTCCTCGAGCTGGCCCACCACCACCCCTCCCCTTTGAGAGCCCTTGGCGAGAGCTTCCTCCTGTGGTGTTTTGCCGTGAGGTACCCCAGCCTAGTTGTCTCGTATAAATACCCCTTGTTGTGGTATAGAAATACTCTCTAGTATTGTTATAATGTCCAAATACCTTGGCCCAAATACCTTGTAGTATTCCCAAGGTTACACGTATACAAGCCTAAAATACCGTTATACTTCCTCGGTCACTAAAACGAAACCCTAGGAAAATCTTCACCGTAGTTGAAGTATTAAGTAGAAGTTGGGTAGACACTTCTAAGGGTTTCTTGGAGCGTTTTGGAGCGCGCGAGTAGGAGCTAAACCTTGCTCGGGATCGACTTTATCTCGGATAATTTTGGGCTTATCGAGGTAAACACTCATGACCTTCTATTGTAATTGGAAATTACATGTTGTAGGAATATATAGTTGAAGTATACTATATATAGAACTGAGCGTTATAATTGTGCGGCAATGTATTTTGACTTAAGCATGATTAATAATTACGGCAATGTCTTGCGACTTAAGACTGAATTTAAATAAGAGAACTGAACTGTAATTACATAGGGTATTCTGACATGAGACTTGTGTAACATTCTTGTAGTAGAATTGTACACGTCAGGTTAGGCGTGCAAACCCCCCGTTGGCTTGGTAGCGGCCTCGATAGAGGAGGAGATTAACGTGTTGCGGGGAGGTGCGAATTTTACTTGTAGATTATGGAGCGTTGAGATCTAGATGTTAATAAGCGCCTTGTGGCCTTATAGGTTGAAGTACTACGTGTGGAGTGATCCACTTGGCTTAAGGAGTAGCGCGGTTTGAAGTACTTGGGCGTTTTGCTATTAGTCGACAATCGTCGTGAGGTATGTGAACCTCTTCCTATCTCTTCTAGCATGATATGTGTGTAACTATGTAGTACGGTAGCGTGCATATGTTTAATGTATTTGATTAGTTTGAAACATAAAGTGTTATAACGCTTTATGGGAAGTTGGTTATATGACTTTATGTAGGTAAGAAAATACTGTGGTTTTAAAAGGTAATCATGTGAGTTATAAGCGGCTTGTTATAATAAAGAACTTGATGTATTTCAAAAGATTTATAAATCGTTTTGAAGGAGAGTAACACTTGGTTTTAAAGGTTTTAAAAAGAATTATACTAGCTTTATGGGAGTTAGGTATAATGTCTTAAGAGAGGTAAAGAAAATGGTTTCTTGATGTTAGAAGTTAAGAGACTTGATCTTATAAGATAAGAGACTTAACTTATTTGTTTTAATGTGGATGTTTATGTGAAACCTCATTCGTGAGTAATGAGTACTTGGTTTTATTTAAAGGGATAATGTTTTCTTGATTTGAATCGAATGTGTATCGACAAACCACCGCGTTAATAAAAGGAAAATGTATTGAATAAATGAAGTCTTGTATTAAAACCGAGAAACCTCCATCCGTAGAAACTAAGATGAGACAAAATGATATTACATTTTCTAGATCATGGCTAACTTAATAAGAATGTTGTAAACAAGAATAACCTACTCTCACGTAAGATATATATTACTCAATCGTTCTAAAAAGAAATCAAGTGATTAAGTTTATGAACTATGAAACCATTTGAAAATGAGAAGCTTAAGTAATTGAAACTAGGCAAGCGGAACTTAGGAAAAGAATGTTGTTACTTGATTTTTGAAAAGGAATGTGGGTTGGTCATTCTAATACTACGTATTGTGTGACTTATGTGAAAGAAGCGGATCTCTTAAAAGGTATTTAACGTGCGTAGTACTTTAGGTTAAAACCACGACTTTGTCATAAAATGAAAGTACTTTGAGTTGTGTGAAACTTGCCTATGCTTGTTGTTGTGAAACTTGCCTATGCTTGTTGTGAAACTTACTATGCTTGTTGTTGTGAAACTTGCCTATGCTTGTGATGATAGCCTTTGTTGTGCAAGTGTGGTATTTACGTGTTACCGCGTCTCGATGGAGGGCCGATTGATTTGTTATGAGCGATTCTACACCGAGTCACGAGATGGGCGGGCACGTATTCTATTTGATTATACACCGAGTCCCACGATGGGCGAGGCACGTATTCCATTTGATATTACACGAGTCCCACGAGATGGCGGAGTCACGTATTTCATCCGATATTACACCGAGTCCCACGAGATGGGCGAAGTCACGTATCACATCCGATTTTACACCGAGTCCCACGGATGGGCGAAGTCACGTATTTCATCCGGTTATCATACATGTCTCCGCTTTATATAGACTATTATGATTTCATTTACGCCTTTTACGATTCACATACTTGGTACATTGCTTGACCTCGCCGGGCCGTTCATCGCCGCAGTAGAAGTACATTGGCCGTCGATCCCAGCTCTAGGATCACCTTTCAAAGATATTAAGCTCCGTTTCCTTGGAGGCTTATCTTTTAGTATGTGTTCCACTGAGTTGTAGGTTCTTGTACATTCGGGGTATGGCGGCCACATCCGTCATAGTTGTTGTAAATCTTAAGTGCAGAGTAATTGTGTGGTGGTTTTGTAAAAAGGGATTAAACTGTTCGTTTTGAAAAAAGTTGTTATATGTATATCATTGGAAGGTAACCGTTTGGTTGACCTGTTTTATTATCATGTCTCTCATTGCATGTTTAAAGTTTTATTTTCCGCTGATTTTTCTCTGATGTTGTGTCACTAGGGTGCAGGGTAAGGCACGATCCACGGGCCGGATTCGGGGTGTGACATAGTGGTATCGAAGCGATTAGTCCTCGGAAAGTGTCTACGCAAGTGTCTAGTAGAGTCTTGATTATCGGTGTGTTGTGCACCACATCTATAATCGGGAGGCTATAGGACATTTAGGATTGGTTTCCATTCTTCTCATTACGAGATCGTGCCTTAGAGTCTGTGATAAGTTGGACCCTCCGGCGTATTTCATTTTACCGATTATGCCTCGCGTAAAACCTGCACCAGACGAGCAAAGCGGCCGAGGGAGGCGCTAGTGGGATCTGAGAGTACGAGAAGCGCGAGCGGTCGACTGAGACAAGAAGCCCGACGGCGGGTTTCGTGACGCCGCCACAAGACCGCAGAAGTTTAGAGCGCGGCGGTCACTGAGACTCTGATACTGAGCCTCCAGTCCACACTGGAAGCGGATGAGATGGGTACAAGGAGATGGCGATCGCCGCGGTCGTGGCGAATATGAGGATCGGTGGATGCAGCAGCCTCGGCCAGTGCACCCGTGGTTCACCCCGGCGAGATAGTTTGAGGCTACGGACTTTCGGCTGCACCGCGAGTTCTATGGGTCGAGGCACGAGGATGATCCGCAGAGTTCATCCGACGATTCCGGATCATGAGAGTGATCAAGGCCGAGACCGAGTCGGTGACGCCGGTTCGCGTCGGCCGCGATCTGCGATCGGTAGTTTGATTCATGGAAGCGTCCGAGGTGAGCATGCGCTCAGCCAGGTTGGGACGAGTTCTCGGGCATTTCTTGCACATTTCTTGCCCCACGGATGAGAGGGCTCGGGCGACGATTTTTGGTGTTACGGCGAACGGACGATTCGGGAGTACAATATGGAGTTCGACTCATCGGCATTGGCGCCCCCGCGTTAGTAGCCGATATGGAGGGCAGTACACCGCTACGTCACCGGGCTGGATGAGTATGGCGAGGCTTGTTCGGGTGTAGCCCTTCACCAGGCATGGACATTGCCCGCACGAGCTCATGCACTAGGATGTGAGGCACGGAGAGTCGGCGGAATGGCCAGAGATCGCGAGAAGAGGCCAGCGAGGTCCTTTGGTAACTTTCAAGGCGGACCGCCTCGAGCCAGCTAGTTATGTACCTCCACCGATGCAGTGGTCCCCAGCCGTCGGCGTTCGTGGTATTCGAGCCGGTCGAGCTCCAAGGCTTCGTTCACGATATATATGGGTTCTAGCCGGGTTCGAGTTTTCCTCGGTGTGCACGATGTGGCAAACGTCATCCCGGGAATGTCGTCTTTTTATCGGTGCTTGTTTTTCCGCGCGTCGGGCCGTATGACAGCGTCCTAGTAGGAAGGATGCAAGCAGAATGACTCGGCTCTGGATCGGTGGCGTGTTCATCGCCTTGACTATCACTGCAGTGAGCCTATGATTAGAGGCGGTAGGTCGGTATATCCCTAACCTCTAGAGTTTTGTATGTATTGATGTTGTTGATGTGTTTAGTGTTATGTTTGGATAGTGTGCTAAAAAGTGATTTAGAAACCTGGTTAGTGAAAAAGGGTAAGTCCCTGGGAAGTGTGAAATGGAAGTGGTAGCTTTCATGACCTGTTTAGGTAAGATTGTTCCGGATCGGGGAACAAGAGCTTGATGCGTTAGTAGGTCGGGTTGGGGCCATGTTGCGGGCCAACCCGCGACCTGTTTCGTGGTAGGGTCAGCTCTGGGTGGTCCCGCCAGGTGGTAGGGTCACGAGGGTGCTAGGCCCAAGTTTAGATGACCATTGTATGAGCTCGTGGATATGTTCGGCGGAATCGGTTCGTGAAGGCGGGAATGGCCTTGCGGGGAAATCGAGGTTAGTATGATGACCAAGTTGGAGGTAGTGACTCCAAGGTTTTGGGAGCGGCGTTGGTGAAGTGTGGAACATGTACTAGTAAAGTTCAAGTGTTAGAAGGGCGCGACGAGTAAGGAAGGAAGAGAACGTGTGATATTTCGTGGCCGTGTGTGGCGTTGGGAACTTGTTTAAAGTTAAGAATAACTTCATCTTTATCCGCCTTGAGAATGTACATTCGGGACGAATGTTTCTAAGGAGGAGAATGTTATACCCAGTATTTCGGAGTATGTGCGTGAGTGTATGCGTATTATAATTTGAGCCTTAAAGTAGGCTAGTTTGAAATTTGTACACAAGTGCGAAAGGAGTCGTTTTTAAAAGCGTTTCCACACTTTCGTAGGGAAAATTCGGCTATGTCATTTAAAATTTTTGCGGATTTTTCAGAGGCGAAACATTTTGGACCAACGGGAGGGTGACATGTGTCACCTCACATTAACTGAGTGGGCGGTAATGGTGGGCGAAAAAGAGCTTTAGTTGGTAGGATATTTTGTGCAAGTTGTGTGGTAGATGGATAAGGTACACATGGTGGAAATCTAGCCCTACACTTGCTATACACTTGGATCGTCTTGGCCGTTGGTTGGCCTTTGCTTGACCTATAAATACCCGCTTTGGAAGACTTCTTCATCCTAAACTTGAGCAATCTAACTAAGTCTCAAAACTACTCCTCTCCCGAGCTTTCGTCCACCACCCCCTCCCTTTGAGAGCCTTGGCGAGAGCTTCCTCCACTTGTGGTGTTTTGCCGTGAGGGTACCCACTAGCCTAGTTGTCTCGTATAAATACCACTTGTTGTGGTATAGAAATACTCTCACTAGTATTGTTATAATGTCCAAATACCTTGGCCCCAAATACCTTGTAGTATTCCCAAGGTTACACGTATACAAGCCCGAAAATACCGTTATACTTCCCTCGATCACTAAAAGCGAAACCACTAGGAAAATCTTCACCGTAGTTGAAGTATTAAGTAGAAGTTAGGTAGACAACTTCTAAGGGTTTCTTGGAGCGTTTTGGAGCGCCGAGTAGGAGCTAAACCTTGCTCGGGATCGACTTTTATCTCGGATAATTTTGGGCTTATCGAGGTAAACACTCATGACCTTCTATTGTAATTGGAAATTACATGTTGTAGGAATATATAGTTGAAGTATACTATATATAGAACTGAGCGTTATAATTGTGCGGCAATGTCTTTTGACTTAAGCTTGAATAATACTTACGGCAATGTCTTGCGACTTAAGCTGAATTTAAATAAGAGAAGCTGACGTAATTACATAGGGTGTATTACGGTAGACTTGTGTAGCATTCGTGTAGTAGAATTGTACGCGTCAGGTTAGGCGTGCAAACCCCTGGTTGGCTTGGTAGCGGCCTCGATAGAGAGGAGATTAGCATGTTGCGGGAGAGTCTTTGCCGAATTTTACGTAGATTATGGAGCGTTGAGATCTAGATGTTAATAAAGCGCGCTTGTGGCCTTATAGGTTGAAGTACTACGTGTGGAGTGATCGGCTTAAGGAGTAGCCGGCGGTTTGAGGTACTTGGGCGTTTTGCTATTAGTCGACAATCGTGCGTGAGGTATGTGAACCTCTTCCTATCTCTTCTAGCATGATATGTGTGTAACTATGTAGTGCGGTAGGCGTGCGTATGTTTAATGTATTTGATTAGTTTGAAACATAAAGTGTTATAACGGCTTTATGGGAAGTTGGTTATAACGACTTTATGTAGGTAAGAAAATACTCTGTGGTTTTAAAGGTAGCGATGTGAGTTATAAGCGGCTTGTTATAATAAAGAACTTGATGTATTTCAAAAGATTTATAAATCGTTTTGAAGGAGAGTAACACTTGGTTTTAAAGGTTTTAAAAAGAATTATACTAGCTTTATGGGGAGTTAGGTATAATGTCTTAAGAGAGGTAAAGAAAATGGTTCTTGATGTTAGAAGTTAAGAGACTTGATCTTATAAGATAAGAGACTTAACTTATTTGTTTTAATGTGGATGTTTATGTGAAACCTCGTTCGTGAGTAATGAGTACTTGGTTTTATTTAAAGGGATAATGTTTCTTGATTTGAAATCGAATGTGTATCGACAAACCACTGCAGCGTTAATAAAAGGAAAATGTATTGAATAAATGAAGTCTTGTATTAAAACCAGTAGAAACCTCCATCTGCATAGAAACTAAGATGAGACAAAATGATATTACATTTTCTAGATCATGGCTGCTGTAATAAGAATGTTGTAAACAAGAATAACCTACTCTCACGTAAGATATATATTACTCAATCGTTCTAAAAAGAAATCAAGTGATTAAGTTTATGAACTATGAAACCATTTGAAAATGAGAAGCTTAAGTAATTGAAACTAGGCAAACGGGAACTTAGGAAAGAATGTTGTTACTTGATTTTTGAAAAGGAATGTGGGTTGGTCATTCTAATACTACGGGTATTGTGTGACTTATGTGAAAAGCGGATCTCTTAAAAGGTATTTAACGTCGTAGTACTTTAGGGTTAAAACCCTGACTTTGTCATAAAATGAAAGTACTTTGAGTTGTGTGAAACTTGCCTATGCTGGTTGTTGTGAAACTTGCCTATGCTTGTTGTTGTGAAACTTGCCTATGCTTGTTGTTGTGAAACTTGCCTATGCTTGTGATGATAGCCTTTGTTGTGCAAGTGTGGTATTTACGTATTCTGGCGTCTCTCGATGGAGGCCGATTGATTTGTTATGAGCGATTCTGCGAGGTCACGAGATGGCGAGGGCACGTATTCTATTTGATTATACCGAGTCCCACGAGATGGCGAGCACGTATTCCATTTGATATTACACGAGTCCCACGAGATGGCGAAGTCGCGTATTTCATCGATATTACGAGTCGCGAGATGGCGGTCGCGTATCACATCGATTTTACAGTCCGCGGGATGGCGGTCGCGTATTTCATCCGGTTATCATCATGTCTCTGCTTTATATAGACTATTATGATTTCATTCTGATCTTTTCTGATTTCACATACTTGGTACTGTTATCTTGACCTCGCCCGAGTGCGTTCATCTGCAGCGGTAGAAATCATTAGTGTCGATCCGCTCTAGGATCACCTTTCGGCGTATTGGGAAGCTCGTTCCTTGGAGGCTTATCTTTTGGTATGTGTTCCACGAGTTGTAGGTTCTTGTACATTCGGGGTATGGCGGGGCCCTGTCCGTCATAGTTGTTGTAAATCTTAAGTGCAGCCTTTGTGTGGGCGGGGTTTTGTAAAAGGATTAAAGCGTTGCGTTTTGAAAAAGTTGTTATATGTATATCATTGGAAGGTAACCGTTTGGTTGACTGTTTTATTATCATGTCTCTCATTGCATGTTTAAAGTTTTATTTTCCATGATTTTCTCGATGTTGTGTCACTAGGGTGCCAGGGTAAGGCACGATCCACGGGCGGAATTCGGGTGTGTGACTGTAGTAAGTACCCAGCCTAGTTGTTTTCATATAATACCACTTTGTTGTGGTATAGAAATACTCTCTAGTATTGTTATAATGTCCAAATACTTTAGCCCAAATACCTTGTAGTACTTTCCAAAGTACCGCTTTGTCTGAAAACCCGGAAAATACGATTATACTTTCCTTTAGCCTCTAAACGAAACCCTAAGGAAATCTTCACCCGTAGTTGAAGTGGTAAGTAGAAGTTGGTTAGAACTTCTAAGGGTTGTTGGAGCGGATTGGAGCACTCGGAGTAGGAGCTAAACGTTGCTCAGGAGCGACATTATACTTGGATAATTTTGGGCTTATCGAGGTAAACACTACTGTCCTTCTATTGTAATTGGAAATTACATGTTAGAATATATAGTTGAAATATACTATATATAGAACTGAACTTAGTATTGTGGCAATGTCTTTTGACTTAAGCCTGAAGAATAAAGAACTGAACTGAACTGTAATTACATAGGGCTGTATTCTGATGAGACTTGTATAGCATTCTTGTAGTAGAATTGTACACGTCAGGTTAGGCGTGTAAAACCCCACCAGTTGGCTTGGTGGCACCGATAGAGAGGAGATTTACGTTGCGGGAGGTCTTTGCCAATTTTCGGTAGAGTATGGAACCTTGAGATCCAGATGTTAATAAGCGCCTTGTGGCCTTATAGGTTGGAGTACTACGTGTGGAGTGATCCACTTGGCTTAAGGAGTAGCCGACTGTTTGGAGCGTTTTGCTATTAGTCGACAATCGTCGCGAGGTATGTGAACCTCTTCCTATCTTTTCTAGCATGATATGTGTGTAACTATGTAGTAGGCGCATACGTGTTTAAAATACTTTGTGGTTTTAAAAGGTAACTGATGTGAATTATAACTGGCTGGTTATAATAAGGAAACTTAACGTATTTCAAAAGGTTTATAAATCGTTTTGAAGGGAAAGTAACACTTGGTTTTAAAGGTTTTAAAAGGAGTTATACTAGCTTTATGGGGAGTTAGGTATAATGTCTTAAGAGAGGTAAAGAAAATGGGTTACTGATGTTAGAAGTTAAGAGACTTGATCTTATGAGATAAGAGACTTAACTTATTTGTTTTAATGTGGATGTTTGTGTGAAACCTCATTCGTGAGTAATGAGTACTTGGTTTTATGTTTCTTGATTTGGAAATCGAATGTGTATCGACAGGACGCGGCGTTAATAAAGGAAAATGAATTTAATAATTAAGTATAGTATAAAAACAAGAAGAAAACTACATCTGCATATAAACTAATATTATACAAAATTATATACATTTTATAGATCATCGCTTCCGTAATAAGAATGTTGAAAACAAGAATAACCTACTCTCACGTAAGACATATATTACTCAATTGGTCTAAAAGGGAATCAGTGATTAAGTTTATGAACTATGAAACCATTTGAAAATGAGAAGCTTGAGTAATTGAAACTAGGCAAAGCGGAACTTAGGAAAAGAATGTTGGTACTTGATTTTGAAAAGGAATGTGGGTTGGTCATTCTAATACTACGGTGTCGGGTGACTTTTATAAAAGTAATGGATCTCTTTAAAAGAACTCAGCGTATGTAGTACCTTGGGGTTAAAAACCCAGGACTTTGGCATAAAATGAAAGTACTTTGTGTTGTTGTGAAACTTACTATGCTTGTTGTGAAACTTGCCTATGCTTGTTGTGAAACTTGCCTATGCTTGTGATGATAGCCTTTGTTGCAAGTGTGGTATTTACGTATTCTGCGTCTCTCGGTAGGCGGTTGACTTGTTGAGAACTTACTTGGGCGTCTTGGCGTGATGGAGAATTCCACGGGTATGTTTCCATTTTGATTCTTGTCTTGTTGTTGATGTCACATGGGCGTATCTACACCGTCTGATATTAGGGCGGCCACGCGGCGGGTTGATTACCGATATATGGTTATTCTTGCAACATGGGCGTGTCTACACCGATGCGATTAGGGCATGTGGCCACGCGCGGGTTGACCACCGATATGGTTATTGAGGTACATGGGCGTATCACCGATGCAGATTCGGCGTGGGCGTGCGGCCTTGTTATTATTGTTGCATCATGGACATGTCTACACCGTCACGATTCTCGGCATGTGCCGTGATGCGAACATGATGGATGTGGTGGGCGTGAGACCCATAGTTATATTTAGTGGTGACTTTGGCGTGAGTCCACGACTTGACTTTTATGTTGCGGTGTATTTTGGTTATCATACGTATCTCTGCTTTATATAGTATTATGATTTAAGCTATGATATTCTGATTTCACATACTTGGTACTGTTGTCCGACCTCCTTCGGCGAGTGCGTTAAATCTGCGGTAGAGAGTCGTCGGTCGTGGATCCCGCTCTTAGGATCTCGTTTGATGTCGGAGCTCCGTTCCTTGAGGCTTATCTTTGGTATGTTTCCACTGAGTTGTAGGTTCTTGTACATTCGGGGTATGGCGAAGCCCCGTCCCGTCATAGTTGTTAATATATCTTAAGTGCAGCCCTTGTTGTGGGCGGGGTTTGTAAAAAGGATAGCTGTTCGGGTTTTATGTATATATCAAGAAAGCTGTTGGGTTAGCTGTTTATTTATTATGTCTCTCATTTCATGTGTAAAGTTTTATTTCATTTTTCTGCGATGTTGTATCATAGGGTGCGGGTAAGGCACCGATGTGGGCGGGTTTGGCGTTCTGATCCTCGGGAGGCAACGCATGCCTAAATTCGATAAGTCAATGGAACCAGAAAATTGGATTTGCACCATGATCCCACGTGAGGCGCGATTGCTTCCAATTTTTACGTGGCAATTTTTTCCGACTTGTTTCATCTCTTACACATTTCTTCCTTTCATTTACCAACGTGAAATCATTTGTCATTTGGCCAATAACCGTCTATTTTCTTATGTCTCAAACAATTTATATACGTACCAATATCTCTTCCATTTAAGGAAATAATAATCTTTGGTACTTTATATGCACTTGTGTGAAAACCATGTTTTTAATTTGTGGGGCCCCTAATTATTCGATTCATAATTAATAGAATTTATTTTATTTTACGTTTAATAAATATTTTCAACAACTATTTGATGCAAACTTGCAAATCTGTTCCAAAATATTATGTACATAATAGAAATAGATTTATTTATTATAATATTAAAGCAATTGGTTAGATAGTATTATCCACGGGAGTGTGAGAAAGGAAAAAGAAAAAGAAGGCAGAGCGCGTGAGGATGCCAGTGTGTAAAGGCAGTTAGGAGCAGGAGGCAATGTTTATAATTTCATTTCATGTCCGTATTATGATGTTACTCCTTTTCCTATCTTTCTTTTGCTTTCCCTTCCCTCCCATTTTCCTCTTTTTCCCTCCCTATCTGACCTAATTGTCTCTTTCAACATCCTTCTTCTTCACCTACCCTTTGTAGATCCATCCATATCCACTTGGAGATTATTGATCTAGCTACCAAGAGGAACAAGATGACGCCATCAGGTCAATTCGGGGACACCACGTACACTAAGGTGTTTGTTGGGGGTTTGGCTTGGGAGACTCAGAAGGAGACTATGAAGAAATACTTTGAACAGTTTGGTGACATCTTGGAGGCTGTCGTCATCACTGATAAGGCTACTGGAAGATCCAAAGGCTATGGATTTGTATGTACTAACTAGTATTTTCGCTCTTTTTCTATCTTTATGGAGATCTGTTGTTTATTAGAGAAAAAAGAATCACAGTAGCGGTAATCACGTTGTTAATTTCCAAAATAGGTAACATTTCGTGAGGCAGAAGCAGCCATGAGGGCTTGTGTTGATGCTGCTCCTGTCATTGATGGCAGAAGGGCTAACTGCAATCTTGCTTCCATGGGAGTTCAAAAATCTAAGCCTACTACCCCTAAACATGGTATATTTTCTCCTTTTTCTTAGAAAATCTATTATCACACGTTGTCTTTCTTGCATATATATATATATTTAGCTAATTAATTTCACCACACATAGTATAGTAACCAAACTTATGATTTCTTTGATTCAAATCAATTTGTGGATGGTCATTATGTTTGACTAGTCGCTTCTTCACGCTGCATGAATATTCTAAAGTTACTAAAATATGTAAATTCTTTGTTAAGATTGTGTATGATGCTCTTTGCTTTAGCATCACCAGTATAGCATGTGTAGGATATGTTTTAGAAAAGCAGGACAGCTCATTCTTCTGTGTAACCAACGTACACCTTTTGCTTTTGCCATGCCTAGTTTTCATTTTTACCTTTGTTTCAATTATTCAGAGGAAATTTTCTATTTCAAGATTCTTTATATTTTCACTATAAAATTAATGAGCAGGAGGAGGCAGGAACTTTAGGGTGATGAGTGGTTTTCAAGGAGGGTTTCAAGCATCAACAGCAGGTGGGTTGGGAACAGCTTTTCCTTCACCACCAACCTTCCCTCATTATGCCATCCAACAAGGGATCCCTTACAATCTTTATGGGTATGATGCTTTATTTTCTACAACTGTACAGTAATATACAACTTATTTATTTTTCTTCTCATTTTCTTTTTTTCCATTAGGAACTAGGGGGTGGGAACTGGGATCACATGAGTGAGTCTTCACGTGCATTTGCCAACTCATTCCAACAAAACCTCATTACACTATCCACGCATGCTCATACCACCATTCTTTTGTCTCTACCATAATAATGTCCCCTCTCTCACTCACTCACTCACTGGAAATGTCGACATTATCATATATATACACAGCTCATCCTGGGACTCATGCATTCATTGATATTCATAATACTATCATCATGTTTGTTTTACAATTCACTCACTGTTCGCTAAGAAAACTAACTTCCATACCAAGTTTCACATTCTAATGGTTTTTTCGTGGCAAACTGTCAGGTACTCTCCCTACTCGCCAGATTACACTTACCCTACGGTCTGTACCCATTATCTCCTTTTTCTTTTCTGTCACTCTTATCTTTCATTTAACACTTCAACTACAATATGCATGTTACGTCTTTACCTTGTTAAAGGGACTGCTCCGTTTGTTTCATTTTAGGTGTGCCGTGTTTGATTATGCACAAAACGAAAGACAAAATGATTTTTGACTCATAAAAACAGTATTTTAAAATTTAGTTTTAGACATATTATGATATTTATATAATTATAAAAGCTTGTCAGTAAATAGAAAATGAAAAATTTAAGTTAAGAAATTTTTTAAATATAGGACGTTTTCTTTAAACAAAGTAAAAATAAGACGTATAAAATTAATGGAAGTGAAGGATCGGAGCACGAATAAGTTTAAGGACCAGTTTGTGCTGAAGCATTGGAATGCACGATATTCGAAGCAGGAATACATGTGATTTTAGTCAAAAGCTGATTGTTGACCTTTAATTATTTTTCCCAATTAAATAAGAAGGCATGAATCTTGAACTTCAGTATGTGGCAGTGGCATGCATGATGTTTCCACTTTTGCAGTCTACCCGTTAATAAACTTAGTCAGACCTCTGAGCAAAGTTTCAATCTAAAGTCTAAACAAACACTTATAGTGGAGTTGAATCTTTTTCCAAATTTAATAAACCAAAAATGCTCGTCAATATTTCTATTTATATGTTAATTTTCTTTTTGTTTTTCCTTTAAAAGAATGACGTCTAACCCTTTTAATTTATGTTTAATGACATGCTCTTATCGTCATAACATGTTTAAAAACAAGTTCTAAAAATACTTTGAGAATCGTTTTTTATTTCTTAAGCTTAGAACAACTGTAATATGAAATGAAGGAAGTTGTATATATTAAGGTCTAGGATTTCGCTAATAACTTATGTAACCCATGAGAAGTCAGATCTTAAAAGACATTTTCTTTTGCCCATTTGGTGCACATGCATTGGTATGAGAGTGTAATAGTTTTAATATGTGCAGGGTTACTATAGTGTGTATGGAGGAGCAACAAGTCAATATCCTGTGTATGGGACTGCGGCGGCTAGTGGTGTGTTATCGAGTGCAGCTGCTGCGTTTTACCCATACATGAATTTTGGAGAAGGAAGCGGCAACGGTGGCTACACAGCCAGCCAGGGCTACGGTGTTCAGTACCCACACCATCTCTTCCCCTATCCAGCTATTACTGGCGCAGGTTACCCAACACATCACTATGGTACCCCCATTTCCCTCGCTCCCTCACCTGCATTGCATTCAGGTTTGTATATCACACCCTTTAACATCTTTTCTTTGATATTTGATCATGGTAATTAAAGAGGTACTAATATCTTTGACAGCTTGTTTTGCTGTGCCACAGGCGTGACAATGACGCTGCGTGCACCCATTCCTCATCGTTAAGAGAGATCAAATGGTCAACAGAGATCGATACAACATTGATCTATAATGCTACCTCCCTGAAGGATCTTTGGCCTAACTATGGTTATCTTGCATCTTTCTCTTTCTCAAATGGAGCCTGGCCCGCGTATGCAACAAGGGCTTCTCCACAAGTTTAAAGTCCCCCCTTAGAGGTACCCTACCCTCAAAAAAATGTGGTGTCAAATTAACTTCTCCACATTTCCATTTCTTCTCTTGTATGGAAAGGGTCCTTCAAGAGAAACAAAGCATGCATATGCATCTCATCATCACCAACTCGAGCTATCAAAACAACTTAGTTGGTAATCATATTTTATCTTCATCTTTTTTATCTCTAAAAACTTAGCATTGGAAAGGCTGAGCAAATTTTGCCCCTCAAGGGCTCAACTTAAAAGTCGTCAGTTTTAGTTTTGAAAAAAAAAATTCATGTATATTTCAAGAATATTCCAACTTGTAGTCTTTTCAACTTCACCTTAATGTGGATCTTGAAATGGCTAATCCCTCCAACTTAAGCTTTATAACTTGTAGCTGTTATAGAAATCTTGTGAAATCACGGGCATGAGGATGTCCAAAGTTTTTGTTACTGCCAACTATTAACTAGTCTTAGGATTTTAGAACTTAGACTAGGATCAATCACCTTTCGAATTTTTTTTAAATTTTTTTATTTTAATAATCAGACACTATGTGTCTAACAAGCCAGCAATCTCTCTTGAGGATAAGGGAGACTGTCTGAATTGATTGTTGATGTTTTGTTTTTAATGTTTTAAAAAGTCTAGGAGGGATAGTGGATAGTGTTGATTTTTTCATTTCTTTGGTAAATCAGTTTAGCTTTTATCATATTTCATTAACTTTTTAAGGAACTCCATTAAATGATCATGGAGTTCCAATGCATGAGAAGTTTAGTTACCTTAGGGAGATATTTTGGGGTCCCTTGGGTTCTTCTTCAACTAGAATCATCAACCATGGTTAGGACTCAGGCCATTTTCACTCTCTCTTTCCCTATAAATTGATACTCTTTATATGTATAAGCCTATGATGTTTGGATTGTAGTAACTAGGAAGAAGATTCCTTCTCTATCATGGATGATTGAGAATGGATTGATACTACTTAAGCAGCTTACTGTTTTCATTTCAATTATATTCAAGACAACTTTATTTAAATTTTACTAATGCATCGTTTATGATGGACTAAGGTTATCTGTCATCGTTTTGAACTTGTATCCTTAACTATCTTCTTATTGACTGTCATGTAATCTCCCCCTGCCTGAGGACCTTATTTTGCCATTCTCTTTCATTCTTTCCTTTTTTGTTTCAGAAAAGTTTACTTTTGGAGTTATAACCTAGAATATATGAAGTGATTCTTAGGTCAATGTAACCACGGTGATTGGATTAAAAGTTTTTAAAAAATGAAGCGATACATTGTTTTGTTCAATATCACTGATACATTAACGGATTCTTTCAAGGCACGCTTGATCAAAGAGTTCACAAGAAACGTCATCCTTGGCTGGCTCCCCACCTCCCCCTCCCAACCATACACACAAACAAAAAAACCTCAAAAAATCTCAAGAATCATCAATTTAGCTTCCCCACCTCATTTCTGGCTTGTTTTGTCAGAAGGAAAATATCGCCGGCGACCCTAGCTATCATCTCCAACTTCCTATTTCTTGTTTCCTAGACCCCTTAGCTTTGATCTATTAGATAAAAAAATCTAAGTGGTTACCCCATCAGGAGATCCCAATTGCTAAGTCATTCTATATTTTTTATTTGCAGGGGTGATTAGTATTACTCCTGTTGTCTTTATTTTGGCAAGTGTCCCAGGATGAATATTTGTTTAAGTGGGAAAAGATGTACCGATAGGTCCGTTCGTTTTGAGTATAAAAACTATTTTTTGCTAAAGGACACTTCTTGTAGATTCATCATGCATATTTTTTTTTCCGGGTAAATGAAAATATTATTACTAAAAAAGAAATTGGAAATTACAATCACTCATTGAGGGTTCTCAATCCTCAACGTAACACAAAACAAGAAATGAAGGAGGGATGGGGCGTTCACTCAGAGGTGACGTTACAAGAGGGGATTAAATCATAAATACTCTTTCACTTCTCAAACTTGCTGCTTGGCTTTGTTCATAATAACATCAACCGAGATGAACGTTTCTTTGGAAATCGGGGTAATGAAATGCTCCTCCAATCTTCATACTTACAACTTTACCATTGTTTCTTTGGAAATTCTTTCTTGAGTAACCTCATGCCATCCATTCTCGTCTCTGCGCTGACACCGAGCACCTCTAAAAGCATCCGAATCAAAGGCGTATTAGGTACCCCTCAGTCCTCACATCCGTGTCCACTACATTGTTCAATGATCCACCGCGGTAGTCGAACAAAGAGGGGTTGGTTTGAAGTGGCGTGTAGGTTCATTAACACCGACCATTTCCGGATCTATTCGCTGTCCGGAACAACCATTGGCTCATGAGTGCTCATTGTCTCCATAGGTGTTACATGTTCCTCCAATTTCTTACACTTGGAATGATTATGCCCGAATACTTTGCAATGAAAACAAAAATCAGGATAATTCTCATATTCCACCTTTTGAACATACTTGATATTGCTTGGTAATTTAACATTAAATTCCGTGGCCATTCCTCGCTAACGTTGACTTCAATTAATACGTGCATAATTCATTTGGACCTCTCCCGTGAATTGGTCCAGATACAAGGGCTTACACGTGAGGCGATCTTACTTAACCGGATGCGCTCATAACGACAAAGGAACATCACGAAGCACCACCCAACCGGATGTTCATGAAAAGATCATTCGTGAGCAAAGTGTCCTTATCGGTGATTTTAACATCAATTTTTCCCAAAAGTCGTATAAGGGCCACTATGAAATACCGTGATGCGATCTTGTTCGATCATAAATCGAAAATGTCCATCGACGTCCGTATGAGATGATTCTACACTTAACTCTCCATTTTTAACAATAGAATTTAATGCCTCACATCCCGAAAGGACGTGAAACACGATAAGACAATAACCCCAAGTTTCAACAAAGGGAACCTCGTCATTTGCGTCCAATTCCACATCATCCCCTTCTTGTTCGACAAATTGTAGTTTAAGTCCTTTTGATTCTAGACGAGAACTTGTAAAGATTCCCGCATAAGATTTCTTTGTTGGATTAGACTCATTATTTTGTTGTGGTACCCGAGTATCATTTGCACGCTCAGTAGGTGCATTAGTTGCATTCGTGGGGGAAGTCAAGACTTGTGCACTATTGGGAATGGTTGCCATAAATGGCTCATGTCTCTCGGCATTAAATGTGTTATACCCCGTATTTCCAGAGTATGTATGTGAGGACGTACGTACATTTGTACAAACCCTAATTAGGTTAAGGATGAAATTGTGAACTTTCAACGGAAAAGATTCCGAACCTTGTGAAGGAAATTCTACGTTTTTAATATTTTAACCGATTACGGATTTTTCCGAGAGACGAAATATTTTGGACCAATAGGAGGGCGACATGTGTCACCCTTAGTTGGCATGGGTTGGACGATTTGTATGGCCAAGTGGACATGGTCAAGTGGTCAAAGTCTTGGAAGATATTTTTCTTTTGGTGAGTGGGAGTAGGTATTTGGACGGTTTTGTGAGCCATGTGGATGGCCACATGGCTCATTGTTGTGGGGGACATATGTCCCAAGGTTGTGGTGGACATATGTCCCAACATTGTGGTGGACACTTGGTTGGAAGACCTCATTCTTCACATGGATCCAAATCTTCACCCTCCATTTGTTTTAATCTTGGCCCTTGGTGGTTCTATAAATGTTATACCCCGTATTTCCAGAGTATGTACGTGAGGGCGTACGTACAAAAATTTAAGCCTTAAGTAGGCAAAGTGGCGAAATTTGTGCACAACTAGCGAAAAGAGTCGTTTTCCGACGAAACGTTTTCCAAACTTTGCGAAGGGAAAATTCCGGCTATGTCATTTATAATTTTTGCGGATTTTTCCGAGAGATGAAATATTTTGGACCAACGGGAGGGTGACACTTGTCACCCAAGTGGACGGCAATCCAAGGGATTTCTTGGCACGTTTTTTAGCTCTTTTTTTGTCAAGGAGTTGGTAGGATATTTTTGTGTAGTTGATGAGCAAGTGGGACCCACAAACACATGTCCAAATCCCCACCCTACACTTGCCTACCACTTGTCTTAATCTTGGCCATTGGTTGGCCTATAAATACCCCTCTAATGCAAGACATTTCTTCATCCACAAATCATTTTCCAAGTCTTGAAAATCCTCCCTTAAGTGTAGTATTCGTCAAAGAGCACCCCTCCCCAGAGGCCCTACCGAATACCCCACTTGCACTAGTAGTTTCGAAAAATACCCCCCCCTTGGTAGAAAAGTATTCTCCAAGTATTGTTACTATTCCAAAATACCTTGGCCCAAATACCTTGTAGTATTCCAAGGTTACACCTATACTAAAAGCCCAGAAATACTATTATACTTCCTTCAGTCACAAAACGAAACCCTAAGAAAATCTTCATAGCCGGTTGAAGTATTAAGAAGAAGTTGCGTAGAACTTCTAAGGGTTGTTTGGAGCGGGTTGGAGCGTTCAGAATAGGAGCTACACGTTGATCAGGATCGACATATAAACTTGGATAATTTTGGGCTTATCGAGGTAAATACTCTTGTCCTTCTATTGTAATTGGAAATTATATACTGTAGTTGTATAGAAGTGAGTATAAGATATATAGAAGGATGGTATAAAAGAAGAGAATTGAATTGAAATCACATCAGAAGAATATTAAATAAGAAAAGCGAATCAGACTTACATAGATTGTATTCTGATGAACTTGTGTAGTTTGGCGGGTAGGAAGTCTTGCCAATTTTCCGTAGAGTAAAGGAATCTGTATCTAGAAGTATTTTTACAGAATAGTCTAGACGTTGATAGACTCTTATGACCGATATAGGTTGAAGTACTGCGAGTAGCGTATTCTACTCGAAGGGTAGAAAAGGCTAACATGACTACAGTACTTTGGAGCGTTTTGCTAATAGTCGATAATCGTCGCGAGGTATGTGATTCTTCCTATACTCTTGAGCATGATATTTTAAAAAAGTATATATATATATATAGTACGTTAGACGTACGTGTGTTAACTGAACGTAGTTTTACGGCAATGTCTTTTGACTTAAGCCTGAATAATAAGAATCTTGAAGTATTTCAAAAGATTTAAGAACCGTTTTTGAAAGAAGAGTAATACTTGGGTTTGAAAGCTTAAGTTATACTAGCTTTATGGGAAGTTAGGTGTAACGACTTAAGAGTGATAAAAGGAACGGTTGATCTAATTGAATTGATTTTAAAGTGCATTAAAGTGTGAAACCTCGTTCGTGAGTAATGAGTACTTGGTTTTTAAAAGAATAATGTTTCTTGATTTGGAAATGAGAATAAGTTATTATATTAAAACCAGAGAAACCTCCATCTGCATGAAGCTAGATAAGACAAAATAGTATTACATTTCCTAGATCATGGTTGCGTTAATGAGAATCGATTATAAATAAGCATTAATTTTCTTAAATCTTGAAGTAAGGAACTTGATTTCTAAAAGAAAAGAGGCTTGAGGAATTGAAGAATTTTCTTAAAAAGAAAGACATTGTTTTGTCTTAAATTGGTTTAAAACATAAAGTGTTATATGACTTTATGGGAAGTTGAATTATAACGACTTTATGAAACAAAAGAATGGTTTTATCATTGGGTTTTAAAGTGGTAACTTGACTTTAAAAGGAGAAGTGTTTTGGTCTAAAAGAAGGCGTGGTATTGTCTTAATTTGGTTTAAAAGGAAAGTATGGAAGTTGTTTTGTCACGACCGAACCGGGGCCGTGGATAGTGCCTACCAGGCACCCAAGTAGACATCATCAGTGTCAGCGGAACATAAAGACAATACATGAAACCCGGTGTAATAAGGCAGTGAAATAAGAAGCAGGCTAACCAAAAATGGTTACCTTGGTATATAAATAGCAACCTTTTTCAATATGAGCAGTTTAATCCTTTTACAAACCACGCCCACAACAGTTACAGCTACCTCTAAGAATGATACGACAACAATGGCGGGACAGGCCCCGCCAAACCCCGAATGTAAACACTGACGACGGGACTATACCAATCGATAAGCCTCCGAGAAACGGAGCTTCCCAAACGCTAACCGTGACCGAGAGCTAGGATCAACGATCGTGTACTCAACTGCGCATGAGCGCAAACCCAAGGAGGTCGATCTGACAACAAAAATTTAGTATGGCTGAAAATACATCGCGTAAATGAAATCATACGATCGTATAAAGCGAGACATGTATGATAACCAAACTACGATTACAACAAAGCGTCATGTCAAGTCGAGGACTCGCGCCTCAAGTCATCACTCAAGTATAACAATGGGTCTCGGGCCCACAACATCAATCATGCGTGGAATACCTTCCTCACCGCCGCGCCTATGATATAAAAGCACTAAGGAACACACATGAACACGGGTCCCACGTGTCATAATAAAACTGCACGGGTAAGTACGAAGGCATAGCCGACTACTAAAAACCCACGCAGTCAACAAGGTCATGAATCAGATCATAAGACCATCTGAGACCGTCACATGATCAAAGCGGCCACTTGCCCGCAGATCGATGTCGCAGCGTAACCACGGAACTCCCGCACTCGCGTAAAGCAATCTCATCGCCCGCATGGGTATTCCCGCATCGAGGGTGCTACTCCCGCGTCGCCTGGACTTCCGAGTCCGCATGGCCCAAGGACCGCGTGCCCACAAAGGACGACGCTAACACGGAACTCGTAGCTCGCATAGGCCCCGGGACCAGCAGTAGGTATTCTCGAATCATGGTCCTGCATCACGAAGTCTACCCCAGACGGAGGCGACTTAACCGGAATCATCTCAAGAGATGAATGCCACAATACTATCATAACGTACGATAGTTAATAAGCACAATCAAGAAACCCCTTACACAAACATCACAAGATACTAACACACGTAGCGTCCTAACACGTTTACTTATCAAAGCAACAGAAAGTATTACAAGGCTATCACAAACCAATACAATCAAGTTGTTCACACAAGGTACTTCCTACTATATGATTAACAAGATCGGGTTTTATCCCCAAAGTACTTCATACATTAACTTTTAAAAGATACGTTACTTTACAAAAGTCACACAATACGTAGTATATGAAAATAGAGTGATTATCTTTTTAAAGTAAATCAATTACTTCTCTTTGTAAAATCAAGTATGCAACATTCTTTCCAATGTTCAAGTTTGCCTAATTTCAATGTTCAAGTTTCTCATTTTAGAAAGGTTTAGTAGTTCATAGTCTTATTCATTTAAGAATATAATTCTCCTTTAAACAATCTGAGAAACCTAAGCCTTATATGAGTAGGATATTCTTGTTTATTACAATCTTATTACTGACCATGATCTAGGAAATATCATTTTGTCTCATCTTAGCTTACATGCAGATGGAAGTTTCTCTTGGTTTTAATAATACTTAATTAGTCAAAACATTTCCTTTTATTAACGTCTGTTTGCGGTGGTTTGTCGATACACATTCGATTTCCAAATCGTTAAAACATTCTTAAGCCGTTATACCTAACTTCCCATAAAGCTAGTATAACTCTTAAGTTTTTCAAAAGCAAGTATTACCTCTTCTTTCAAAATGATTCAAAATCTTTTGAAATACTTCAAGTTCTTTATTAACATATAACAAGCGGTTATAGTTCAAATCGATTACCTTTAAAGACCACAAGTATTTTCTTACCAACATAAAGTTGTTATAACAACTTCCCATAAAGCCGTTATAACAACTTTATGTTTTAAATCAACCAAATCGTTTAGCACAGCGTCTACTGTACTACATAGTTCACACGTATCATGCTAGAAGAGATAGGAAGAGGTTCACATACCTCGCGGCAGTATCGACTAATAGCAAAACGCTCAAGTACTTTCAAACCGTCGGCTACTCTCAGCCGATGATCGCGCCATACGTAGTACTTCAACCTATAAGGCCACAAGGCGCTATTAACATTTAGATCCCTTCAGAACATTCTACGTAAAATTCGCAAAGACTCCCCCGCAACAACAGAATCTCCTCCTCTGTCGGTAGGCTACCAAGCCAACCGGGGTTATATATCTAACCCTAACGTACAATTCTACTCCACGGTACTACTTCACAAGTCTCCGTAATACAGCCCTAAGTAATTATAGTTCAAGAATCTTCTTTAATTTGGGCTTAAGTCGCGAGACGTTGCGTAAGTATTATTCGTGCTTAAGTCAAAAGACATTGCCAAAAACTACGTTGATTCTATATATAGTATACTCAACTATATATTCTAACACCATGTAATTTCCGATTACAATAGAGGACAAGATATTTACCTCAATAAGCCCGTAATTATCCAAGTATAAAGTCGATCCCGCAATCGCTTAGCTCGACTCCGAGCGCCTAACCCGCTTAAACCACCCTTAGAAGTTCTAACCAAACACAATACTCAAACGGACTATGGAGATTTTCCTGGTTTCGGTTTTGTGGTGACGGAAGTATAATAGTATTTTCTGGCTTTTCGTATAGGTATATCCTTAGAATACTACAAGGTATATGGCTAAGGTAATTTGGGCATTATAACGATACTTTGAGAGTATTTCTACGAGTGGTATATATACGAGACAACACCTGAAGTGTATACTCTACCACTACCACTAGGGGTACTCGGCAAGGGGGAAGGGTGCTCTCGCTAAGCCTCACAAGGGGGGGACGAAAACACAACAAGGAGGGGAGAGTTTAACACTTAAAGATTTGTGGAAAGGATGAAGAATTCATCAAAGGGAGAGGGTATTTATAGGTCGAGGATGGCCAACCAAAGGCCAAGATCAATCCATGTGTTTAGGCAAGTGTAGGAACTGGATTTACCAAACACAAATATCCTACCTACCCTTGACTTTGTCAAGGCACAAAACGTGCCTTACTTGTCCAATTGGCCCAAGTTGGACGATTTCAAGTTACCAATTGGAGAGGTGCCAAGTGGCGCCTCTTGTTGGTCCAAAATGTTTCGTCTCTCGGAAAAATCGCAAAAATTAAAAATGACATAGCCGAAATTCCCTACGAAAGTTGTGGAAAGCGTTTACTAAAAACGACTCTAAGGGTGTTGTGCACAAAATTAAATCGCGAAGCCTCTTGAAGTTCGAATTTCCTACGTGCGTTCTGGCATACATACTGAAATACGGTATAACATTCTCCTTCTAGAAACATTCGTCCCGAATGTTCCTTCTAAGTCTCAAAACAAACGCGCGCCAGTATAGTCTTTACTACTATACTTACAAGGACAAACTTGCCACACATGTACGTAAACAATCACGCAAAATACTAATATCCAAGTCCACGAGGAAACACTCTAATCATCACCACAACCACTTTCTCCGTGGTCTAAAATATACTTTCACCGTGCGCCTCTCTACAAAGAAATGATCACATCTATGCTCGCCATACATGCCGCTTCTCTTTACTGCGTCGTAGATACCACTTTGTCACTTTGTCGCGAGCCTTGCTCGACGACCGACAAATGGTGCCGGCCGCTTGCGATCCGGAGGATGTCGTGCACTCGAACTCTTACCACGTTCTGACCACGGCGATTATCCAAAACTCGGGTTACTATCTCTAACGTGGTCATCATTAATCGGGAACACTGATGGATCTTGATACATCCCCGAACATCACAATCTGAAAGATCGACGCACCGCCTCTACGCCGGACGGCAAATGCTAACATAAAGGCAACGCGGCTGTGAACTCCTGAGGCCAAGTAACTCGCTAAGTTCCTCTGTTTTCCAAAACTCGTCGCACCCAAACTCCGGTGGTACTGAAGACCGATCGCCAACTGAACTCTGGCGTCGTAGATTATCCGCGCGATTCCTCCAGCCGCCGGAACCTCTTCTAGACAAGCTTCACTATCCACATACCGGAACAAGCTGAACCAACTGTCGAACCTTTGCCAACATCGAACCAATCGACCGACAACTTACACTTCCGCCTGACAAGGCTTCATAAGGCGATATCCAACACCGAAATGGTAGATCAAACACTACTCCACGAGAGACAACAATCCCCACAACTATCCTTGAAATCCGAACAACGGCGAGGCGAATGCGATTTGAGACTCACCGAGTTCCTAACCCTGCTCGTAAACTTTTTAGAAAGCGAAAATAGCGACAACTCCGGCTTGCTGACATAAGGTGAAGGTAGGCACCGTCGCACCTTTCAACCCTTCGATAACTCAACACAACCGAGTAAACGGTCCGAGCGAAGAACACGATGGGTTGCCCCGTCGACCGACCACCGGTCGAACGTCCACGAACTCGTCACCGTTAACTAAACATGGGCCTAACACCCTCGTGACCTACCACAAGCGGGACCACCACAACCGACCCGACCACCAAAAATCGCCGCGGGTTGACCCGCAACGTGGCCTCAACCCGACCCGCAACGCGCATCATACTAGCTCCCGGCCGAACAATCTCACTAATCACGTTACGAAAACCTAGCGGTCTTCTTAGCTCAACTACCCTCTTTCATTCCACACTACTAGGGACCTGTCCCAACATAACTCACGTGCACTATGCACTCCGATAATTGTCAAACATAACACTACACTTTTTCTCGAGATGGCCTCGCCTCTAAGGTCTCTACGTATAAAGCTCTAAGGCTCACACTTTCTCTATCCCCAAAATCTTACTCGGTTAACAACCATGATTTCAAATCAGCTAACACACCGCTATCGAACAGGCACCTAAGGTATACTCACCTTATCACCCATACAAAACTACAGAGGGTTAGGATAGATCATGTCTTCGCTTCACTCCCTTAGTGCGTTCTAATCAAACCCGCCTGCAGGCGTAGCTAAGGAGGTGACGAACTACCCACCCAGATCAAGGCAAAGTCCTCCTACAAGGACACTATATCGACAATGCACTCGACGGTCATAGTACAACAAGTACCGACTAAAGACGACATTCCCGGATGGCGCCCGCCAAATGCAACCGAAGCCCCGGAGTTCTAACGACTCCTGCATACCCCGAACGCCCCGAAATCCGTGGAAGACCACTGCATTGTGGATATGCATAATCAAATCTGTGGTGAGGTGACTTGCCTCGAAAGTTACCAAGGACCTTGCTTCGCCCTCTTACATCGCCCGGTTAACGTCGATCTCTACGCTTTCTCGCCTGCGTATAAGCTCGCATACCGCCATGCTCAAGCTTAATCGAAGAACTACTTGCACAACCTCTCGTTGATATTCATCAAGATTCGCGACGTCGGTATACTCTCCGTAGTTAAATCCATAGCTAGTAATAAGTCGCTTTGCGATCCATATTCTCTGCTCGTGGTCGGAAGGTTCAAATATCATGGCGCAGAGGAATCGCCGCCGTGCTAAACTTTGTGGGGCTAGTGACGCCGCAGAACTCCCGAATGAAGCACCACCCGGTGATGATTGGGCTGTGCCCGCGTAACCCTCAGACTCTACTCGCGACTCATAATTTGCCGCTTTGCCTCTCGGGCGGTTGCCTGCGCGGGCATAGCGGTGGAAAGAAATACGTCAGGGTCCAACACAACACCTCTAAGGCACGATCTCGTGAGAAGAATAAACCAATCCCAAATACCATAGCCTCACGATTATTGGTGTGGTGCGCAACACACCGATAATCGAGACTTCATCGATACGGTCTGCGTAGACACTAGAGGATTAATCGCTCACGATACCACTTTTGTCACGACCAACCCGGGCGTGGATCGTGCCTTACAGGGCACCCAGTAGACATACATCGGAGTAATCGAACATAAAGACAATACATGAAACCTGTAATAAGACAGTGAAATAAGAAGACAGGCTAACCAAAAATGGTTACCTTCAGTATATATAAATAGCAACCTTTTTCAATATGAACAGTTTAATCCTTTTTACAAACCACGCCACAGCGATTTCTCTGCACTTCTAAGAATGATACGACAACAATGGCGGGACAGGCCCCGCCAAACCCCGAATGTAAACACTTACGACAGGACTATACCATGATAAGCCTCCGAGAAACGGAGCTTCCCAAATAAAGCGTGACTCGAGAGCTAGGATCAACGATCGGTGTACCTCGACTGCGGCATGAACGCGGCCCCGAAGGAGGTCGATGCAACAAAAAAGTATGTGGCGAAAATACATCGTAAATGAAATCATAGCGATCATATAAAGCAGAGACATGATGATAACCAAACTACGATTACAACAAAGCGATCATGTCAAGTCGGGACTCGCGCCTCGTCATCACTCGAAGTATAACAATGGGTCTCGTGCCCACAACATCAATCATGCCTGGAATACCTTCCTCACCGCCGATACCATGATATAAAAGCACTAAGGAACACACATGAACACCGTGTCCCACTCGTGTCATAATAAAACTGCGGGGTAAGTACGAAGGCATAGCCGACTACTAAAAACCCACGCACCAACAAGGTCATGAATCAGATCGTAAGACTCGTCTAGACCGCTACATGATCAAAGCCGCCACTTGCCCGCAGATCAATGTACGCGTCTAACCCCGAACTCCCGCACTCGCATAAAGCAATCTCATCGCCCGCATGAGGTATTCCCGCGTCGGTAGCTACTCCCGGCATCGCCCGACTTCCGAGTCCGCATGGCCACGCGACCGCATGCCCATAAAGGACGACGCTAACACGAACTCGTAGCTCCGCATAGGCCCTCGTGACCCGCATGAGGTATTCTCGAATCACGGTCCTGCATCACCGAGTCTACCAGACGGAGGGCGAATCCCCTAATCATCTCGAGATGAATGCCACAATACTATCATAACGACCGATAGTTAATAAGCACAATCAAGGAAACCCCTTACACAAACATCACAAGATACTAACACACGTAGCATCCTAACACGTTTACTTATCAAAGCAACAAGAAAGTATTACAAGGCTATCACAAACCAATACAATCAAGTTGTTCACACAAGGTACTTCCTACTATATGATTAACAAGATCGGGTTTTTATCCCCAAAGTACTTCATACATTAACTCTTTAAAAGATACGTTACTTTCACAAAAGTCACACAATACCCGTAGTATATGAAAATAGAGTGATTATCTTTTTAAAGTAAATCAATTACTTCTCTTTGTAAAATCAAGTAGCAACATTCTTTTCCAATGTTCAAGTTTGCCTAATTTCCAATGTTCAAGTTTCTCATTTTTAGAAAGGTTTCGTAGTTCATAGTCTTATTCATTTAAGAATATAATTCTCCTTTAAACAATCTGAGAAACCTAAGCCTTATATGTGTAGGATATTCTTGTTTATTACAATCTTATTACAGCAGCCATGATCTAGGAAATATCATTTTGTCTCATCTTAGCTTCATGCAGATGGAAGTTTCTCTTTGTTTTAATAATACTTAATTAGTCAAAACATTTCCTTTTATTAACGCCGCGATGGTTTGTCGATACACATTACGATTTCCAAATCGCAAAACATTCTTAAGCCGTTATACCTAACTTCCCATAAAGCTAGTATAACTCTTAAGTTTTTCAAAAGCAAGTATTACTCTCTTCTTTCAAAATGATTCAAAAATCTTTTGAAATACTTCTGTTCTTTATTAACATATAACAAGCCGTTATAGTTCAAATCGATTACCTTTTAAGACCACAAGTATTTTCTTACCAACATAAAGTCATATAACGACTTCCCATAAAGCCGTTATAACACTTTATGTTTTAAATCAACAAATACGTTTAGCATTTTGTCGTCACCGTACTACATAGTTCACACGTATCATGCTAGAAGAGATAGGAAGAGGTTCACATACCGCGACAGTATCGACTAATAGCAAAACGCCCAAGATTTCAAACCGCTTCGGCTACTCCTTAGCCAAGTAGATCGCGCCATACGAGTACTTCAACCTATAAGGCCACAAGGCGCTTATTAACATTTAGATCCCTTCAGAGAACATTCTACGTAAAATTCGGCAAAGACTCTCCCCGCAACAGCGAAATCTCCTCCTCTATCGAAGCCACTGCGCCAACCGGGTTATACATCTAACCCTAACGGTACAATTTACTCCACTGCACTACTTCACAAGTCTCTCAGTCTGACTCTAAGTAATTATAGTTCAAGAATCTTCTTTAATTTGGGCTTAAGTCGCAAGACATTGCTGTAAGTATTATTCAGCTTAAGTCAAAAGACATTGCCAAAAACTACGCTCATTCCATATATAGTATACTTGACTATATATTCTAACATCTATGTAATTTCCAATTACAATAGAGACAAGATATTTACCTCAATAAGCCCATAATTATCCAAGTATAAAGTCGATCCGGCAATCGCTTAGCTCCAACTCAGGCGCTCCAACCCGCCTAAACCACCCTTAGAAGTTCTAACCAACTTCTACACAACACTCAGACGACTATGGAGATTTTCCTAGGGTTTTGCCAGGAGACTAAGTATAATAGTATTTTCCTGGAAACTTTTCAGATAGTATATCCTTAGAATACTACAAGGTATATGGCTAAGGTAATTTGGGCATTATAACAATACTTTGAGAGTATTTCTACCAAGAGGAGGTATATATAGACATACACCACAAGTGACAGAGAAGTGTATACCTCACTACCCCACTGTGGGGTACTCGACGAGGGGAAGGGTGCTCTCGCTAAGCCCTCACAAGGGGACGAAACACAACAAGGGAGGAGAGTTTAACACTTAAAGATTTGTGGAAAGGATGAGAAGAATTCATCAAAGGGAGAGTGGTATTTATAGGTCGGTGGCCAACAGGCCAAGATCAATCCATGTGTTTAGGCAAGTGTAGGCTAGGATTTACCAAACACAACATCCTACCTACCTGACTTTGTCAAGGCACAAAAACGTGCCTCACTTGTCCAATTCGTCAAGTTTGACGATTTGCCACTCAATCGAGGTGCCAAGTGGCCACTCTTGTTGGTCCAAAATGTTTCGCCTCTCAAAAATCCGCAAAAATTAAAAATGACATAGCCGTAAATTCCCTACGAAAATTTGGAAAACGCTTTTAAAAACGACTCTAACCGTGTTGTGCACAAAATTAAATCGCCTAGCTTGAAGTTCGGAATTTCTACGTGCGCCTGCGCATATACTGAAATACGGTATATACTTTACTTAAAATGTTAGTCACCTATTTTTATAATACGGGCATCGGGTGACCTTTATAAAAGAAATGGATCCTTTAAAACGAATTTAACGTACGTAGTACTTTGGGATTAAAACCTGAACCTTGGCATAAAATGAAAGTACCTTGAGTTGTGTGTAACTTGCATGTTTTCGTGTGATAGCCTTGTTGTGCAAATGTTGTATCCTTATGTTACCGTGTCTCTCGATGGAGGTGGTCATGTTATTCTTGATTGATGGACATATCGACATCGATGGGCGCCCACGGTATGTTTCTTCCAATTAATCAATTTGAACATACCGACACGATGGGCGCCCACTGCATGCTTTCCTTAGGAGTGTTATTTTGTTAATCGCTTTGGACATACCGGACACGATGGTGGCCCACGGTATGCTTCCATTGTGATTGTTGTCTTGTTGTTTCCTTTTGGACCTACTGACACGATGGGTGGCCCACGGATATGGTTCCATTAGGATTGTTGTTCCATGGACTAGCTCTCCATGAGGTTTACTGATTCGGCCTTGGTACCTGGTAGTTAGCCTTCGCACTTGCCCCGTTCAGTGTAGTGGCGAAGTCTCGTGGATACTACTTGGTATCCGTAGTTAGCCCTCAGACTTGCCGGTCCGCCACGTGACACGCTTTTGGTATCCGCGTTGGCTTTCGTGCGCCGTCACGCCTGTGGTTTGGTTGTATAGTGTTGTTAGGCGACTCGTGTTATTATATCATGATCGCGATGCGAAGGTATTCCACGGGCATGATTGATGTTTTGGGCGTGAGACCCATGTTATATTTGAGTTACGACGCTGAGGCGTGAGTCCCCGATGACATGATCGCTTATTTATCAGGATCGTAGTTTGGTCATACATGTCTCCCGCTTTATATAGACTGCTATGATTTCATTTACGTGATTTTCGCCACATACTTAGTACTGTCAGATCGACCTCCTTGGCCGCGTCACGCCAGCGGTAGAGGTACACCGCATTGATCCTCGCCATAGGATCACCGTTCAGGGAAAGCTCCGCTTCAAGCTTATCTTTCGTATAGTCCCCACATCAGAGGTACTTGTACATCTGTGGTATGGCGGAAGCCCCGTCCGCAAGTTGTATAAAAACTCTGTGAGGTCCTGTAAAAATCCTTGTTGTGGCGAGGATTGTGAGGATATAACTGTTCAAACTTTTTATTTATATTTATGCCGAAAGACGACTTTCTCTCAGATAAAATATGCCTTATTTTACCTTTTTTTCATGTATTGTTTTTATGTTCCACGATTAACTGATGTATTACTACTGGGTGCCCGTATACACTACCACGGTCCCGAACGGTCGTGACAAAAAGTGGTATCATAAAGATTAATCCTCGAAAAGTGTCTACGCATCGTGTAGTAGTCTTGATTATCGTGTTGTGCACCACATCTATAATCGTGAGGCCGCAAGACATTTAGATTGGTTTCATTCTTTCATTCCGAGATCGTGCCTCAGAGCCGTGTTATAAGTTGGACCTTCCGACGTATCGCGTTTTCACCGCTTATGCCTCCGCGCAGTGCAACCCGCCAGATGGGCAAGGCAATGAGGAAGCCGCTAGTAGAGTACAGAGGAGTACGAGGCGCAGTCCGATCTTTACCCGAGATAGCTCAGACGGCGAGTTTTGCCACGCCGCCAACCCCAGCAGAGTTTAGAGCCGCAGCAGCGGTCACGAGACCACAAGACTGACTCCACCCCACACTGGAGCAGAGGAGTTGGGGTACAAAGAGACGGCCCGATTATTGGCGTGATAGTGGCAAGGTACGGCGATAAGCCGGATCAATGATTCCTGACTCAGAGTACCCGTAGTTCACCCGAGAGCGATAGTTTGAGATCGCGACTTTCTCGAAAGCCGCAACCCGCCGTTGTTTTATGGATCGAGGCCCGAGGACGATCCGCAGGAGTTCATCCGATACAGGATCATGAGAGTGATGAAGGCCGGAGACCGAGTCGGTGGTCTTAGGTTCACATCGCACGCGTGATACCGCAGCCAACTCGTTTGATTCGCGGAGCTGTCCCGGGGAGCATGCGCCTCCACTATTCGGGGACGCAGTTCTCGGAGGCATTTACACATTTCTTGCTCCACAGATGAGAGGCTCGCCGACAGATTTTTGATGTCGAGGCGCATCCGACGCATACCGGGAGTACAATGTTGAGTTCGACTCATTAGCCTTGCATGTCCCCGCGTTAGTAGCCAGATGGAGGACAGAGTGCACCGCCACGCCACCGCTTGATGACTACTTGCGTAGGCTTGTTCTGGCGTAGCTCACCGCATGGACATTGCCCGCACGCAGCTTACGCACTGGTGTGAGCGGAGAGGTCGACGAATGACCGAGATCGCCAGGTAAGAGGCCGAGCATGCAGGTCTTTGGCGACTTTCGTGGCGGACCGCCGGCAGCAGACTAGTTATGCGCTCCGGCAAGACAAGAGTGGTCCTCCACAATCTTCGTGGCATCCAGAGTATTCGAGAGCGTGTCGAGCTCCATGGTTCAGATTTTCGGAAAGTTAGGTGTTAGTTAAACCAAGCCACCCCTACCTCGCTGTGGTAGACTCCATAATGGAGGCCGTGCTAGTTCGGGAGTTTGTTTTACACGCGTGCAGGGCCATTTTGCGAGAAACTGTCCGACCGGAGGTAGCACTGGTGGGATAACACAGACTACGGGATCTATGGCTGGTTCATCACCTTCTACTAAGCGCCAGCAGTGCTTATGATTAGAGTGGGTAGATACAGTATATCCTTAACCTCAGAGTTTTGTATACTTGTTATGATGATTTTATTATTGTGTGCTATGTACGGATAACGTTGTGTTATTTGTGAGATAGAAAACATGGTTAGTTGGAAGGATAAGTATGGGGGCGTGGAAAGTGTGAACCTTAGAATATTTCACGATTGAGACCTTAGATGTAAGGCCGTCTTGAGTAAAGGATTTTGCAAATAACCCTTGTCGGAGTGCATTATACGCCTAGGAAGTATTAGTGTGATAAGTCCACGGTAGTGTAAGATGGAAGTGGTAGCTTCATGACGTGAATTAGTAAGATTGTTCCGTGATCTGGAACAAGAGTTCGCACGATGGAGGGTCGGGTTGAGGACGATTGCGGTCAACCGCAACCCGCTTTGCGGGTCCGTTCGGGTGGTCCCGCCAGTGGTAGGTCACGAGGTGCTAGCCCAAAGTTTAGATTTACCATCGATGAGTTCGTGGATATGTTCGACCGCAAGCGTTCGTGAAGGCCGAATAGCCTTAAAGCGAGATCGAGGATAGTAAGATGACCATGTTCGAGGTAAAGGCTCCGTAAATTTTGGGAACCGGTTATGATCAAGCATGGTACGTATGCTAGAAGAGTTCGCGTTCGAGAAGAGTACGACGAGTAAGGGAAGAAGCGCATGTGTTAAGAACATAGAAGTGATCATTTCGCTTAGAAGAAAGTGCGAAAGAGTATCTTTTAGACTCATGGAGCTTGTAGTGATGGAGGTGATTCCTCGTGGACTTGAAGTTGGGTAATTGCGCGTGTGTTATGTTATGACCAGGTACGGCATGATTGTTTTCGTAAGTATAGTAGTGAAGACTATACGGGCGCATGTTTGTTTTGAGATTCTAGAAGGAACATTCGACGAATGTTTCTACGAGGAGAATGTTATACCAGTATTTCCGAGTATGTACGAGGGCGACGTGACAAAGCTTTAAGCCTTAAGTAGGCAAAGTGGCTAAATTTGTGCACAACTAGCTTAAAAGAGTCGCTTTTCCACGAAACGCTTTCCAACCAAGGGAAAAATCTGCTATGTCATTTATAATTTTTATGGATTTTTCCGAGAGATGAAATATTTGGACCAACGGAGGTGACACTTGTCACCTAAGTGACTATAATCCAAGGGATTTCTTGGCACGCTTTTAGCTCTTTGTCAATGAGTTGGTAGGATATTTTGTGTAGTTGATTTGAGCAAGTGGGACCCACAAACACATGTCCAAATCCCCACCCTACACTTGCCTAACACTTATCTTAATCTTCGCCATTGGTTGGCCTATAAATACCCTCTAATGCAAGACATTTCTTCATCCACAAATCATTTTCCAAGTCTTGAAAATCCCTCCTTAAGTGTAGTATTCGGCCCAAGAGAACCCTCCCCTTGAGAGGCCCTCACAATACCCCTGCCTAGTAGTTTTTAAAAATACCCCCTTGGTAGAAAAGTATTCTCCAAGTATTGCACTATTCCAAAATACTCGCCCAAATAATTGTAGTATTCCAAGGTTACAACTATACTAAAAGCACACAAATAATATTATACTTCCTTCACTACAAACGAACCCTAAGAAAATCTTCATAACCTTGAAGTATTACAGTTAAGTCGTAGAACTTCTAAGGGTTGTTGGAGCTGGTTGGAGCGCCTGCATAGTGAGCCAACGTTGCTCATGATCGTATATATAAACTTGGATAATTTTGGGCTTATCGAGGTAAATACTTGTCCTTCTATCAGAATTGAAAATTACATAATTGTAGTTGTATGTGAGTATAAGATATATGTATGATGGTATAAAAGAAGAGAATTGAATTGAAATCACATCGTAAGAATATTAAATAAGAAGATCAATCAGATTTACATGTGATCGCATTTACAGACTCATGTAGTTTGGCGGGCAGTGTTGATGCCCAATTTTCCGTAGAATAAAGGAATCAGATTCGTAAGTATTTTTACGCATTAGTTCCAGACGCTGATAGACTTTATGACCGATATAGGTTGAAGATCGCAGTAGCTTATTCTACCTAAGGGTGGAAAAGGCTAACACGACTACAGACTTTGGAGCGCTTTGCTATAGTCGATAATCGCCGCAGGTACGTGATTCTTCCTATACTCCGAGCATGATATTTTAAAAAAGTATATATATATAGTACGCTAGACGACGCGTGTTAATCCTAACGTAGTTTTACCAATGTCTTTTGACTTAAGCCCAATAATAAGAATCTTCAAGATTTCAAAAGATTTAAGAACCGCTTTTGAAAGAAGAGTAATACTTGGTTTTGAAAGCTTAAGTTATACTAGCTTTACGGGAAGTTAGGTAACGACTTCAAGAGTGATAAAAGGAACGGCTGATCTAATCGAATTGATTTTAAAGTCTCATAGAAGCGTGAAACCTCATTCGTGGAGTAATGAGTACTTGGTTTTTAAAAGAATAATGTTTTACCGATTTCGAAATGAGAATAAGTTATTATATTAAAACCAAAGAGAAACCTCCATCCGCATAAGCCAAGATAAGACAAAATAGTATTACATTTCCTGTGATCACGGTCATTAGTGAGAATCAAGATAACAAGCATTAATTTTCTAAATCTTCAAAGTAAGGAACTTGATTTCTAAAAGAAAAGAGGCTTGAGGAATCAAGAATTTTCTTAAAAGAAAAGACATTGTTTTGTCTTAAATTGTTTAAAATATAAAGTGTTATAACAACTTTATGGAAGTTAGTTATAACGACTTTATGACACCAAGCGAAGGGTTTTATCATGGGTTTTAAAGTGGTAACTTGACTTTAAAAGGAGAAGTGTTTTTGTTATACCCGATTTCCTGATATGTACGCGAGGCGCACGCACGCAAAGTTTGGCCTTAAAGTTTAGGCATGGCACGCTTTTTGGGCACAACTCACTCAAGGAATCGCTTTCCGTAAACGCTTTACAAGACTCGCAGAGGATAAATTCCGCCATGCCATTTCTAATTTTTGCGGATTTTTCCGAGAGACGAAACACTTTGACTAACGAGGCGACACTTGTCACCCTCTCATGATGGACGTGAGGCGGAATTGTGGCCGATCGAGTGTCCAATTTTGTCTTCGAGTTGGTAGGATATTTTGTGTGCAAGTGGCCAAGGACACCTTGCCCTAATCTCGACCTTACACTTGCCTTGCACTTGGCATAATCTTGGCCATTGGTTGGCCATCCCTTGACCTATAACACCCTCTTGTGATTGAAGAGTTCTTCATCCACAAAAGCCTTCCAAGTCTAAAATCCTTCCCTCTCCTCGAGCCTCTTTTCGCCCAAACACTCCCCTTTGAGAAGCTTAGCCGAGGCTACCCCCTAGCCTAGCCGAAATCTACCCTCCTCACTTGTAGAAAAGTCGCCTTCTAGTATTGTTATAATGCCCAAAATACCCTAGCACAAATCCTTTAGTACTTAGTAGAAGTCACAAGAACTTCTAAGGTTTCTCGAGCTATCGAGCGCATAACTTAGGAGCTAAGCTCGCTCTGATCGACTTTTATCTCAGATATTATTGGGCTTACCGAGGTAAATAATCCTAACCCTCTTTGTATTAGAGAATGCATACCGTAGAAGTATAAGAATAAGTATTAAATACTTTAGAAGTATATTACGTATCGTAATTGAACTGTTATCACAAGTAGAAGGTTTAAAAGAAGAATAATTGAACTATACTTACATATGACTGCTTTCACAAAGAGACTTATATAGCTCACCGGTAGGGAAGTGCGCCTCGACTTCTCCTGTGAGAATTGTGAACCCTCCGATTAGAACGACTCCTTCTCAGAGTAGTTCAGACTCTGATACGTATCTGCCCAGGATTATTATATATCGATCCTCCTCAACACGCGACATATTCAACTTAAGCGCAGAGGCTTTCACTTTAGTATGAAGGTATGTGATTCTTCCTAAAGCATGATATTTTAAAATATATATATAGTAATGGTGCAGACGCATACGTGTTAAATCAATAATAACTACGCAATGTCTTTTGTGACTTAAGCCTCGATTAATACTTGCGGTAAATGTCTTCATGACTTTCTAAGCCTCCTAATAATAAAGATCTTAAAAGTCTTTCAAAAGAATTATAAATACGCTTTTTGAAAGAAGAATAGTTGTTTTAAACAAGAAGTTATTTCTAAGGGTTATACTAGCTTTACGGGAAGTTAATATAACTACTTAAGTTTTATAAAAAGGAACAATTTTACTTATATGTTTATAAAAGACTCAGAGCTGATTTCGATTGGAAGGTATAATAAGATGGTTTCTGGACGAGTAGATTATATTTCGTGATGCTGTTAAATGTAAGAGTATCTTCGGTAACGCTTGTGTAAAGAGGTCGGTTTTACGATTTGAGTGCTTATGTTGTTTAAAACTATAAGTCATAGTGAGTTAGTACTATATCACCCACCTCGAGACGATATCCGGGGTTGGTTAATGTCCATAAGCAGACTCTGCGCGACGCCGGGGACTATGATTCGAGAATACCTCACCGCCGTCCAGGGCCTGCGCGAGCTACTTGAGTTCCGTGTTAGTAAAGGGCGGGTTATGCCTCACGCGGTCTGGCGCCGCCATGCTGACAACGAGTCCGCAGATTTACGCCGAGAAAGAGTAGCTACTACCGACGCGGGTTATAAGCACCCTTCACGCGCCTACGCGAGTTGGCTTTCCATGCGGGACTCGGAGTCCGTGATTAGGCTTGCAGAGTGATACATACGGGCAGTGGCCCCGCTTCGATCATTCGCAGCCTAGAAAAGACCTATTACGCTACTCATTGTTGCCTGTTTATGACGGGCACTACGTGCAAAGCCATATCGCTTTGTTTCTGCATATTTGTAAACCGGTTTTAAAACGATATGATTTCATTTCAAGTATTTTACAAGCCACATACTTAGTACCTTTGTAATCGACTCTCCTTCTGGCCGCTGCGCTCATGCCGCAGGCGCGTATAAAAGCAAAGTGCTAGGGGATCCACATCCTTAGGATTCATTTACGCTGGGTGTCGTGAGCTCCATCTTCTCCTGAGGCTCTACTGTGGGTACGATCTCCCGCATTGATTGTGAGATAGTTTGTGATATTCAGGTACGGTGGCCCCGTCCCGCCATAAATGTGGCTTACTTCTTTTGAGGTCTCAGAGTCCTATTGTACATTCGGGATGTAATCGCAAAACCGAAGTTTATATATTATGCCAAAGCGTACTTCTTCTCACATAAGTCGTGCTCTAAACTTACTCATTTGATTCATGTCTTGTTTTATATTCCGCATGATTTTCTCTGATGTATTTAGACTACTGGGTGCTCGGCAGAGCACTCACCACGCGCCCCCGGATCGGTCGTGACAAAAGTGGCATCAGAGCAGCTTAATCCCCTGAAAGTTGCCCATCTACGCGATCAGATTCTCGGTAGAGTCTTCATTATCGTGCGGCTGCGCACTACACCAATAATCAGTGGAGGCTATGTGTGGATATTTAGATCGGGTTTCATTGTTCTCACTCGTAGATCGTGCTTTTGCAGTCATGGTTAGGTTCGACCTCTAACGTATTCTCCTTTTCGTAGCAATGGGCTTATGCCTCCACGTAGCGGGCAACCCGCCCTAAAAGCGGCAAGGCGCAAAGGAAAGGAGCCGCTAGCATTGACACCCAGAGTCACGAGCAGGCTCGTGCCCGGGGCCTATACCAGACTGCGAGTTCCACGACGCCGGCCCCAAAGCAGAGACTGGCGCATTTTACACCTCCAAACCCCACAAATTTCTGGAGCAGATGAGACGGGTTGGCCATGAGAGATGGCCTGGGCCATCGGGCCGTGATCGTGGCCGATACGCAGGACAGCCGGACGCGCTCCGCCATAGCTCACCTCCAGCTTACCCACAGACTCCGTGGGTGCACCTTTGCAGGGCGATAGTCCTGAGGCTACGAGATTTCGGTAGTCAGAGTCTTCGCCAGAAAGTTTTACTTCGGCCGAGGCCGAGGATGATCCGCAGGAGTTCATCCGCCGCCTTCCGCAGAGATCATGCGCAATATCAAGGCCTCGTGAGATCGAAGCGTCTCAGGATCTGTAATCGGTCATGACGGCCATGCGTGGATACCGCAATGATTGGTTTGATCTATGAGCTTTCTGGGAGAGCATGCACCTCCAAAGAAAGATGGGGACGAAGTTTTTAGAGGCCTTTCACTCATTTCTGCTCCATTGTATTGACGTTTAGGCACCCGGGCCGATGATTCTGTTGGCCGAGAAAGCGCAGAGGGCGACGCGCACCGTTGCGGAGTACAACGCTGGAAGTTTGATTCGGCTGGCTCGAGCATGTCCCCTCGCGATTGGCAGGCGATACGGAGGATGTGGTGCATCGTTACGCCACTTTCGGCTAGACGATTATATGGCCGAAGTTCATATGCGGGCGTGGCTCTTCTTCACCGTGGTACGGATATTACCCAGATGTTGTGCTCACGCCTCGATGCGGCGAGCGCAGAGGTCGACGCAGTCGGAAAAGACAAGCAGCGGTAATAAGGCGCCGTGATGCTGTGAGGGTCTTCCGGTGGTTATCGGCGCCTCAAGCAGCTAGCCTAGGATTTGCACCACGGCCCAAACCAGAAAGCACTCCGCACCGCCCTCAAAGCCATGTGCCCGTGCAGTATTCGAGGGCGCACTGTGGCCCCGTGGCTTCGCACGCCCGCAGTAGCAGCAGGGTATCGGGCCGATCGACCACCCCGCAGCATGGCCGGGACGCGCAGAGATCCTATTACGGGAAGCGCTGGTATCGCTTTGGGAGCTTATGTTACACGCCAGTGGCCAGGTCACTTGGCGCGAGGGATCGTCCTCGACCGGGGCACGCGCGCTGGTAGGTTTGGCACTTTCTGTGTTCTCGCTGCCGCTTCATCATCTCCTTACGCTACTCGCCCCGGAGGGTAGGTACCTATGGGTCAAGAGGTCGCGCAGCAGGTCGCGGGTCGGTCCTCAGCCCTAGCTTGGTCCTCGTGAACCGCATTTATGCCCTTGTCCACCGGGCAGTGATCGTGAGGCCTCACCCGGGACAAGCCGCTGGCTGACTACAGACTTATCGGGCCTCCGATTATGACGCAGTATGCCTTGAGCAGATCCTTCAAGTTCTACTCCGTCCCATATACTTCCCCTGTTGCTAGTGTGATGTGAGATTCGAGCCTCGGTCCACAGATCCTGAGGCTACGCCCTGGTGATCCGCGGCGGCAGCTCGGCGGTATGCGGCAGGTGTCATTCAGCGACCATTTATTTTCATCTGTCAGTTTGACCTTCTAGCCGATCTTGAGCAGAGTCGATATGATTGATTTCGGACGTGATCACGGGTACTGGATCGCTAGCCCTTTTGCTACGCCGCAACGATCGCGCAGAGAGAGTAGCAATGCACGTTCCAGCTTCCTCAAGAGCTTCATTGCCGGAGTTTTATGGGAACATCGTATCGCCGGCGGGTAAGCTTTATTTCTACCCCGCGCTGTAAGACGGGTGCGTATGCGGTATATCTACCATCTCGCTCGGGTGGTTCGATAATCGAAAGGCAGCGCGCTGATTTTCAACTTTCAGCCCAAAGGTCGAGTTCCCGCACGCCGTTTCCGCACGCACTCTCGTATCCTCCCGGAGAGGAGATCGAAGTTTTGTATAGATAGCATATTACGCACACTCGGCCTATTTCCATTCCGCCATACAGAATGGCACCGCCGAAGCCGAGAGTTGAAGGATCAGCCTTAGGGATTTTCACGCCGGAGTAAGCGGCTTCACCTAATGAGTGTTTTCCCCCGGGAGCGCCGGTGAGGAAACATTGTTCGCAAGAAGAAGTGACGTGACGCCGCAAGACGCCATGGTTGACATAGTAGCTGAACAAGGTGTGACCATTAAGAATTGTGAGCAATTTCTTCCTGTGATCGAAGGATTTGTTCACCAAACTGTAGGGCTTAGATGTTTTCCGGCAAGATTGCATCCGCGATCGGGCTATCATCAAAGTTAGTCGAGAGGCGTGATGTCCCTGTGGATCGGTGATTCCGACCCAGACGCGCATTATGCGAGTTCGTGGTCATGTCTTTTGCTGAATTCAATGCTCCGCCGATATTCACGGATCTCTGACGAACCAGAGCGCTCAAACCATATTTTCGACATCGCCGCGGAAGTATCTATCGATGATATCTCGTTTATTCTCGCCAGTAGTTATGAGTACGCGGAGCATTTTCGGCGATCAGGCCGACAGCTTTCTCCCGACTGCCAGCTTATACCCCAAGTTTTTCCAAACGTGAGTTTTGGTTAGCTTCTGCTGGGCTTTTTCGCATATCATTGTCTGGGCCGACGGGCATTCGGAAGTGATACCGCCAAGATCGAGGCGCCGATCGTCTGACTTGCTGCACCCGGCAGCAGGTTCAGCTCTGGCCTCGCAGGTTATTACTCGGGCGGTTCGTAGAGAAGTTTGCTTCCTCTATCTCTCGCACTACTGATCAGGCCGACTCGCATACACTAAGTTTCAAAGTGGACTCACGCGCGCGAGCAGTGGTTTTTCCAACATTGGTTTAAGGAGCATCGACTTACCGCTCGCTCTTACTTCTCTCTTCCGCAGGTCTGGGACGGTTATGTCGGTATCAGGATGCCGCCGCATCGGGCCGGGACGCCAGGTTGACGCAAGGTAGAGTTATAGCGTGACGATCCCGACAGCCTTACGGCAAACACGCAGCAGAACTACTCCCACCCATGATTTGGAGTCATACCGCGGATTCACGCCAAGATCCGAGGCACTATTTGTACGGGTTCACGTGATATTTATACGGCACTTCACAAGAGCCTCCAAAGATATCTTCAGCCGTAGGGGAGCCGAAAACTGCACGACAGAGGACGGGTGGTTAGGAGTTTTCATGCTTTGGCGATTACGGCGTTGATATCCTCGTGACACACCCGGGAAGGCCAACGCTGCGGGCGCATGCTCTTAATGAGGGTCGAGCCGGGGAGCCCATCGACACGAGAGTGAGTGGCATGGTTCGTGGATTTGCATCGGGGCTAATGAAGCCTCGGGTGTCCGCTTGATTGATTCTGATAGCAAACGTGGGGTTCGAGCGTTCGCGAGGTTGCCGAGTCTTCCATCGCTTTGGCGAGGAAAGTAAGAGTACAACGCCGAGGATCTGGCTTTGACACTATCGCGCGATACAACTCTTCGCGCAGGGCAAGCGGTCTCTCAGGTAAGCACCTGCCATGGGGTGCTGCTCGAGGGCAGGTTGTGTGTTCCGTGATGTTTCAGATCTCAAATGTGCTTCTCGTGAAGCACACAGCCGCTGCTACTTCATCATCCATCCAGTGGTCGACTCACAGATGTACCACGCACCTGGGGGATCTCGCGGTATCAATGGACGGCTTCGGGCTATGGACGCTGCAAGAGTTCGTGAGCTCAAAGCGCCCGCATGGTCGCCAAGAAGGTAAAGCACCAGAGAGCCTCGTGGGTTCGTTACGCACGCATAGAGATCCCGACTCCGAAGTGGGGAGGTGATCAACACGGACTTCATCGCCATGATCAGCCGCACTCGTATATGATGACATGATCGCGAGGCTGGGTTATCGCCGACAGTCGGATTGTAAATCAGCCCACTTTTCTTCCCCTCTGGGTCAGATCGACTCTTTTCTACCGAGGATTGCGCCGCATTTTACATCCGAGAGATCGCCGCATCGCGCCTTTGAGGTCCCTATTTCGATCATATCGCATGTGAGGAGCCCAGCATTACTTCGCTAATCTCCCTTCCTGAGGCGTCCTTCCGTATGGCTCGGGGGACGCAGTGAGTTTCGAAAGTAATCGCATTCCATCCACGCACGGGCACCGACAGCAGACGCACTATCCGCACTTCTTGAGGATACGTCATGAGAGCCCGTGTTATCGACTTCGTGTGGGTAGCCGGGAGGATCATTTGCCTCTAGCTGAGTCTCATGATAATAACAGCCTACCACTCCAAGCATTCGATGCATGCCAGGCCACAGGCCTTGAGCTTTAGCGCAGACGCCGATAGGCCCGGTTCGGCGTGGCGTAGGTACGCTTAGTGGACCAGATTTGGTATACAGTGAAGTGCTCGATGGGCGCGGCTTATCCAGAGAGGTTACCGACAATTTACCGTAGTCGACAGAAGTCATACGCAGATCACCGCCGGGCTTGTGATCCGGGAGTTCGGAGGGTCGATGATTGGGTTTTCAAGGCGTGTCACCACACGGGGCGTAGTGGGATGCAGATTCCGGAAGAAAGGGGAAACTCAAACTTCAAGCGTACATCGGGCCAGATCGATAAGTCCGCGGTGGTGGCAAGGTTGCTTTCGTTTCACGCAGCCGATCTCGCCGTCCGATCTCGAGGCAGCGCATCCGGCAGGTTCCAGCATGTTTTCTACGCCGGCGAGATGTGCTCGGGATCCATCTGTGGTGCAACCCGATCGACGTATGTCCGTGCGATCGGTGGGTTATCGTGATGGCGAGATTCCTATAAATGGAGCGATAGTCGCATCGTCGTTAGGCGCCTCATGACCGGATCGACGCGTTCCGGCCAAAGTCTTCGCGGGCGAACGAGCCTGCGGGAGCGAGATGACGCGGGAAGCCGATAGGAGGACATGCAGGCAGAAGTATTCACCTATTCTCCACACCTGTGCAATCTACTTTCCTACTTGTAAATTTTTCAAGTTATAAGGTTGTTTACCAAGTGTTGCTCGCTTCGTCGTGCGTGTGCATTTGAGTATAATCGCTTTAAGTTATGAAGAACCTTATCGTTAATCGCTGCCTTAAATAACATTCGACTAATGTTTCTAAGGAGGGAAGAATGTTATACCGCATTTCCGAGTACGCATTTGGTACGTGAGTATGCATCGCACGAAAGTTTGGCCTTAAAAGTTTAGGCATTTAGGCATGCTTTTTCGGGGCACAACTCACTCAAGGAATCGCTTTCCGACTTTAAACGTTTTTACAAGCACTCGCGTAGATAAATTCCGCTATGCCATTTCTAATTTTTGGCGGATTTTTCCGAGAGACGAACATTTTAGACCAACGAGAGGCCGACACTTGTCACCCTCTCCTATTGCTTTCTGATGCGAGGCGGAATTGTATTTGCGATCGAGTGTCCAAATTTGTCTCTGAGTCGGGTAGGATATTTCATATAGGTAAGTTGGCCAAGGACACTCCGCCTCCTAATTCTTGACTTTTACACTTCGCTTCTTCAGCACTTGGCATAATCTTTGGCCATTGGTTCGTCACATCCTTGACCTATAAATACTCCCCTCTTGTGATGAAGAGTTCTTCTCATCCACAAAAGCCTCCAAGTCTAAAATCCTTCCCTCTCCCTCGAGCCTCTTTCGTCCAAACACCTCCCCTTGAGAAGCTTAATGAGGCTACCCCCAGCTTCAAAATTTAGCCGAAATCTACCCCCTCCCTTGGTAGAAAAGTTGCCTTCTAGTATTGTTATAATGCCCAAAAATACCCTAGCCCAAATCCCTTATCACTTAGTAGAAGTTGCAAGAACTCTGCTATGGTTTCTTTGAGCTATCGTGGAGTTGTTATACAACTTGGTGAGAGCTAAGCCCTCTTGCTCCTGATCGACTTTCTTATCTAGGATATTATTGGGCTTACCGAGGTAAATAATCCTAACCTCTTCTTGTACAGAGAATGCATACCAGAGTAGTATAAGTTAATAAGCTATAAATAATTTCTGTAAGTATATTACGTATCGTAGAATTGAACCATATCATCAAAAGATAGGCGGTTTGAAAAGCAAGAATAATTAAAACTATACTTACATAGGACTGCTTACAAGAGACTTATATATACTTCACCCAGGGAAGCGCACGCCTCGATTTTCCGTAGTAATTGTGAACCCTCTCATGAATGACCTTCGTGAGTAGTCTAGACTTCTGATGTGATGCTCAGGATTTTATTATAGCCGATCCTCTCGCGTATCATGATATTCAACTTAAGTGTGAGGTTTTCACGGTAGAATGGTATGTGATTCTTCCTAAAGCATGATATTTTAAAATATATAGTACTATAGACGCACATGTGTTAATCGGATAATAACTACGTACAATGTCTTCTTTGACTTAAGCCTCGACATAATACTTACTGTGAATGTCCTCAAGGACTTAAGCCCTAATAATAAAGATCTAAAAAGTCTTTCAAAAGAATTATAACACAGCTTTTAACAGTGCTAAGAATAGTTTGTTTTTAAAACAAAGAAGCTTAAGCGGTTATACTATTTTTAAGGAAGTTAAGTACACCTAACTACTTAAGTTTTATAAAATGTAATGCTTTACTTTATATGTTTTATAAAAGACTTGTATTGATTTCCTCAAAGCGTATAATAAGACGGTTTTGATTGTAGCAGACAGTTATTGACGATGCTATGTGTTAGTATCTTGTAACGCTTGTGTAAAGAGAGGAATACCATGCTATGCTATGCTGTTTAAACTATAAGTGTTGTGTTATACTATATCACTCACCTCTGAGATTTATACCGGGTTGCTCGCCCATGCTGGTAGATTTCCAGCGTCTCCTGGGACCATGCGATTCGAGAATACCTCGCGCGGTCTGTGGGGCCTATGCGAGCTACGCAGGTGAGTTCCGGTGTTATGTGTATGGATTATGCCTCACGCGGTCGACGCGCTACGCGTGACAACGCAGTCCGTGACGATTTACGCCGGAGTAAATGCCTACCCGGATGCGGGTTATACCTCACGCGCCTACGCGGAAAGGGTCTACGCGACTCGTGAGTCCGTGATTAGGCTCGGAGAGGATAATATGCATGGCGAAACGCCCCGCCTTCGATCATTCGCACTCTAGAAAAGACTTTCGCATTACAGCTTACCTCATTGCTGCTCTTGCTTTATGCATGGCACTCACGCAGTGCGATATCAAGTTGCTTCGCATATTTGTAAACCGGTTTTAAAATGATATGATTTCATTTCAAAAGATTTTACAGTTTCACATACTTAGTACCCGTTGTAATCGACTCTCCTTTCTGGGTCGCACGCCAGCAGTGGCAGTAAAGGTGTGCTAGATCCACATCCTGTGGATCTCGCGCAGGCCGTGAGCTCCATCTTCTCCTAGGCTCTACTTTTGGGTATGACTCCCCAGATTGTAGAGGCTTTACATTCAGGTATGTATGGGCCTCATCCCGCCATGGCTTACTTCTTGTGAGGTCTCAGAAATTTATTGTACATTGGGATGAATCGCAAAACTCGAGTTTATATATACATACAGCGAAAAGCGACTCTTTCTCATATAAGCTGTGTCTAAACTTTCATTTGATTCATGTCTGGTTTTATATTCCGCTGATTTTCCGATACGATTGCCAAGGTTCGGGTGCATCAGCTCACTGCCCCTGGGATCGGGTTTACGCTTTGGCTCAAAAACAAGGTACGGCATTGTCTTAATTTGGCTTAAAAGGAAAGTATGGAAGTTATTTTACTTAAAAATGGCTACCTATTTTTATACCACGCATCGTGACCTTATAAAAGAAATGGATCCTTTAAACGAATTCTAACGCACGCGAGATTGTGATTAAAACTAACCTTGGCATAAAATGAAAGCACTCTTGAGTTGTGTGTAACTTGCATGTGTTTGGCGCAGATAGCTCGGTTGTGCAAATGCGTATCCTTATGTTACCAAGGCTTCACTGAGTGGTCGGCCATGTTATTCTCGAATACGGACATAATCGACACCCACGCTGCCCACGTATACTTTCCACTAATCAACTTTTCGACATACCGACACGATGGGCGCCCACGGGCATGTTTCCATTAGAGTGTTATTTTGTTAATCGCTTGGACATAATGATGGATGTGGTGGCCCAACAGTACGCCCATCGCGATCGCCGGCTCGTTGTTTTCGACTCCACTCGGCTAACGACGCCGGCCCACTTAGTACGTTCCATTAGGA